>JANRMT010062790.1:66871063-66888757 GCA_026402145.1 Polypterus bichir lapradei | reverse complement strand
ATATCAATGACAAAACAATTACATTCACAATCATGTTACGTTATTTTTAAAATATTTCCTTTTCTTTTTCATAACTTCTTTAACACACTACTTCTCCGCTGCGAAGCGCGGTTATTCTGTTAGTATATATATATAACGGGTTCAGAAAGACCCTTTAACTTCTTTACATGTTATTATGTTGCAGCTTTGTCTTAAAATTTTTTCTCACATCAAGCAACACTCAATACCCCAGAATTACAAAGCGAGAACAGGGTTTCAGAAATCTTTGCAAACTTACTAAACAAATAACTGAAATATCCCATTGACACAAGTATTTCAGGCCTTTTACTCAGTAGGTATGGTCCAAAACTGAACTAAATTGAGTGTTTTTTGGGTCTAGATGACAAAAATGGGAGGGAATCCCTTGATATCTTGCAAAACTAAACCTCAAGATAAGTTGAACCGTATATCATACAGTATGTGGGGGTTTTCTATTCGGGTGGATCAGGAGGTGTCACAAAAAAAATGAAGTGATTTCTAAGAATTAATAAGTAATTCTTATGAACTGTGAAGGATGGTTGGCCATATATTCCGGACCACACTTCCAAGCCGCCAGATGGAGCCCTCCCAGAAGCATAGAGTTCCCCCGAATTCCAGCAGAGCCTCATGGACCTTGTAGTTTTTATAAACAGCTCTGCTGGATACCACGGAGGCCACCAGGAGCTGCTATAGGGAGGCTTGGGAAGTGCTATGTGCCCTATACCCTGGAAGTATGCCCTGGAAGAAACTGTGTACGGGCTCGAGTAACTTCTCAAGATCCCGCAGTCCCACAATGTCATTTAATTTGGCCGAAGGTAGGCTACAATCATTTGTCTTACCTTTCGGCCGGGAGCCAATCAGCACGTCCGCTCCTGGCACGTGCTTTGCTTGGTTGCGCAAAGGCTCTTTGGAATTGAAGTTGTCAGAGGGTCGGTAGGCCGCTACCGGCCGACTGTGATCCGCCTTTTCTAATTTAACAGTGGACCATTCAGTCACATCCCGCTCCTCTTTGTCTTTAATTATTTTCGCCGTTGCTTCGCTTGCCTCCCCCTTCGCCTTCAGGGAGTGCGAGTCCGTTGGGGAACCAATGACCCCACCGAGGGACCGACAATGACCTTCTCCTTCCCAAAATCCTTCGGGCAAGATCACGTGCCAGTTCCGGTGAATAGGCTTTGGCCGTGTGGACTCCTAGATTGGCTCGACTTTTCACTATCGCAGCCATCTTGCCTGGGTGTGAGGTAGGCATCCGACAGGACAGGCCTTTGCAAAATAAGAAAAAAAAATCCCCGCCGCTTCGGGCATTTTTCCTGCACGTACCTCCAAACTTAGAAGATGTGTTCCCAGTTCACCTAGGGAGTCCGGCGTGTCCGATATCTGACAGCGCACTTGCTGTCGCTCCGCTCGGGCTTGCTCGGCCCTAATCGGCACCCTTTCTTCCTCACTTCCAGCCAGGTTTGTCCACGCCTTTTCGGCATCAGTTAGGGCTTGAATCTTTTGAATATGCCCATTCTTTTTGGCTGTTTTCTTCCCCATAGCGGATCGATGTATTGCAAGGCTCACTAATGCACTACCGCCTGTAGTGTGTGGCGTTTCTACCTCCGTGCTCTTCAACGGGACCTTCTTAGGGTTTTCTGCCCATAAAATTTTTTATAACACAGATCCTCTGCCAAATCGACGGCCAGAGGATCCTGCCGACTATGCCAGTGTAACAGTAGGGGGCACTATCGCTCCCTTGAACCCTCAGGTGCCACACCAAAACACCAGGTAAAAGTCCAATATGAGTTTATTTTATAATAATAGTGTGCACCAAGCACTCTATACTCCACTATACTCACAAATAAATCAATAATCAATTCTCCTCTCCCAGACACTTAGCCACCCTTCTTCCCATCTTAGCTCGTTGTCTGGGAGTTCCCATGGTCCTTTTATATCTCCTAACCCGGAAGTGAATCCACCATACAGTCCATGAGATTCCCTATCACTTCCGGGTCAGCTACAAAGTCTTTTTCTTCACCCCGGAAGCACGTCATTCCTACTGATCACGTGTCCAGGGCATAATTCCGGGGTATAGGGCACATAGCACTCCCCAAGCCTCCCTATAGCGGCTCCTGGTGGCCCCCATGGGTATCCAGAAGGGCTGTTTATAAAAACTACAAGGTCCATGAGGCTCTGCTGGAATTCGGGGGACCTCTATGCCGCTGGGAGGGCTCCATCCGGAATATATGGCCGGCCATCCTTCACAGAACACAATATTTAACATACTGCGATCAATGACATTGTTAACAAAAAGTTTACTTATTTTGTGGCATGTAAGGTGTACTTCTCACTTTCATCTAAAGTGGCCCACCTGACCATTTTCTCGCATGAATACTGTAGTGTCAATTTCCAGCTTCAGGACGTGTCCAAAATGTTTTCAACGTGCAACATAAATTCAGCTTCTAATCGCTGTCTGAGAAATATATCTATTAAATTCAGCATAAGGGATCTTTGTTGATGTAAATTGAAAACTAACTCTACTGCATCTTAACTCAAAAAATTTTTAAGGAATATGGGAAAATAATGAAATGGGTTGTCATGTTGTTGAGTATTTTATACCATTTGACCAGATTGCATGTGAACGATATTTTGGGTGTGGCTCACACTGAGACAATGTTATGGTTACCTACACAAATAAAATGTTTTAACTAATCATAAAAGTAATGTAGTTGTGTTTTTTGTGTTGTCTGGAAAAAAATAGCCCCTGGATTTATGAATTTGAAGCAGACATTCTGATTATAGTGTTGCTGGAATTTGGTTAAAAAAGTAAATGGGCCAATCTTAAATATTAGATCACTAACAGAAAAACTTCTAAGTTGGTCAGAATCATTCCTGGAACAAATGTGGGTCTGTTTTATTTAACAGAAACTTGACAGCATCCCAATAAACTTGTATTACTAAGCAAGGCTACTTCAAAGTCTTCAGTATAAAAGAAAATCTGAGCAATGTGGTGTCTTGGTAATAATCTGCTGTCCTGATCTGAATACAAATCTGAGTTTATTGATAACTATTCATCATCTGAATGCCTGCAGCTGAATTTGATTTTGGTCAGGGTAATATTTTGTTGAATTTGATCATTTGCTTAAATCAACAGCAAATGTTGCGAGGCATTGCTTTCTTGGTTTGTGTCTACTGCTTAATGTTGTTCGTTAGTAACTGTAATATTTATATAGATAAATTGAAATGCATTTTTAGTGTTGAGTTAGTTTTATTTATTAATGATTAATGTGATGTGTTGCAGAACATTTTGGGAGCTTTGTTCTGCAGAATCATATGTAACCAATGTTATGTGAACCTGATCTATTATATTATGATGTTCTTTACTAAACCACTGATATTCCTCTTGCTCTTTTAAAGATAGAACACTATACTTGTTTCGGAGATTTAAAATCTATTAGACCCTTTTTTCTTTTATGACAACAATAAGTGACACACATATTCCAGTCCACTGCTTAAAGTAGTTTTAACACTATATTGGAAAACTCCATTTTAGACAAGCTGGTTCCAGTGAAAATGGGATTTGGTTCTTTTACTCTGTTTGCTCCTTGGCTTAACAGTACACTGTGCCCTATAAAATATATCATTTAATGTACTGTAGATGGGGAAGAGAGCAGAAATGGATTAATTCATGTTAAGGAAATGATTAAATGATTATTGGCATTGTTTTTGGCAACATAAAAAAATCAGATGTTTGGTAAAACACTCACTTTAGTTTTACTTAACCTTTTTTGTAGATGGAGGTTTCTGTTTGTTAGACTTGGATTAAGAAAAAGAATAACATGATCTATTTATAAACAGAAGTATTATAGAAATATGTCAACTGCCGTTACACAAGGAGAGATGCACAGAGTTATAGAAGGGCATCAGCCCAGCAGCAGGACCATTATCTGCTCCTTTGTGAGAGGACAAACAGGAAGAGGACTGCCAGAGCCCTACACAATGACCTCAAGCTGGCTACTGGTGTGCATGTTACTGACCAAACTGTCAGAAACAGACTCCATCAGGGTAGCATGAGGACCCATCATCCTCTAATGGGTCCTGTGATCACAGCCCATCACCATGCAGCTTGATTTGCATTCACCAGAGAATATCACAGTTGGCAGCTGTGCCTTTGGTGCCCAATTCTTTCCATAGATGACAGCAGATTCACACAGCATATCCCTGCGAGATGTTTACTCACCAATGTTGGCAACACCTGTAGTGCTTTTAAAGCAAGCCAGTCTAGCTGTATGTTGTTCTTGAGCCATTTCTGTCCAAATAAAGGTGGGCCCTCATTTTCCAGAACCTACAAGTCTAACAACTGCTGCTCATCTTTGTATTTCACATTAACAGTTATTTTGCCCCTTGGAGACAACTTTTGTCTTCAATATGTCTTTAATATTATAAGTCCTTTAAAGTTGTATATGTGAAAACAGTTGTTTATATTCAGCGGCAGAGATAACGGACAAAACAGATGGAGTGTCTAACTCCATTTTCAATTTAACTCTTTGCACTTCTGGAGATGTCCAAATTACTGAGCGTTTTGTTCCATTGACGCCATACAGCTCCAAGAAAGACAGGTCAGCAGTATCTGAACTAGTGTCACTTGAATTTGATGCATTTTAAGCCATCTTATGCACATTTGTTATCTTTCGCTTCACTGTATGACCACCCTCTTTGCTAAATATGCTTTTTTTTCTCTGCCCTGCACACTCTCTCCATGTGACCTTACTTATGACACCATCTGCATTTCTTATATTTGAACCAACAATCGTGAGCAGGCTTGCCACAGTGATAACATTTCTGCCTAACAAACACTTTGTTAATGGCACTTTCTGTCGCATTGTTTGCAGCAGTTTCCATTGAAACTGTGAAGTTTAAAGCACATTACAGTTTTAAATCTCTGTCTGTTAAAAATCTCTTTTGTATACTTTCACTATGCAGTCTGCATACAAATTTGTTAGACCGGCTCCAAACTGGCAATGCTCTGAAAGCCTGCACAACTACACCATATATTCTGAAATGCTCTCAGTGTTAGACTGATTCCACTTGTGGAAGTGAAACCTTTCAGCAGATACTAGCGGTTTGAAGTTTAAATACTCTTGTAGAATGTCATCAGTCTCCTTAAATGTTTTATCTGCTGGTTTGGTAGGAGTTAATAAACTATGGAGCAATCTGTACATCATTGCGCCCTTCACGCTCAGTAACACAGAAACTCTCTTTTCTTCTGCTACTCCATTAGCTTCACAATACAATAACACTCTTTCAATGTAAGTTGCCTAGTTCTCAATACTAATATCAAATTCGGCATAGGTTCCTGTTAATGACATTTTGCCCCATTTCACTCGCAATTGAACTTTTTTTTCAACAGGCAATGATATGCTATTTCAATAACTCACAGTTCGCATGCTGTTGATGTTAGCATTCTTGAAGTTTCTTCTTTGGCGTCACCTTCTCCCTTCAGTCTTTATTTTATTTATTATTATTATTTTAAACAGGGCTCCTTTGTTAAGGGTTCAACTCATATCCTTGTTGCCAATTTCTTATGTTTTCTTATTTTTTTTCCTGTAATTTAAACACATACATTAAACAAACTGCCACCAGGTTAACAACTCTTTATTGAACAACAACAACCACTGCTTGAACGTATTACATATACTGTATAGTTACTGCCCTACAGAATGTACTCCTCCACTAGAGAAACTAGTGCCAAAAAGTCTTGTACAATACAATGGCCATCAGCCTCTCTGACCAAGGTGCCTTTTACACCTTCAGCTATGTCAACTCATCTTTGATTAACACTTCTTGCTATCACATGAAACTCAGTTGACCAGCTGTTAGAGCCACAACATAGTTTAGCAAATCAAAATCACACCTCTAGCAGTGATGGGAAAGTGTGACACTGTCAGTATCTACATCTCTGATAAGTTTGTTATTTTCAACAGAGAAGACCTTGTGTGCCACTGAAAGTCTAACAAAATAGGGTAATGCTGACTTTGTCCTGCAGTTGTAAACTTCAACTTTGCTAGAGTATCTGCCAACTTGTAATTCATGCTCAGGGTCTGAATTACCATCAAGTAGCCATGTCCTTGGTGGAATTGTGGCATTTTACAGAAGCTTTTTAAATACATTCATACATACATAAATAGACAAATAAAGGTACACACACACACACCAGAATAGAAGAAGAAAGAATGTTCCTCAGTGTGAGTGTGTCAGAGAGGGGATGTGCAGCATTGTTCATAATTGCACTCAGTTTTGTTTTAATTCTCTCCTTTGATATGGGATCCAGAGTGTCCAGAAACTGTCATATAACTGAGCTTTCCCTTTTAATTAGCTCATTAATTTGGTGGGCCTCTCTTGGAGTGATTTTACCAGAACAGCACACCACAATGTAGAAGATCATCACGGGCATTACAGAGTTGCAGAAGATGTGAAGGATGTCCCAACCCGCATTAAAGGAATGCTGTTTCCTAAGGAAAAATTGCCTGCTCTGCTCTTTCTTATATAGTTCCTCTGTGTTATGAGACCAGTCCAACCAGTCATTAATGTGGGCCCCCAAGTACTTGTAGGAGAGTACCTACCCAAAGCATCATGATGCACCAACATTGATGGACTGAAAGCCAGAAGTCTACGTGACCATCATCATCAGGTCCTTCCTTGAAAACCCTAAATACAAAGAGGACTGTTTGATTTATGTTAGGTAGATTGCCCAGAGGGGACTGGGCGGTCTCTTGGTCTGGAACCCCTACAGATTTTTTTTTTTTTTTTTCTCCAGCTTTGGAGTTTTTTTTTTTTTTGTTTTTTCTGTCCACCCTGGCCATCGGACCTTACTTATTCTATGTTAATTAATGTTGACTTATGTTTATTTTTTATTGTGTCTTTTATTTTTCTATTCATTTTGTAAAGCACTTTGAGCTACATTTTTTTGTATGAAAATGTGCTATATAAATAAATGTTGATTGATTGATTGATTGAGAGGACCACCTCTACATCCACACCTTGAATAGTCACTGGACATAGAGGCTGTTTGTTTTGCTGATGTTAAGATACAGACATTCTCTTTGCACCAAGAAACAATGTTCTCCACCTGACTCCTCTCCTCTAACTTATCTCCCTTATCAATAAACCCCATAAGTGCAGAATCATCTGAGAATTTCTGCAATGTCCGGTGTTATATTTATAGTCTAACGTGTGTAGAGTGAAGAGAAAAGGAGACACAACTGTTCCTTGGGATGCTCCAGTGTTTCTCACAACCATACTAGAAACACAGTCCTTGAGTCCAGGAAACATTAGGCTCATCCTCTGCATATCTCTGAGTTTACCCCTTAACAGGGATGGCTGTATGGTATTGAAGGCACTGGAGAAATCAAAAAAACATAATCCTTACTGGGTTGCCAGCTTTATCCTGGTGAGAATAAGCCTTATGAAACAGATAGATAATTGCCTCCTCCTCTCCAGTTTTTGTCGAATAGGCAAACTGCAGTGGGTCCACATGGTGTACCACAAGAGGATTCCTGTAGCCTAGGACTAGCCTTTCAAAGGTCTTCATGATATGAGACATGTGCCATTGGTCTATAGTCATTTGGTCAAGATGTGCCTGCGTTCTTGGGAACAGGAACAATGCGGGATATTTTCCACTGAGTGACACTATCTGTAGCATTAGGGAATAAATGAACAGGTGACAGAGGACACCACAAAGTTGGTCAGCAAAGGCCTTAAGAACTTGAGGGTTGATTCCATTTGGTCCCAGTCCTCAGCTGTCTCCTTACTTGGTCTTCAGGTATTGACAGCCCACACTGATAGTCAGAGGTGTACTTATCACTGGCCATCCCAGATGGCATGGTAGAAGTTGTTAATGTTGTAGGGATGGTGTAAAGAAGGTGGCAGTGGAAGGGAAAATCTATTAAAAATTGCTTCAAGGTGTTTGCTTTGTCCACATCCCCTTCTAGCGTCTGAGTCCTGGATTGCTTGAGTCCAGTAATTATGCCTAGGCTATTCCAGACATCTTTCATCTTATTCTGAGTGTGTTTGTTTTTTATTTTAGCTTTGTAAGCTTCCTTTCCTTCTCTCAGCTTTTAGTTTATCACATGCTGTATGTCCTTCAGAGCCTCTTTGTCACTGGATTTGAATGCTCTCTTTCTCTCATTTCAGAGACCTTTTAGCTCCTTAGTAATCCAGGGCTTGCTTCTTTGAAAGCAATGCACTGTCTTTGAGGGTGTGTCTTTAAATAGAGCTTGGCAGTTTTATCATTACACCTGTGAAACCTACAACATTTTTCTTTCTAGTTTAAGGCTGCTGGG
Source organism: Polypterus bichir lapradei (assembly GCA_026402145.1). NCBI lineage: Eukaryota > Metazoa > Chordata > Cladistia > Polypteriformes > Polypteridae > Polypterus > Polypterus bichir. The sequence goes on along the minus strand of JANRMT010062790.1, from coordinate 66,880,421 downwards.
AGTGCTGTTACAGGTTTCTACAATTTTTTAAAGTAACGTTAGGACCATTTAGAAAATGGTGCAGTCCACTACTATTACTACTAGCAATTGTTCACGCGTCAAATGGTATGCTACACTAAAGAAGATTGGAAGGAGAGGCTTTCCAATCGAATGGGAACAGGAATCCTTCCCTGCTAGGTAGGCCAGTACGTTGAAAGGCCTGGGGGCTGCATCCCCAGATATGCTAAAGGGTAGTGTCCCTGGGTTTCAGGTTCGCTTTGGATACCCACAAAGCATGATAGGAGTTGGAGTCCCAAACCCCGCTTGGTTCCATGGGTACCACCATATCAAAGATAAAAGGAGCTGTTTCACCTTGCCCAGAGAGTCAGCATTGGGAGACAGAGGACAAAGCTCTTAGGACGAGTAGAAGAAGAGAGAAAGAATTTTATATGAACAGTATCTTTGATTCTGTGCTTGCTTACCTTTCCATTTGAGTCTGTGAGTAATTAAATGGACATTGATTAAACCCGTGGTTGTACGGAGTTTGATTGTGTATGGGATTTGGGGCTTTGTGGTGCCCCTTACTTGTTACACCTGATATTTTTAAATCTTCTAAAGGCCCGCTTTATTTAATTCATTCTTGACAATATTTGTGATACTGTAAAAATCCAAGTTGTACAACATTTTTATTTCATACTATCTGTACATTCTTTGCAAGTATACCGTAAATGTTTCTACCCTGAGCCATAAATTTGCCAAAATAAAAAATATTTCTCTTGAACCTGATATTATTCCTACAACACCGCCTGCATTAAACCTAATGTACAGAAAACAAAATAGGACTCCAAAGTTTTTTATAATTACAGACTTGCTTTCTTTTTTTCCTAAAATGCTTGAGTATGTAGTGCTCAGTCAATTTCAGATTTATTTGTTTTTAAAATGAGCCTTACGAATTATTTCAAACAGGATTTAGGGCCCGGCACAGTACTGAGACTACTCTGAAAAGAGTGAAAAATGATCCATTGAAGGTAGCTAATGCTGATCTCATGAATGTTTTATTTTTAGTGGATATGAGAACAGCTTTGAAGACTGTAAACCATGACATTGTGCTAAGCAGAAGGGAGAATATTATTCAGCCTTCACGACTTGTATTGCAGTAGTTTAAGTGCTGTCTGTGAGAGGTGGGAATTTCTGACCCTTGACAACTGTATATCGAACTTTACAATAGTAACTCAAAGTATTGCAGAGGGTTCCATTCTTTGCTCTCTTATGTTTTACAGTTAGATGATACCCCAAGGATCAATTTATTTACACCTCTGGTCTGGAATATCAGTTTTTATGCTGATGTTACACAGACATATGCGAAACTGCTGCTTCACAAATAACAACTGCACCATGAGTGCCTGAATGTATCTGAGATTTTAAAGCTTTTGTTGATTAGTTCTAAGGGACTTGTAGAAATAATTCTATTCAATGCCATTTTTATGTTCAACAGTAAATGTATCAGTCAACATTTTGCAGCCAGTAATCTGGAAATGTTATTTGATCCTGTTCTTTCCTTTACTGAAATAATGAAAGGAAATAATTAATAATGTTAATGTTAAATGAAATTTTCCATTTAGAAAATATAGCTCTTTTCTGACCATCACTTTCCTTCACAGATTCACAGAAACTAGTTTATGCTTTTATTACTTCTCAGCAACAGCAGTGGATTGTGTGAAAGACAGCACTTTTGTCTCTTCTACCTCGATAGCATCAAGTGGTCCATAATGCAGCAGCTAAAGTCCTTATGTGTACTTCGCATTGGGATCTGATATGGAAAATCCTAATCCCTGGTCCACTCCAGCACTCATGCATGGAAAAGTTCTTCAGACTCCAGCAATATATAATGTCACAAAAGCAGACCACAGACATAAAAAGGTTTGACTCATCTACCCGTATATTGTGCCTTGGCTGCAAAAAGGGTTGAAATTGCTTGTGATGTTCACAGGTTTGAATCCAAAACCAAGCTAAATTTAATAGGAAAAGATGGCTGCTTTAAAGCCTGAGACCGGAAGTGTCATCTTCTGGAATGGAAGTGCCGTCATCATTGGAGCCATAACCGGAAGTGTCATCATCCGTGGTGCCGGAACTCGAAGTGACATCATCACTGGCACCGGGACCTAGCGAGATTTCCCATGGATGGCCTGCAGAAGATTGAGAAAGAGAGTTATTGCATATCGTCACCCCCTGGTCTGTTGTGGTAGTACTATTCTTAAGGCCTTTTAGTTGTCTCCCAATTGCACGTGTGTGACAATCAGAAATGTACTTAACAAAGACACCTTTGGAGTACCCTTTGCACCTTGCATTGTAATTACAGCTGTGCCATCAATCCCTTTTTAGACAAAGCCTTAATAGTGTATGAATATACAAAACTATATTTAGCATATACAGTATCTGATAACATTTTAATCTAATATAAATAGGTCGATATATGAGACATTAGATCATACTGTATTAGGTTACATAGAGAGTATAGAATAACTTGCAGAAACAAAAAAAAAGATTTGGGGATTGGCTGGAATTGGCTCCAGCAGACCCCCGTGACCTTGTGTTAGGATATAGTGGGTTGGATAATGAATGACTGACTGGCCCCGTATATTGTGTGGCAGAGTATTCAAAAAAGACTGAAACCAAACTGTAAGATATAAAACAACAAAAGACAAGTGATAAATGAAGAGACTGAGAATTTATATTGAGGCGGCAGGGGGTAGGGTGAGGTCATGAAGGCGGGATGGAAGTGAGGTCATCTGGAAGGGAGGAAAGTTAGTTTAATTAAATAAAAACTTTAAGTAAATAAAATACATTAATACCTTTTACTAACCCTTTTCCCGATGTTTTCACACCCTGAATTGGACCCTTTGTCTATTCCCCAATAGCATGTGCGGGACAAGAGGTACATGATTCTTCATTCCAAGTCAGGAGTAACCTTGAAAGACTGCATACTACAATGAACTTATCCTAATTAGAGCAGTGAGAGAGAGAGGTTAGGAGCATTAACTGATATAGAGCTTTACCGCACCCACCACATGACAAACGAACTCAGGATCCAGATTAGGACCCGAGTGCAGCCATGCAATGGGTGATACCTCAGTACAACACTAGTTCAGATGGAGTGGAACAGTGTGAGGTTTTCTATGGTTGCTGGAGTGCCAATTCTGCCACCAACCCCCAAGTTTTTCTGTGCAGGTTGGAGGGCCTACATGCAGGGCTGGATGCAAATTAACATCATATCCAGGACGGGAGCAGTGAGACCAAAGGTAATAAAACTGAAAAGCTCAATAGACTAAAAGTGTTACCTAAAGGTGTTCTGTTACAGACCATATTATGTTTTTGCTTCTTAAAGTGCTTTGGCTTCCAATTAAATATCAAATTAATTTTAAGATTTTTTTAAGCTTTTCATAGATTTGATATTTCAGGCCTCTATACATTTCTTTATTGTAACACCCCATGTAGTGGGAACGTGGACACCAAACTACACCCTGGGTGTCATTGTAATTTGGGACTGAACAGGACCAGTGCAAGAGATTTAAGACGCAGAACCACAGACAAAAATATTGGGTCTCAACAGAAAGGTGCAGTTTATTTATGATATCTCTCTGAAGAAGCAAAAACACCTCTATTTTTAAGAGTGTGGCTAGGCTTTATCAATGCCTTTTTAAATTCCGAAGACTTGGATTCAACTCCCAAACAGCCTCCTCTGAACAAGACAAAAATAGTTACTTTAATAATAAAAAAAAATATTATTATAGACAGAGTGGAACCACTTCAATCACCACCAATGTGTAGGACCCACCTTGATATTACAAAAGCAGCCATTGTTGCACCAGTGCGCTCACCAGACCATAGCTGTAAGGTCGTGAAGAGGTGAGAGAGATAGCCAGTTGGAGACAGGGGATATTAAGGAAGCCAGAATGGATGAGGACATAGTGGGTAATTTAGTCAGGATATCAGAATAAACCCTACTTTTTTGAAAGATGCCCAGGAATTTTTAATGAATACACAGAGTCAGGATCTCTGTTTTATATCTCGTCTGTAGAACTGCACCTTCTTTACAGTGCAGTGTCCCCATCACTGCACCGTGGACCACAGGGTAAGCACTCCAAGCTGGCCTTATCAACATCTCTTGGAGGAATCCAAGTATTTTCTAGATGGCCTCCCATCTAAATATTGCCCAAGTAAAATTTCGGTAGCATTTTTCTTTAGGTACTGCTAAAATGCATCAATTACTCCTTTACTCATATGTAACAACACCTCAGCAAGCACAAGTCTCCTTAGCAAGCACAGCCTACTCGGGCCTTCTTGTACAGCACCTCTGTGTTGTCAGGCCAATCATGTTTGTTGTTTATATGAACCCCTAGGCACTTCCATGTTCTGCCCCTGTATGGTGACTGGTCTTAGAGACTCCTTGGCACACCGAGAAGTCCACCACCAGTTTGTATGTCTTACTGATGTTGAGTTGCAGGTTGCTGTCCTTACACCACAAGACAAAATCCTCCACTACCTTCCTGTAGTCTGACTCATATCCATTATTAATGCAGCCTATGATTGTGGATGAATGGATGATTGTGGTGTCATCTGAAAGGATCTGTAGATGACAGGCATTGGTATTTTGCTGGACGTCTGTTGTGTAGCGGTTAAAAAGGAAGGGAGACAGGGCAGTTCCTGAGGTGCCTCCAATATCACACACCACCATTTCTGACATGGAGTCCCTCAGCCTCACAATCTGCTATCTGTTGTTCAGGCAGTCCATGATGTGGGGGCATCAAGATACAAAGCCTCGAGCTTTTTTCCGAAGGCAGTGAGGCAGGATGATGTTAAAGGAACTGGAAAAATCAAAGAACAAGTCTTGTTCCATAAAAGTATATGAGTGGTAGATGTTGCCAAAATTTCCTTTTCCTGTCAGATTAGGACATGCCTTTGAGTCCTGGGATGTATTTGGTTGCTCTTCTCTATGAGCTTCTAGTGCTCCTTTTTCTGATGTGTTCATCAGAAGTGCACCATTTGTGATCTAAGCTTGAACTTAATGTGCCTTGATTTGTATTCCTTGATTTAATATGGAAATAAAGTAAATCAATAAAAGCAGAATTACATATAAACATACTGTATCACAAACTGTTTAATTTTGAAATTAAAATCTGTAAAATAAATTGAATTAACATTGTTTGGACAAGTATGGATATAAACATAACTATCAATAGATGAACATTTACTGCATGTGGGGGCAAAAGCTGAATTCTGCAGATTTTTTGGGAATGCCATTAACATTGTAAACAGCACTTTCATTACGTACTTCTAATTTAAGGGGCTACGTCTGTGTATTTGAACCATCTAGTGTGCTGTAGTGAGTAACAGAGAGTCTATGAGGACCAAGAATTTTTATAAAGCAAGGCTGACTGTCATGTTTTCTTTTCTTACATTTTTGACCCTCTGAAGCACCATAGGCATTGAAGTGGTAATGCTTTTAATTGCGCAGCTTGAGGCTGATTTAGAAACTGATACACAAGTCATTAGATAACTACAATGGCAACATATGGAGCCCTCAGTGAGCTTAGTGCTTCAGTTAGCGGCATTCTTGTTATAATATGGCACACATGGCAAGGGCAGAGCTGAGAAGGCCTGAATGCAAATAGGTGGCACAATGTAAGAACCACGAGTGCAATAACAGTAGGGTGCCATGCATATTTTCATCAATCCCTTCAAAAATTGGTAGCTTAGCATGTTGCAAAAGAGAAGTTTTATGGCACAAGTTGAATTACTGTACATTTTAATACACTTTATGAGCCAAAGCCATCAATAAGGTTATAAACTCTTGGATAAAATTTTGCATTATGTAAAATCTTGCCAAAATACTACAGTGTTTGATATAAAATGCTGAATAAATCAGAATGTTTGATAGGTTTATGGAAAGGTAGTATTTTAACTATTCACAGTAAGGATTTGTTTCTGTTTCCCACTGTGTATTTGCTGTGTCTGCGATGAGGTTTCACAGGCACTTCTCTAAGACTCTGTAATTGGCCCGTGTGTCTTAAAGCCTGACCTGTTTGGCAGCTGATTTATGTAGCATTTCAAATGCCAAATGTACTCTACATTCTACCTAAGAAAATATATCTCATTGATTCCTGGAAAGTGTTGTAAGGATATAATCCACTAAATCTGCCATGTGGCTCTAGTTGTTGTTGTAAAGATCCATTGCGTTGCCTATTCTCCATGGAGTCATTGCACAAACAAGAGTAACGGAAATCTCATCAAACTCTGCAAGGTTAAAAAATATGGAGCATCTTTGGAGGCCACACAAGCAAAAAGAATAAATGATGTTAAAAGAGATACAAAAGATGTTTTTTTTATAAAGCTCTTTTGATTCTTTACCCTAGATACTTCAAGCCTATAAGACAAGTATATGTTTTCTGATATTGCCACCCTACTTGTAAAACAGATTACCATTTTAATATGGCTTTTCTTATCTGACCTACATTAAACAACCTCAACTTCATTTTCACCTTTTCCTGGTGATTTATATTCAGGGATGGTTTTACATTTTGATAGACTAGCTCCTCATTTAGAGTTATGTCTTGCCTCTAGGATTACCTCTGCTTCCACCATTATATGACAATGGAATCTGCATGTAAGAAACTGCATACACCTGGAATACTTTAAGTTGAAAAGTTACAATATAAATCAGTAGGTAAATATTTAGTGCCAGACCTGGAGGAATTCCCAAGTTATCCATCTCTCTTTTCTAGGCTAAGTGGTCAGAGACACGGAGGCAATGGTGACCTTGGGGCTCTTGAGTTAACCCTGCAGTTACTAACCTCTGGTCCTAGCACTTGGTGATGGGGCTTTGGAGCGTCTGGTTTACATGTCATGGATATTAACCTCCATAGTCCTGTATTGTCTGTCCCTAACACTGCTTAACCATTCAATGAAACCCCTATGTTCAGATCCCTAATCTTTGAGACCAATAAAATTTGAGAATCTAGACTAAATTGTGTTAAAAGGTTTGAATTAAAGCATAAAACAAAATACAAAGATAGATTAAATGGAATCGATATTTAATACAACACTTTAGCAAGATGCCTGTTGTAACTATTAGGATCTATAATGCAGTAAAAGTATAAGTAAAAGAAAATTATAGTCTTACAATAATTCAGGCCTTTCTTTTTGTCTCCAGCATGACTTTTTGATTTTAAATCTTATTGGATCTGTGCATAAGTTCTACCAGAACTGGTCAGAAACTCCCACTTGGGCATGTAAATGGAATTCAACTTCCTTACTACATTTTGTCCTAGAAATTCCATTTTTATTTCATTCCATTTGTTTATTTATAGATTGATTGACTATATTATTTGTCATGTGAGTCTGTATTCTTGTTTTTTATGTATCTGCTGCTGTATGCATCTGAATCTCTCCATGGGATTATTAAAGTTTATTTTATCTAATCTAATTCTGGGGTGATGTAATACTTTTTCTTTTTAAATATATAAAAAAAATCTTATTTCAGATTTGTATTTTTAACTGCAGCACATTGCAGATGAACTGTTTTTTGTGGTTTTAACTAAACTCCTTATCCTTGCATAGCACATTACTTAATTTGAAATCATTCATTTGAGCAATTATGTCTTCACTTGTATATCTAAATTGTTTGATATCTAAGTAACTCCAATCCATTTCTGACATGATTTGGTTTTTAAGCTGAGCAGTCACTATTAATAAGAAACCCCTTCTTTAAGTAATGTACTATATTTAATATGGTTTATTTTGTGCTTGTAACTAAAATTCAATTTTTTTATTAATCAAAAGCCAGCATGCTACTCACAGGTGCTGAAAAACTAGCCATTGTAACAATTTTGAGTGCCATCACCGCCACTGGATGGAGAAAGATGACGGGTTGTTTTCATTGTACGTTCATTTTATTAACGCTGCCTTGAAAGGAGATTGGCAAGTGTGCCAAATTTTTTATAACTTACTGTATGTGCAAATCTTTGTCTTGGAAATCAAAAGTGTAGTTGCAGGATTCCAGGTTTGAATCGGACCCCAAAAATATATTTTATGATAATTGCAAATAATTGATACACATACTATTTTATAACTTCCTGATATTAATTTCTGGCTAAGGCCCTGGGAAAAGTGACAGATATCTGATGGCAAAGGTGTTCCTAAATCTAAGCATCTCACCCTTGACTGAACTGATTTATGTTACGGGTGGGTAAATCAACCAGTCAGAGAGGAACATGAGCTGTTGAAGGGCATTAAGATTAGAAAGTGAGCACAGGAGAGTCTACCTCAAACCCATACATTAAGGAAGATTATTAAAAAAATATCGGAACCATAGAGGAGAATATTCCTCAGGGAGCCTCTGTAGGAGTCTCTGAACTGCCATATTAAAGAGAGAAGGACTCTGCTAACACTAAGGTTTTAATAAATCTGCTTGTATAGTTTATCATGGAAAACCATGTTGATGAATTAGTGCTCTGGTTGGTTGAATGGTCATACTATCATTCTTTCTTGTTATCTTGCATTTAGCCAGTTTCCAATATTTTATAAATACGCCTAAGCTGTAGTGTTAGGGAGGTTTTCAGATAGCATTTTGGTATGGCACTGTATCAAGCACATTACAATTTTGTATTGATTTTGCTCTTTTATAGGATCTTTTAGAATCCTCCTTGCTGAAGCGTAGCTATTTCTGGTATACATCTCCACTGCAGCTGTAATTTTAAGAGAAGAATTTTTCTGTCTTTATGATTTTTTTTTTGTTTTAGTCTTTAGATATTTTTGACAGTGAATGTTGTCAAAAGCCATCCAGATTTAGATAACAGATAATGAATGCCTGAGTAAGCAAATCTCTCCAGATGTTTATACATATTTAATTTATGAAGACAGTGATCCAGGATTTATTACTCATATGCAGTCAATTTCAAATCTGATAATAAAAATATTTGGACATTCAATGAGATAAAAGCCTGCAATATTTGACTTTTGCTTGAAGTCCTTGTTTTTTCTCTTAGTTTAGATTTTAATGAGGCAGTAAAGCACAATATATATATATATATTGTAAAAGGCGCTACATAGCGCCCGACCCGGCACAGACTACGCAGAGGCACATGTAAAACAAACAGGCTTTTTTATTTCTTTTCACCCGTGGGCACACGTCTTCCCCGTGTCCCACAGGCCCAATACAGTCCCAAAGCACTTTAACACAGAGCTCTAACAACCCTTCCTGGCACCACCACTCCTCCCAGGCAACCTCGTCCTCTTCCTCCCGATTCTGGCCACGAATAAAGGGAGGCTGGCCCGTTTTATAGCCCACCCGGAAGTGCTCCAGGTGCTTGACCAGCTGATC
>JANRMT010062790.1:66850486-66868646 GCA_026402145.1 Polypterus bichir lapradei | reverse complement strand
ATATATATATATATATATATATATATATATATATATATATATATATAATATGTATATATTATAGACAATAACTTTAACAGTGAAAATCTTCTTCTTTCGGCTGCTCCCGTTAGGGGTTGCCACAGCGGATCATCTTCTTCCATATCTTTCTGTCCTCTGTATCTTGCTCTGTTACATCCATCACCTGCATGTCCTCTCTCACCACATCCATAAACCTTTTCTTAGGCCTTCCTCTTTTCCTCTTCCCTGGCAGCTCTATCCTCAGCATCCTTCTCCCAATATACTCAGCATCTCTCCTCTGTACATGTCCAAACCAACGCAATCTCGCCTCTCTGACTTTGTCTCCCAATTGTCCAACTTGAGCTGACCCTCTAATGTACTCATTTCTAATCCTACTTCTAATACTCATTTCTAATCTATCCTAACTTTAACAGTGAAAATAATTTATAAAAAATGAATGAGATCTGATCCAATTGGCCTGCAAAAACAAAATATATTTTGTGAAGTCTTTAGTGGCTAACATCCAGTGACATCAAGTGATTATTTCTTTAAAAATTGTAATGTTTTAAGATATACAAATATTTGGTTAATTAGTTTAATTATTCAGTGGCACAAATTTTTAAAAAATTGCATAAATTCATTCATTTCCTCATTTCTATAATTAAAATACAGTGCTTTGCCATTAAAATGTCATTTTGCATTTCCTGATATCACATTACAAAGATGGCCAGATTTCTCTATCACAGCAACACCTGCCCCCCAGTCAATGGCTATTATATACTCTATGAGAGGAGTGTCAGATAACACTATTTTCCACTTTCTAAATTTCAGAATTTTATTTTGTAAACGCCGTCTTTGAATCCTGCAACTGTTGTTGTTGTAATCTGAATGTAAAGTTTAATTTCTTTACCAACTATATATGTTCTGACAGAGTAAGATCTGCACTTCAAAGTGATACGGAGGCCATAGGTCTACAATAATGAATATGTATACTTATATATGGATACTTATTTGAAAATAGTGTAAAGAAAAACAATCCTGTTTGTTTATACTGCTTTAAAACAGTAAATCTAGATAAATTACTTGTAGATACTTCGTTGCATTTTTTTCTGGTTGCCTGACACATTCAAGGCATTTGTTTTGTGTTTGAAAACATGTTTCAGCACCTGTGGAAAAAAGATTAACATTGAATGTGTAGTCTTTGAGGCAAAAAACATTACTGAATTTTATATTTTCTTTGAGAGATAGAAGATGCATATTGAGAGAAAGATGATGAAGTTATAGCCAATTAAATCAAAGTAGCAGAAAATGAACAAAAGTCAGGCTGAGTTTAAAGGTTAATATATTCAATGACTTAATATAAGTGAGAAAGGGAACTAAGAGAACACAAAGTATAAAGTACAAAATAACTCACAACTCCTCTGGTTATACCTGTACATGTGTATGGACTCCACAAATGTTTCTCCATATTTAATTCTTATTTTAATTTAATAATTAATTTTAATTTGTTTCAGTGTCACTTCTTTGCCATTTAGAAAAATATTTTTTATAGGCACCACCATTGTGTGCTTTTGGTTTTCATGGAGAAAGAAATTTGTGTGTGATGACCAGGCAAGTGTTGTACATGTCAAGTGACCTGTGACACTATGGAGGTGCTTTTATAAAAGATGGCAACGCGCGTTAAACAAATGCAAAAGTGCATTGAGCACTATTTTAGTTATGAATCTGTTTATTTAAGTGACTTTAAATGTATTAGTCTCCCTTTGGCCTCGATGAACGATTGACTTGTCTTAAGTGTTTCGACTTTGGCTATATCTGATTTCCTTTCTTTACTGTTCCTAAAAAATCACTGCCACCCAATTTATAATTAGGTCTCTCTGGAGTTTAAAAAATGCTTCTGGTAATGATAACAAAAGATCAAATCAGAAAGAACAGAACAATAGGCTAAATTCAAAGGTACAAGTCTCACAAAACAAAAAGAACAATCTGCAAGTAAATGTCTTGGAGTTAGTTAACACAGTTTAGCTATGAATAGTGATAAGGACACATTACAGCTAAATGTAGAAGCTTGATCTAATGCTACTCCATCACCAGTAGCAGTTATTCTCAGATTCCCTAACTAGAACACTTGGGGTACCTACAGTCAATCAATGCAAACTATTATTTGTTTCTCCAGAGAATTTAAAAGTTCAAAAACTGCATATAATTAGATTTTTGGTCAGAGAACATTTAGAATGTGTCACCTCTGTATATGATTGTAAATGTAACAATCCAAAAAAATTGCTGTTACTGTACCTGGATATTACGACACAATGAAATGAAAGGGCTTCCAGACCAATGCTTTACTATTTAGGCTGCGGATAAATTTCCTATACTTAGAATTTTGCTCTTCATTTTTGGCCCTGATGCACAGTTTACTGTGATATAATAGACTTGACTAATTTCTTTTTTCATGCCTTTCTCCTTTTTACTTGAAACCTCATCTGCCCTGCAGGCAAAACACTTTATAAGTTCTCCTTTTGTTTCTTTTGGTTTGGACTGCACACTTGTTTATGGATTTTAATTTTTAGACCTTACATTTGGTTCTTATTTATTATTGGGTTCTCTCCTTGAGGCTTGGTTATTGATATTTCTGGACATTTGGTATTTATTTTTGTTTGGCCTTTTCTTCATGCTTCAATAAGCATTATTATTATTATTATTATTATTATATTAAGAAACTCTGAATTTTATTCATTTGTGCCAGGTGTTTTCTTGATTCCCCTTTCATTTTTCTGATTTGTAAGATTTTTCCTTTTATGTGTGCATAGGTTGCATGCCTGTTCTTCAGTTCTTCATCAGGCCAACTTTGTTTCCAGGCCTCAGGTGATTAGAATTTAGTTTGCTTTTTTTCTGGTGGTGAAATGTCCAGAGATTGATTATTTGTTCTTGGCAATGCCAGAGCTGACAGGTGTAGTTTATAGAGACTTTCATTTTTAGATCTGCCCTAAATGTTCACAACAAACTGTAATATTACCAAATGATAACAAGTTGTTCACAGCCTTTACCATTTGTTTTTCAGTGTACCTACCAGAGAAGGGAATTAAACTGATCTTAGTTGCCATGTGGTTGTTTCTTATTATGACACAAAGAAAACTACATGGTCTTAGATACTGAGGTGCTGGCAAAGTTTTAGCAGTTTCCATTTGAAATGACAGTTACTGGCATTCAGTTTCAAACCTACCCCTATGTAAATCAACTTTTCTAACTGCAAATTAAATACATCATTTGGTCAAGCATCTTAAGTATGCCTTTCTATTTCCAGTATGCAGTACTGCTTAACATCCACAATACTTTTCATGAAATAGAATGTTATGCAACAAACTCCATTTTATATAGAGTCTGGTCCTGTTTTATCTTTAACAACAACAATAACATTTATTTACATAGCAAATTTTCATACAAACAATGTAGCTCAAAGTGCTTTACATGCTGAAGAAAGAAAAAAAAAAGACAAAATAAATAAGAATTAAAATAAGGGAACACTAATTAACATAGAATAAAAGTAAGGTCCAATGGCCAGGGAGGACAAAAAAAAAACTCCACCTGGCAGGTGAAAAAAATAAAATCTGCAGGGGTTCCAAGGCCACGAGACCACCCAGCCCCCTCTAGGCATTCTACCTAACATAAGTGACTTCAATCAGTCCTTGTTGTATTCAGGGTTTACATGGAAGAACTTGAAGATGAAGGTCATGTGGACTTCTGGCCTTTAATCCATCAATGTAGGGACATCACAGTGCTTTGATTAGGTGGTGGTGGCGCAGATCGCCACCATAGAAAACCGGAAAAGGAACAAATGAGAAAGTAGGGGTTAGTACAGATTATGGAGCCACCATGAATAATAATTATAATTCAATGTATATACAGAGTATCAGGAATAAACTAAGATGACGCTATGAGAAAGCTATGTTAAAGTAGCGTGTTTTCAACAGTGTTTTAAAGTGCTCCACCGTATCAGCCTGGCGAATTCCTATTGGCAGGCTATGCCAGATTTTAGGTGCATAACAGCAGAAGGCCGCCTCACCACTTCTTTTAAGTTTAGCTCTTGGAATTCTAAGCAGACACTCATTTGAAGATCTAAGGTTATGATTTGGAGTGTAAGGTAAAAGATATTCTGAAATATAAGATGGAGTGAGATTATTTAAGGCTTAGTAAACCATAAGCAGTATTTTAAAGTCAATTTTAAGTGACACAGGTAACCAGTGTAGTGACATAAAAACTGGAGAGAAGTGCTTGGATTTTCTTTTCTGAGTTAAGATTTTAGCAGCTGCATTCTGCACTCGTTGCAATCAATTGATGTCTTTTTTGGGTAGCCCTGAGAGGAGTGCGTTACAGTAATCTAGTCGACTGAAAACAAAAGCGTGAATTAATTTCTCAGCATCTTGCAATGTTATAAGAGGTCTAACTTTTGATATATTTCTTAAGTGAAAAAATGCTGTCCTAGTAATCTGATTAATATGTGATTTAAAATTCTGGTCAGAGTCAATAATCACCCCTAAGTTCTTTACCAGTTACCCCTAAAGCATCTCAAAAAAGCTCTGTGCCTTGGCTGTGATCACCAACATGCTGAGTGGGATTTGCCTTTGTGTTTGGTCTTCAATCCATGTCATTAATAATTTCTCGATATCTAATAATGGTTCCTCCCCAATTTTCATTAGCCTTATAGTTTTCAGTGGAGTTCATCCTTTAACAGCTTGGAGATTTTTTCTTTGTTTTGAAGCTCATCATGATAGTCAAGTGTGATATGCCCATTTCATAAGCAATAACATTCACAGATTTTCTGCCTTTGTTTTGTTTAATAACCTTTTGTTTCATTTCCAGATTGTTAACTCTCTAGTGCTTCTTACTGCTGCTATCACTAGCACAGGATTTCCTGCATTTGGGAGCGATGATGCACTTCATTGTAATATTTTTAGAAAATGAAACAGAGACAACACTCAAGAGATACTGAAGATTGGGTGCTGCTGCCTACAAGTATGTATATATGGTCATATGTTATATCTTTATTTTTCATTTTTAAGTGTCTGAAAAAAAACATTTGGGCCACACAGTGCTTAGTTCAGCTGCCTTTTCTGCAGAATTCTGGGTTTGAATTGCAGTCCATGTACTGTTTGTGTGGATGCTGTGCATTCTACTTATGTTGATATGGGTTTTTCCTCAAAGGTTCTTACATTTTGTTCCCAAACCCCAAAGCTATGCTCTGTATGAATGTTCCATTCTCAACTGACACTGTATAAGTGAATGTGGATGTATGCGTGAGGGTGCCATGTGATGGACTGTAGCTCAACCAACAGCTGCTTCCTGCTGCTTGTATAGGATCTAACTTCTACGATCCTGAACTGGCCTGACCTTGATAATGAATGATGGTTGAAAAATTAATAAATTGTTTGGAAATACTGATGTGCATTTCATATTCCTAAAGCCCTCTTTAAACAAATTCAATCTTGAGTGATTAGTACAAGCAGTGTATCACCGCAGAGGAAGCTGCTTCATCATACAAAGTGCCTTGGACGGATTCCTGGAAGAATATTTCCTTGGTTGTGACAGGACTGAAGTCCTAATATGGTTGGTTCAGGTTGGTTGATTTAGGCCTGCTAAATATCTTGTCCTAATTAAATGTTTCAGTGAAGCAATAATGAAAAGCTTTGGATATTTGCCCTAGGGTTTGCTCATTGCCAGCTTCTTTACAGCAATAATGCATAGTTAGAGACTTAAATGACAGTACATTTTATCCCAACATGCTGCTGCAGCTTTTTACCCTTTTTTGAGTCTTTGGTTTTAGACATTCCAGTGTGAATTAGGTAAATTAAATTTGATTACTTATTAAAGTAACGTTTTGCTATAACCACATTGGAATGCTATGTCAATAGGCTCTCTGTATTTTGAAAAAAAAAAATCATTTTGACATCTATAGCTGTCTGTCTACAGGAGTGAAACTTTATATATATTAAATAAATTACTTACCATACAGGGTTAGGGGATTTTAAAATGTAAAAGGTTTGAACTACACATGCATTGTCACTGCTTAATTTGATTCAGAACTCATAAAATTTTAAACCCCTTCTTTGAAGAGTAGCTAAACTGTGAACTTGTATTGGCATAATAAATTACACATTTATTTAAATTATTGTGGTGTATAGCATATCATGCAAATAATCCATAAATCATAGAAATGGAATAAAGTGGATGAATGGCATTCTATTGTAAACTACTTAAAACCTTTACTGCATATCTCTTTAACTTTTAATCCATCATTTTAGCTGTTTTTGCTTTTCAGTTCTGGTGATTGACACCAAATTAAAACAGTCTATATTTTCCAAATAAGAACTGGCTCTTGGGACATGCACCATTGTCTTACTGGTTAAGGAGTTGGAGCTAGTGTAGGTTAAAATAATGATCAGCTAGAATTAGTCGGTTTCACTTCTATCTACACCATTGACCCTAGAGCAAGAGTTCTTGATCGGTTTTTCATTAGGGTCATCTTTCTGCTACTCTACATTTTCTACTATAAAGAAACTTTGGGTTGTTTTGAGTCTGTTGAAAAGCTATTAGCGTTGTGCCTTGTGGCGAAGATGAATGATTAAAGATGGGACTTCAACATGACTTAAACTGCAGAGAGAAACGTTTTGATGTTTTTCATGCACAATGTGTACCTAAAAACTGTTTTGTGCATAGTCTCTGTATTTTTGACTGCTGCCTTTTGGGTCACACTGGGTTGTGACTCAAGTTTGTATTTAATGGGAAAGGGTCACGTATGGTTTGCGAAGTGTCTCGTGATGGGTTTCCGTGGGTTGTTTAAGCAACAGACGTTGCTCTGCTATGACTGTTGGCGACAGTTTTCGAAGACCCTAAGAAATATGAAATTGGGATGCAAAAAAATGTTTAAGAAACACTGGTGTAGAGTGGTTGGCCTTTTAAAAGGAGGTGTGTGTGATGTTTGAAATGGCACCAGCTTTTGGACCTCTATTCCTACTTAAAGTCTTACTACTGTAAAGAATTGTGGAAACTCCTGGGTAATGTGATTGAGAGAAACAGCCTGTCAGATGTGAATCTGAGTGAGGAGTTGTTATAACATTTGCATAAGATGGAGATTATTAATCACAACAATATATGCCATCTGACCTGAGGTGATAAGTTCTCAACACTTTCATAAAGAACTGTTCTGAGCTTGGGGAAAATGCATTGATTAGACAAACCCATGTCAAAAGAGCAGTGAGGGAGCCATGAAATGTGCGATGCATGCATCTGTTCTTTAACAGCCAACTCTATCATCCAAAAGTGCTGGTTCCAAATCTAAAAGCGGGTTGTAAAGATGTTTTTAGATTTGGAAGACTTTGCAGTATATGAAAACTAAAACTTCTTTGTTCTCTTATTTAAGTGTATTAGTCAACTCTTTAATGTATCCAAGAATCATGTGCCCCATACAGTTGTTCCTCCAGTGCCCCATGTGCACTTTATGGAAGTGGGATTTCCGGTTTACACAACTCCACTACAGGTTAGATAACTTAAAACGTTCTGTGCATTTTACAAGATGGCAATAAAAACTGAATCAACTGCACCACTTATTTCCTGCTGTCAAATGCATTATCTTCAACTAAACACGGACAAAAAGCCGTTAATAGTCCTTATTTGGTTTTGGTCATTTTTGTTCTGGTGTCAGTTAGCTTTGAGAAGGTTTACTGGTTCATTTTTCATTATATCTCAAGGACTTGCTGGCTTTCATCCATTTTCAATTTTTTCAGTAAGTATGCTCTACAATGGATGTTTTGTGCACCTTGTTTAATATTCATTTATTCAGCTGCATATGTATCAGAGATGACTGCTCTAAGACTACAAGGGAAGCTCTGACACCTCTAAAATGTCATGAAAATATTTGTCAAATATGTGCTGTTGTATTTACATTTCTGTTACAAAGAGTACACTAGAACATGTACAACTTCATGGCTAGTTCATCCAGAATCAGCAATAGTTGCTTTCTTATTGACTTCTTAATCACTGTCACTCAAAAAACATAAGCAATTTTAAGGATTGTTTCTTTCCTCCTAATGGAATCATGCCACTTTTTCACATGCCACTTCCTTTAGAAGAATGTTGTTATCTCCACGTACTTCAGACCCCATAGTGCTGGTGTTATTCTAGGACTACTTCACTGGTCTTTCTTCTCTCTTATTTATCTTTTATGCACTTTACACATAACCTTTTCTTTAATTATGTAACATTCACTTACAAATCCACTAAGGAGATCAGTTAGATTTGCAACTGCTTCTTTTTTATTGTCAAATGTTTAGCATAATAAAAAGTATACTATTAATTGATTTTCTTGCCCCTAAACTGCCTGTAAATCTAAAGGATTTTTTCTGGTTATTTCTTCAAGGCTTCATTACATTAAAATATTTACTTTTTAATGGTTTCCTCCTCCAAAATACTGCATTTACAGTAGGGGACTGATACATCTTGATGGTTAAATCATAATGCTTTAACAAATTACATTCTGGATGCTGTCATGATTATAATAAAATATTACGTTCAGACCAACATTTCCTATGTCCTTTGACATGTTAAAAAAAGCCATTGATTACCTCCCTGAATTCCAATTCCTGTGGTGTATTACTAGATGATTTTTACTAGACAAATAATGTTTCTCATTTCTCTCTCAACTATGGTGTTAATATAAACATAACTATCTGCTCTCTCAGTGCTGTTTTTAGGTCCATTAGGCACTCCTAATATTACATGTATGTCTACTGTGAAGCTTTCTATTTTATCTCAAACTGCCATTTACAGCAGCCTTATATTTTGATTTTACGTGTGGTATATGAACAATTGTCAATCTTTTCAACCTTGTCTTTCTTTTATAAGTGTATTTTTTAAATGTAATGTGATCATTTATATACTTAGCAACTTCCTAAGAATCCACACAATTTTTTATTGTTCTACTGTCTCCCCTCAATCCCTCAGTTAGTAAGTAGCCCAAACATATACCTTTATAATATGTACATGTCAACATTATCTTGAAAGGTAATTTATCTTTATTTTACAGATCCCATCTGACAAAAAAAACACTCAACACCCTATAAACTGGTCATCCTCTATAAGGTGTTTATCAAAGGACACCAACGTTAATATCACTTTTCCATTTTGCTCTCTCAGACATGTCTGATTTTTCTCTTATTTGTTCTGTTTCCTAGTCTGATCCTTTTTTCACTACCCTGCTTGGCCGTGAATTTTTAATATTATGTTGATTTGTGTTTCTTTTTCAAATTCTTTATCTGCCCTGTGGATCCTGCTGTGTGATGTTACTTTTAAATAATAAATTCTTCATTTGTCCATCAATCTTCATTACTGCTGTTATCTCATTTGTGAAAATGATTCCATCAATAATTATGTGTAATCCGGCATAACATACTGTGTACCAGTCTTCTTTTAGTGCTAAAAGCTTGAGGTTCTCTGTTCACCCTTAAATAACTCAACATCATCATCAACTAGAAGCCTTGTATCCATTCATTTACTGAATAGACTTTTAAAAATCAGACTAATTAAACCACAGAGGATTTTGGTTTAATCCAAAGACAGCAAAAGATAGTCTGCATTCAAAATATGCACCATAAGCACCAGTTAGAGGCTGTTGGCCGAGCGGACCTTTATCTGGTCAGGCATTGGACCATTCATGGTGTGCCCATTCCTTTAAAATGTGATGGATGAGGGCAGTTCATAGGTGATCTCTAATAACTATAATACAGTAACTGTCTGGATTGTGAAAATAACCTATTATATAGATTTATAATGTTTTAATTATTTTTCTAAATTTTTGGTAATGCTATTTCATTAATAGTTTCGAAGATTGACCTTTTATTGGTGCTATAATTTTGTGTGTAGACATATATAAGCAGCACCATTCTGTGTGTCTGGTCTCTATGTTGTTTTGTGGCTACTAGGCAAGTGTTGGTAATGTTTTTATAAAACTTGTCCATTTGCTTTAAAAGGTGTCTGAACTCTGT
The DNA here is from genome assembly GCA_026402145.1 of Polypterus bichir lapradei. NCBI lineage: Eukaryota > Metazoa > Chordata > Cladistia > Polypteriformes > Polypteridae > Polypterus > Polypterus bichir. The sequence goes on along the minus strand of JANRMT010062790.1, from coordinate 66,858,609 downwards.
TAAAAAATGCTTTTGCCCAGATATTTTGGTTAGAATTAGGATATTTTTACAAATTTGAACCATTAGCACTGTTTGTAATTTTGGATATATCTAGCTTCTCTTTTGTGGTATTTGTAAATATTTTGCCACCCGTTTAATTAATGCTGTCTGTCTGGACACTTGTGGAAAGTTCAAGGCAGGCAAGGTAATAATAACTAGACACATAAACAGAACTCTTGATTAAATATACATTATTAAGATTCATGTTCCATTACTGAAAAAGTCAATCAGTAAAATTTAATTTTACATGGAGCACATACAGCAGACCATCCATCACAAGACATTTCAGAAAGTACACAATTAATAAAACATTTTGAATTAATGACTACAGAATTGGGATAAAATACACCTAATAAATGAGATGCAATAGCACAACCAGGAATTATTAAAAATATTAGGGCCATGCCTATTAGTTGAAAGACTCACCTGGCAAGTGACCCACTGTGGCCTGTAGTGTGGTCCAGACAGTCCAGGTTCAAGAGAAGGTCTTTTTATTAAACAAACTACTTTTCTACAGGTCTTCTATCCCCAGTTACCAGAATATAATCTTTCCTTCCTTCCTTCCTTCCTTTTCTAATTCCTCTTTTGCTCTTCTAGGTGTGTTGTCTTCTTCCTTCCAACTCCAACTCCCAGAACAGAGTGGAGGGTTTTCTTTTAACTCCAGTCCCAGGAGTACTTCCGGTGCTTAATCAATTGCCTTTAGGAAGCAATTCTGGGTTAGGCAGGATTACAGTGGTCCTTGCATCATCACTATCTCACAGCTCCCCATGTCGGCACCCACAGAACCTGACAGGACAGGCCCATTGGACTACAATTCACATGCTGCCCTATAGACGTCCATTATGGGGCTTGCCTGATGGGATACTGCCACTCAGTGTACAGGGGGATATTCTGCCCATAGCAGGTAGTCACCCACTGTGCTGTCCTTCCTGGTTCGCAAGTCCATCCCCACCATATCCACTGTAACATCCTGGCAAAGATATTAAATATTGTCATTCCCTCCTGATGTTCTGTTATCAAAGCCTCCTGGCCAGGTAAGGGAGTGGGGTCCACTCCAGCTGGGGCACCAGGTTGTCCCTTACAACGTTTATACAAAAGGTTTATAACAGAGATAAACACTTTTAAAGCTCTTTTCAAAGGCGGTTCAAGTTAGTTTTCAGTTAGAATAAATCAATAAAGCTACAATATTTTATTTTGTTGAAAACAAATTTTGTAAAGGGGAACATAAACACATTTCAAAATACAAAGTTGATATATTACACTCTTTCCTATTGTCCTGCTAGTATTTACAAACCCTGCATAAATCTTGCATACTAGTGAAAAGCACTACCTTCATTTGATTTGCAAAAATAATTCCTATGGTAATTGAGTTTTATTTTTTACTAGCCAAGTACCCAGCGTTGCCTGGATATTTGTTTAGAATGGGTAAAGAAAAGAAAACAAAAGATTATGTGTTTTTTAAATGGTGACCCTGTTGTTATTGCTAGCTGACCCATCTGTCATCCACATTGCCTCTCCATCAGTGTTTCTGTTCTCATGAGTTGAGGATTTGTTCTTTTTGGGTCAGATTGAATTCCAGAATTGTGTTAACTCCTTGCTGGGTTGTAGCCATGAATGTTGTTGTGTTTGACTGACCCTATTAGCGCAAGCTGAACAATTTGTAGTGCTCAACTTATGATTAAAAGCCAACTAAGCAGAAGTTAATCACCAACCCTTTGGTTTTCCCCATTGATATCTGCTGCACTTACATTCTCAATCAAACCTCATGCAAAATCCCAAAAGCACCAAATTTTAATTTTTTTATATTACAGTAGACAGAAGCAGCTTGTGGCACAGCCCAGGTAAGTAATGTTAAGCTGGATTTTTTTATTTTTATTTTAAAAATTTATTTTAAAACATTTTTAAAAATGTTTAAATTTAAATGTCGATCTAAAGACTTTGCAGGATAGCCCATGGCTGGGTAATTTGTCTATGAAGTATTAAGCACTTGTACACCCATGCATAATGTTGCGTCTCTCTAGGAAGCCCAATATAAAGTACACTTTTTGATCACAATTCCTGCTGTGACCACTCTGTGGCTCCTCACTTAGCACCTCCACTTAGAGACAGATTGTCTGCTAGGTGCAGGTTAGTCAGAATGAAGATGAAATTGAGGTAATTCATCTATGTTGACTGTCTACTTCTACTTTAAACCTCTTCCGTAATGCTACTTCTTTGATAGGACATAATGGCTTAACACAGTCTTCCGTTAAAGTGCACAATATTAATAATCTAATAACAAATCTTAATGCACATAAAAAATCTAGGCAGTGCGGCATAAACACCAATGATTTAATTGCAATTACTACTTTAGATCAACAATGCATTAAAACTATAAAAACAGATTGTAGATTACATAAAAAATACACACAGAGCGGCGTTAACAAAAATAACTTAGTTTTTGTTCCAAATACCAATAACACGCATAAAATTCAGCACTGCCCCTCCGAAACATTAAATATGGCACTATTAAATGTTAGAGCTTTAACTAACAAGACATTTCTTATAAACGATCTTATTAGTGATAGAAACATTGATTTTATTGCTCTAAGTGAAACGTGGCTTAACTCAGACGGCGCGGCAGTTTTAATCGAATCTGCGCCTCCGGATTACAGTTTTACTCGTGCAGACCGCCAGGGGAAAAAGGGAGGCGGATTGGCTAACATTTACTCGAGCCGGTTAAAATGTAAAGATGTTAGTTTTGGTAAATTTAAGTCCTTTGAGTATCTCGCTGTTGTTATTCATGGAGATTCTCACGTTCTAGTATTATCTGTGTATAGACCTCCTAAATATAACGCGTCTTTCTTTGATGAATTCTCTGACTTAATGTCAATTTTAATTACAAACTATGACACACTCTTAATAGTCGGCGACTTTAACTTTCATATCGACAATCAGTGTGACCAAAAAGTAAAAGAATTCATGAACCTTCTGGACTTTTTTGATTTGAGACAGCTCGTTAATCAACCTACGCATAAAGCAGGTCATACGTTAGACTTAGTGATTGCTAAAGGACTTAAAGTTGATATAAAGCAGGTCATTGATATTGGTCTATCAGACCATTTCCTTCTACTATTTAATATAGAAATAAAGATAGAAAACACTCATGAGAAGCATTTTGTTAAAAAACGCTTCTTTGACTCATCAGCAGCTTCAAAGCAATCAGTCAAACATTCAAAGCAATCAGTCCGTTTATAGTGCCAACTATAATAGCGAGGATAATGTAAATAGTAAAGTGGAAAACTTTAATTCTAAAGTAAGAGCTGCTGTTGACATAGTTGCACCTGAAAAGACAGTTAAAAAATCTTTTAGTACTGTTATTCCATGGAAGACCCAAAAAGTGTCTGATTTAAAAAGAACATGCCGTAGAGCTGAGCGTAAATGGAGGAAAACTAAACTAACTATCCATTATGAGATATTGAAGGTTAAAATAACAGAATACAATAACACAGTCCGTCTTGAGAGGCGCTGCTATTTCTCTAATATTATAAATAAAAATGCTAGTAATCCCAGAGTCTTATTTTCTACTATTGATCGTCTGTTAAACCCAGGTAACACAAAGGAATGCCCCCAGAATACTTCCAGTGAAACCTGTGAGAACATTGCTGTATTCTTCAATCAAAAAATGAATGATATTAGAGATAACATAGTATATCTCCCCAACACTGCAGAACCTCCAAAGCCCCGGTACTCCATTGTAAACAAATTTAATGCTTTCACCAGGATAGATTTACCTGAATTACATAGTATAATCTCTCAACTGAAACCCTCCACCTGCATCCTTGACCCAATACCAACAAGGTTTTTCAAAGAAGTATCCATGTGCTAATTGACAATATTCTTGACATAGTTAATTCGTCATTAGATACGGGGGTCTTCCCAGACTGTCTTAAGACTGCTGTAGTTAAACCCCTGCTCAAGAAAAATAATCTTGACCCCTCTGCCTTTGAAAATTTTACACCCATCTCTAATCTGCCCTTCTTAAGTAAAATTCTAGAGAAGGCAGTCATTATGCAGTTAAATGACCACCTCAATAAACATGCTATTCTTGATAAATTTCAGTCAGGTTTCAGAACAAATCACAGCACAGAAACTACACTTGTTAAAGTAGTAAAGGACTTGCAGGTAAATACAGACAGAGGCCATTTATCTGTTCTCATCCTCTTAGATCTGAGTGCCGCATTTGACACCATTGATCACAATATTCTTAGAAATCGCCTTAGTCAATGGGTGGGCCTCTCCGGCAGTGTCTTAAATAGGTTTGAATCCTACCTGGCAGGTAGAAAATTCTTTGTGAGTTGTGGTAATCACATCTCAAAGACACATGATATCCGATATGGTGTTCCACAAGGCTCTATCCTGGGTCCGCTGCTGTTCTCAATCTATATGCTTCCGTTAGGTCAGATTATCTCAGTGCACAACGTGAGCTACCACAGCTATGCTGAAGACACACAGCTGTACTTATCAATAGCACCTGATGACTCCGACTCTCTCGATTCACTAACACAATGTCTTACTGGTATTTCTGAATGGATGAATAGTAATTTTCTCAAACTAAATAAAGAGAAAACTGAAATTTTAGTAATTGGCAAAAATGGATTCAATGAGGTTATCAGAAATAAACTTGATGCATTAGGATTAAAAATTAAGACGGAAGTAAAAAACTTAGGGGTAACTGTTGACTGTAGTCTGAATTTTAAATCGCATATTCATCAGACCACTAGGACAGCATTTTTTCACTTAAGAAACATAGCAAAAGTTAGACCTCTTATATCATTGAAAGATGCTGAGAAATTAATTCACGCTTTTGTTTTCAGTAGACTAGATTACTGTAACGCACTCCTCTCAGGACTACCCAAAAAAGACATAAATCGTTTGCAACGAGTGCAGAATGCAGCTGCTAGAATCCTAACTAGGAAAAGAAAATCCGAGCACGTTTTTCCAGTTTTGATGTCACTACACTGGTTGCCTGTGTCATTCAGGATTGACTTTAAAATATTGCTTATGGTTTATAAAGCCTTAAATAATCTCGCTCCATCTTATATATCGGAATGTCTGACACGTTATATTCCAAATTGTAACCTTAGATCCTCAAATGAGTGTCTCCTTATAATTCCAAAAGCTAAACTTAAAAGAAGTGGTGAGGCAGCCTTCTGCTGTTATGCACCTAAAATCTGGAATAGACTGCCAATAGGAATTCGCCAGGCAAATACAGTGGAGCACTTTAAAACACTGCTGAAAACACATTACTTTAACATGACCTTTTTATAACTTCACTTTAACTTAATCCTGATACTCTGTATGTTCAATTCATCATAACAACTATTCATAGTGGCTCCAAAATCCGTACTGACCCCTAATCTCTCTTCTGTTTCTTTTTCCGGTTTCTTTGTGGTGGCGGCCTGCGCCACCACCACCTACTCAAAGCATCATGATGCTCCAACATTGATGGACTGAAAGCCAGAAGTCTACGTGACCATCATCATCAAGTCCTTCAATGAAAACCCTAAATACAAAGAAGACTTTTTGATTTATGTTAGGTAGATTGCCCAGAGGGGACTAGGCGGTCTCTTGGTCTGGAATCCCTACAGATTTTATTTTTTTTTTCTCCAGCCTCTGGAGTTTTTTTTTTTGTTTGTTTTTTCTGTCCACCCTGGCCATCGGACCATACTTATTCTATGTTAATTAATGTTGACTTATGTTTATTTTTTATTGTGTCTTCTATTTTTCTTTTCTTCATTTTGTAAAGCACTTTGAGCTACATTTTTTTTGTATAAAAATGTGCTATATAAATAAATGTTGTTGTTGTTGTTGTACATACAGATAGATGGATAATTAAGTGAACTGCTAAGTAATCTGTTGTGACCTAGGCAGAACAAGAATGAGAAAGTCAAACCTGGAAAATAAATAAATCATAATATTTATCAAACATACAGTGGCAGGAAATAACACTCAGAAGGACTGTAGTGCAAAATAGGCAAAGAACTATACAATACTATAAATAAATAAATAAATAATACTTAAATTAATAGATAGTAACAATTTGAAACAGACATTAATAAATAATGAAAGTAAAACTAATAATAAAAAACAACAGTATTGACAAGTATAATAAACCTACTGCATATAAATAAGTTATTAGGTGCCGGTCAGAAGGCAGGGGGGCAGCACAGATTTCAGAGTTCAGACAGTCAAGGGGTAGAAGTTGTTGTAGAACCTGGCAGAACTGGTTCAGCTGCTATGGTACCTTTGGTCAGATGGAACTGCAAAAAAAAGATTGTGACATGGGTGTGAACGGTATATCCCAATGCTATAAGCTTTGCTGATGCATCACTTTATTTATGAAGATGTCTTTAATGGAAGGCAAAGAGGTCCCAATGATCTTTTTAGCATTTGTAGGACCTTTCAGTCAGAGACACTGCATTTCTCAAACCAGACTGTGATGCAGCTGGTCAGAAGACTCTTGATGGTGTCCCATAGAATGTGGTGAGAGTATGCAGAACTAGCACCAGTAGTGAATGGCACAAGATTAACTTTTAAAAGCAGCTCTTAGTATCTCATGTCATGTCGCTTTAATGTGGGCTATGGCCTGAGATTATGGGCAACATTATTAATGGCTGCCTGCTAATCCTCTGTGCTTATTGTATTTAGCTTCACATGTAAATAGTAAGGAGTGGTGCTAAAGCAGACATTTGTGATTTTCTGAAACGGGAGATTGGAAAGTGGATGGTATGTATCAAAGACATATTTCCTTTGATGATACTTCATCTTCCAATTTATTTATATTATATTTTTTCAATCCAAACATTTTTGAAGTTGGGCTTCCAGAATTTATGAATATTTACAGAGAATGGATTATGCTATTCAAGAAACAAGAACAGGCGACAAGATCACTCCTGAATTTTTAATTTCATACCCAAATGGCAGAATTGCTTCTCTTTAATCCAGTTACCAATGTGAGGAGTGCAGTCATCTATACTAATAAAAGGCAAAGCCCTTACTGACTCACTGACTGACTCACTCACTCACTCATCACTAATTCTCCAACGGCAGGATTCTGGACAATATTACTTGCCAGACACAGACCAGATTTCAAGACCATGGAAACCTGATGTCTGTCATGCTCCTCGAGCCCCAGAAGTTTCGGGAATACAAGAAAAATTTCCCACATGCAGCCTTCTCCAGTTTAATACAAGAGCCACGGAGCGGTTTTTGATCTGTCTCGGCTAAAAACAGAACTGGCGGTAATGTATGCCATGGATGATTTTGCAGGAACATCTCCCACTGATCTCCTTGACTTCCTTCATCAGAAAAATCTGAATGAGAGCATGGGGCAGCTGTTCACATTGGTATATTTGGCGGTGACCATTCCCGTGTACACTGCTTCTGTCGAGCGGACATTTTCAGCCCTAAAGTGAATTAAAACTTATGCCAGAAATACGACAGGGCATGTTCAACTTTCAGCATTAGCTTCGATGGCGATAGAAAGGGACTTTTTGATGGAACTGAAGCACACGGATAATCTGTACGACAGAGTAATTGAACTGTTTTTGAGGAAAGAGAGGAAGATGGATTTTGTTTACAAATAATCCAAATTTTGGTGAGTAAAATGTTGCGATTTTCCTAATTAATATTGCAAGTTTATGAGTTATTATTGATGTTTTTTATGTGTGTTGCGGCTGTAGCTGCAGTAGAAAGGAACTCGTTCACCCCTGGTTTGTCTATTCAAGAAAGGCATTTATTGTAGCTACAGGAGTTATCTTATATATATATATATATATATATATATATATATGGAAGAGAAGGTCTGTGATACGGTTTGCATACTTGCAGCTGGAGATCCATAAAGAGAGAAAATGAATCACGTATCATAAAGTAGTTTTTATTCCTGAGCTTTCAACCGCTACCAGGGGTCTTCATCAGAGGATAATGCTTAGACTTACAAGAATCAAAGGCAATATATAGCAGTAACTTACGGGGGAGTTGGGGAGGGGTGGTTAGGTCCGTGTGGTCGGGGGGGGCGGGGGGTTATTGGGTGTAAAGTC
>JANRMT010062790.1:66817992-66837351 GCA_026402145.1 Polypterus bichir lapradei | reverse complement strand
TATATATATATATATATATACAGTACAGGCCAAAAGTTTGGACACACTCCTCATTCAATGTGTTTTCTTTATTTTCATGACCATTTACAGCACTCCATCATTCTCCTTCTTGGTCAAATAGCCCTTACACAGCCTGGAGGTGTGTTTGGGGTCATTGTCCTGTTGAAAAATAAATGATCATCCAACTAACCTGACTTCTGCACAACACAATTGCTGGTCCCAACCCCATTGATAAAGCAAGAAATTCCACTAAATAACCCTGATAAGGCACACATGTGAAGTGAAAACCATTTCAGGTGACTACCTGTTGAAGCTCATTGAGAGAATGCCAAGAGTGTGCAAAGCAGTAATCAGAGCAAAGGGTGGCTATTTTGAAGAAACTACAATATAAAACATATTTTCAGTTATTTCACCTTTTTTTGTTAAGTACATAACTCCACATGTGTTCATTCATAGTTTTGATGCCTTCAGTCATGAAAATAAAGAAAACACATTGAATGAGGAGGTGTGTCCAAACTTTTGGCCTGTACTGTATATGACAGCAACACTCATAACAGTGACAAAACAATTAAATTGACAATCATATTATGTTATTTTCAAAATGTTTCCTTTTTCTTTTTCATTACTTCTTTAACACACTACTTCTACGCTGCGAAGCAAGGGTATTTTGCTAGTCTCACTATAAAATGACATCCAGGCTGATGATTACTGAAACTGAATCCAGCTACATGGAGGTATATTCTAGAGCTGACCTTTATGGAACAGGGATGCATTTTAAAATCTAGGTGACTGCATAAATCCAATCCCAAGGTAACATTGTATAAAGTATTATTTTGGATAGTGTTGAGTGAAGCAACCAACACTGATTTATTTTTACAACAAATTGTTGTCTCATGGGAAGAGACTGGTTTGATGTATATTTTCCCAGAGAGTTACTGCAAATTTTATCTTACTGCAGTGGTTATGCAGAAAACTTAAGAGGATAATTAAACTGGAAGAACATGCTTTTAATAGTAAGTCTTTCACGCTGTGTCACATACCCTCACATATTATTCAGGTCAGCAGTGCATTATAACAAGTCGCATGTATGTTGTAATGAGCAATATTACACATTCTACTTCGCATTATGAGCACCTCTAATGTGAAGTGAGATTAAGAGTGCTGATGAATGTTAATCTAGTAAAGGTGGGCTTTCAAAGCACATTATAAAAATGAAAAGCAAGACAGCCTTCAGGAAGTGTTTCAAATTGTATAACATTAAATCTATCAATTATTCAAAAAAGCTCTCACACTATCAGTCGAGATCACAAATGTTCAAATCTTTCACAATATATACAAATAAATACACATTCTAGCCTATGCAACCACTAACAAAAATGCTTAATATTTCAGTATGGTAAAAGAACATATTCACAATCAAATTACAGCTATATGTCTCAGGATACACTCTGTGAACATTCACTAATAAAATATTTACCATCAACTCTCAATTGCTATGGAGAAGCAAGAAGAAACAATGAGCAGCATGATATGCAGTGGTTAGTGTTGCCTCCTTACAGTTGCAACAATTTCTAACTGAGTCATCGTTTTTGCTGGCTTTGTTTATTTCCACGTGTGCCACATCCTAAAAACATACTATGGTGGTGCAGGTTGGTCCCATGCTACCGGATCCCACCGGGTGCTTCTTGAACCCACCACTACTGATAACGTTTCTGAGAGATGAGCCAGCTAATGAGGACACTCACACAAAGCAAGGGGAAGGTGTAAAGTGCTCAGTGCTTTTATTAAAACAAGTACAAAGAAAGTGTTTGAAAAGCACAGTTCTTAGTTAAATAAATAACTAATCCATTAAAAGAAGGTGCCTATGTGAAGGTTAAAACAATCAAATAAATAATCCATTAAATGAAGGTTAAAACACGGCAGGAAATTGTCCTTAAAAGCATGAGCCCTGGTGCATTCCCATAAAAACTGACGTCTACTTGGCTTAACACAAAGTGGGTCCTTGCAACCAAGGAGGTGTCTAACCAGCAGTTCAGCCCACCTCATCTCTGCTCCTAGGCTTGGGCCCCTGTAGCCAAGAAAGGGCACCCCACCAAACTGCCAGGCTTGCGCCCCTGTCGTCCATGGTACCACCCGCAGGATGGCTGTCTCCAGTGAGTCACTACAACTGAACAGCACTTGTTCAGTCCAGCTCTCAGGTCACTCATCTGGAGTAACCATCAGCCACCAAGCGCCATTCACACCATTCGCTCTGAGGGACTTAATCCTGGCTGTCTACCTTTTCCACCTTTCATGCACTCATTCGCACCAGATCTCTCCCTCGTGCATGCCTTTTCTCACTCTCCATCTTTTAACCTCCTTTCTTTCTCTCTCTCTCTTTTCCCCTGATAGGCATTTTCCTTTTTCTCCCTTTCTTTTGCTGGCTCGTTCTTATAAGGTTCCGTGGGCACAGTGTCTCAATCACTCACCGCAGGAAGCCAATGAAGCAATTGAGAAAGACAGCACCTTCATGTGCAGGTACGTCTCACCCCAATTACTCCACCAACTCCCCACAGTTGGGTGATCATGCATACCCATGGAAAATGAGTTGGCCCTATTTATTTATTTTTAACAACAGCTCTTTTTTCTGAGCTGTGGACCCACTATACCACACATATAGTTGTTAAGTTAATTTTGACTCTAAATTAGTTCATGAAGTGGTGTGCCTGTGTCAAACTGCCGTGGATTACTCTTGTTACACATTAATTCACCCTGGTTCAGTGATAACCACATTGAGACGGCCATTTTCTTTCAAGGTGTCACAGCTCTATCTGTCATTTTTCACACAGAGACAATGCAGTTCCTCTGCATATCTACTACTGATATTTTTTCCACCATCTATATTAGTCATTATGCTAATTTGCCCACCACACTAGTTATAAGCAGATATGTCAGTCTAAGGCCAAAAGCCTCCTATGCCTTTGTGTTCTATGCATTTAAATTGATTTCCAGAGTTTGTTCTAAAAACAGTGATTGAAAACTTGTTCCAGGCCATTATCTGTCAATCCATTCATTTCTGAAAATCAAACATTCTTTTCTACTTCAGGAGGTTTGAGCTGATCCCAGCAGCAAAGTTGACAAAGCAGAAGCCAACCAAGGACTGCATGGCAATATATTTTCAAAGTTGCATAGGTAAAGTTCAGGATTACCAGTCATTACTCAATTCATTTGGGATTGGTGATATAAGTGAAGTAGCAGGAAAAAAATGCAACTGACAGTCACATATACTGATACTGAATGCTGCATTTATTTTCCACTACAAAGGAAACTCAGTTAAACAAAATCAAATTTTTTTTTTCATTTTTTTTTTTTTAGGTTTTGACAAACAGTATTTTGACTTCCTCCAGGTATTCTAACTTTAACCTGTCCTCCGATAACATCTATTTAGGTCTCCAAAACAAAATTATTCTTCTTTCATCCCTCCATTTTGCTCTTTCTTTACAATCCAATGCAGGTGCTACTTACAGAACTGTGAATTCATTCAGGACATAAAAATCTTTCTCTTCTTTCTTCTCATTTTGTCACCTCTCACTAAACATACCTCATCTTGTAATTTCTTCCTGTTTCTGATACATAGTGATCAATAAAACTGCAACCGCTTCACATATTTTCATCCTATTTCTTTAACATGCGAGACTTACTTGCTTTACTGTGTATGCATTTCCTCCATATATAGCATTATTTTAATTTCTCAATCCTTTCACACCTGTTTGCTATTACTATTGCAATGCCAACTTCTTGTCTTTTTCAAACATAATTTTCATTTTGACTAACAGCTGTTTCTTGTGCCATCCTTCATGAAAAAGTCAAATACTTAGAAACTGATTCATCTTGCTTCCCATTCCACAAAGTTTAACTTTTTAATCTTGTATAATTTCACTTGCCTGGAAGTTAAAAAGTTCCTTAAATGAAGCGCGTAATTCTGCAATAATCTCAGGACTGACTATGATTTATAAAAATCTGTATATTTGGCCGCCAAGCAGTTATTGCAAAACAAAACAAACAAAAAATAATCTTGCTTATCTGGTGTTTTATAAGTAATACCAACTACCACATTTTCTTACCAATAAAAAAAGAGTGTAACTTCTCTGGTGTTCTTTTCTTCTTTAAATCTGTCCATTTTCAGAATCTATCTTTTTTGTTATAAGAATATGGGAAGGCGCAAAGCAGGAAATGGCATTGAGAACATTAACAAACAACACCACTTATTAGTACAATTATTTTACATATAATGCCATATCAGGCCAGTTTACTATTTCCAGTTATGAACTCCCCATAAATACAGTGTCCTCCACAATGTTTCAGACAAAGACATATTTTTTCCTTGATTTACACATCTGCTCAACAGTTTAAAATGACAAATGAAACAATTCAGATGTGACTAAAATGCACATTGCCGACTTTCATTTAAGGCTATTTGTGTACATTTCAGTCATGCCATTTAGAATTACAACACTTTTTCTATATGCCCACCCCACCCCTCCCTTTTCATGCCAGCATAATTTTTGGGACACAGTGATGGCTGGTCTATTAAAGCAGTCATATTTAGGACTACAGTATATTGCATATCCTTTGCACACAATGACTGCTTGAATTCTGCGATTCATAGACATCACCAGATGCTGAGGATCTTCACTGGGGAAACCCTACCAAGTCTCTAATGCAGCCATCTTCAGCTCCTGCATGTTTTAAGGGCTCATCCCCTTAAGCTTTCTAACAGCATATGGAAGGCACCCTCAGTTGGATTTAATTGGGTCAGTGGCTTGGCCATTCAAGAATTTTCCATTTTGTAGCTTTGAAAAACTTCTGTGTTGCCCTAGCAGTATGTTTTTGGCTCAGTTCCTTTTGTCTCCACACTTTGCTCTTTCCATCACTATGATTTAGGTTCATCTTTGTCTCTTCTGTCCACTAGACCTTTTCCTAGAATTCTGCAGACTCTTTGAAATTATTTTTTACAAAATGTATCTGACCATCCTGTTTTTTGTGGATAACTAGCGGTTTGCATCTTGCAGTGTGGCCTCTGTATTTCTGCTCATGAAGTCTTCTGCAGATAGTTGTCTCTGACACACATCTGCCTCCTGAAGAATGTTTATAATCTGTTGGACAGGCATTTGGGGATTTTTCTTTACCATAATGATGATTCTTCTTTCATCAGCAGTGGGGGGTTTTCTTGGCCTACCAGTTCCTTTGTGATTACTGAGCTCACCAGTGCGTTCTTTCTTCTTAATGATATCCCAGACTGTTGATTTAGTTAATCCTAAGGTTTTGCCATTGTCTCTAATGGTTGTTTTCCCACCTCAGAATGGCTTCCTTGACTTTCATTGGCACAGCTCTTGCCCTCATGTTGAAGAATGGCAACTACTGACACCAAAGGGTAAAAGAGAGCCTAGCAATCTTATGCCTGCATTATACATTTTGCAGCACCTAAACTAAAGTTTTATCAATCCATCTTGGATGGTTATTGTAATCTTTTCCATTTTCCAGGGAGACAGATTGAAGTTTCACTTTCCTTTAAAAGTGAAGGCACTGTTAAATTCAGGTTTATTATCATATGCACAACAGAATTCTTACTTGCATGTCTCCTATGAACAGTTGATAGTAAGAAATGGCCACCTAGAAGGTGCAGCCACTCACACCTTCTACAGAAGCTCCACGAGCCTCAGGAGGCTGATGACTCCCCTCAAGTCTCCTGAAGTCCACTATCAGCTCCTTAATTTTAGTGACACTGAGGAAAACATTACACTCACTACCTGGTTCAGAAAAAGATTTACCATCCAGCTAACATACTAGCTTTGTTTGCCCACTACTGTTGTGTTCTCAGCAAACTTTTTAAAGCATGGTGTGTTGTGCTGGGAGAATATGACTTGAAAAATAGCTAACCAGTTTCTAAATGTGGCCGCATAAAGATAAGCTGAATATTTGATTCCTAATGCTAAAGTTGGCCTTATTGTTACAAGCAATTACCTGAAACAACTAAATGCTGTACACAAAGACTTAATTGAGTGATTAATTTTTATAAGTGTTTTTGTACAGATGCGAAATGAAACAGAAGATAAATGAGGTGTTTGCTTTTTTATGTCAGGAAATGGCACATGAATCTTCTGTGATTGATTGCCTATATATACACACGAGGTACCAAAACAAATACTTCACATTCTTTAGCAGATATCTTCAAAAGCGCAGAGGAAGTAATGTGGTTTATCTTCCAGTGATGATAAAACTTGGCACACATAGAAATTAACATTTTTGTTGGAGGTAAAAAAAAAAAATTCTGATCAGTGGACGTTCCTAGAGATTCAGCTTTCAAATGTGACCTTTGAAACTTCAAAGAGACCTATAAGTAATCTAATCAAATTGTAGCAAGACAGCAGGAGGCTGCAATTGTCTTTGGTTATCTACAATAACAGAACACATCTGAGGGAAACAGCACTGAAACAGCAGGAATCTTTGCTGACTGTCTGGGTTTTATTGAAGGCTTCAGTTTCTCTAGCTTTATAATGTCAGCAGCCAAGACTGCCTTTGAACATCTAAATATAGATAAAGAAACTGTATTGACACTAATGAACCCAAATTGAGAAAAAATAGAGATTAATAGCAGAAGTCTGTGGAAAGCTGTATTTCTCTTTTTTCATAATGCTAATGAAAAACAATTCAATTAATTTTTATAGTGCTCTCCACTAAGTACAGGGTCATAAAGACTTCACACTGTTCCAACTTTAATAAAATGACAAAAATGATTAAACTATATATGATTCACATGCATACACACAAATTACGTTGAAGACACAGTAAAACAGATAAAATTTCAATTTTGAGTGACAGAAACAATATTTTAACATTAAAATGCAGATATAGTTAGTTGACAATAGAGATAATGGAAGTCAAAACTCCAGTCAGAAGCATTTTTAAAGAAAATAAACCTATGGGGTGTCTGCAGTCAGTTATAATTGACAAGTTCAAAATCAGACAAAGACATTGTTCTGCACACATATGCCAACTGACCTTTAATATGAACGCTCTCTGTGTTGGGTTCACTAATATTTGGAAAATGCATATGACCACATTCCTCAGGGTGTCCTGTGAAGGGGTGCTTTGGAAATGTGGAGTATGAGGCCCACTGTTGCAGTCTATTTGGTCTCTGTACAACCAGAGAGAAAACTTGGTTTCTCATTGCCATCAGTAAGTTAGACCCATTCCCAGTGGGTATGGGATTCACCAGGGCTGCCCTTTGTCACCAATTCTATTCATAAATTTTATGGATTGATTTTCTTGAAGCAATCAAGAAGTAGAAGGTGTTCAGTTCAGTGGCCTCAGGATCGCATCTCTGCTTTATGCAAATGATGTGGACCTGCTGGCTTCATGGGGCTGTGACCTTATTATTATTTATTTTTAATTTTGTTTTGTTTATTATATTGGAAGAAAATAACATTCCATTCAATCAAGTCGAACAGAATTCAACCTCCACCTGAAAGAAAGAGAGGAGAGAGAACAGCATAGGAGCAAATTAAAAAAAAAAAGCAGAGAAGGGAGAATGTCCTTTTCCCAAATACAAATGCTTATTCAGAAATTTTATTAATTAGATCTTACCATATTTTTTAAAAAAAGCTTAGAACGAATCCTCTAAGTGAGAATTTGATTTTCTCCTATTTCAAATAGTATAAAACATCAGTTACCCACTGATTCAAGGTGGGTTGGGATTCATCCAGTTGAGCAAGAAAAATCTACCTGCTAGAAGTGTGGTATAGGCAATTATAATCAACTAGCAGGAGTACCCGGCATTGCCAGGGAATCTATAACCGGTGAATTTCCCAAATGAAAGAAACAGAACATAGAAATAGAAGAAACAGTTTTCTGATTCACATTGTATTTTAATAGGTAATATAAGCGGTCATTCCAGAACCTTTGGATACACTATATTTTTTGTTTCCCTTTGTGGTGTCAAAATGAACGAATTCTGAGGATTGCCCACTCTAGAACATGGCAGACAGCCTGGTTTCCTTTTCTTCAGATGTTTCATAGGCTCTTGAAGTAGCAGCTGTAATTCTTTGGTACGCCAGACGGGATTGCCTTTCTTCGGGAGTTTCATTAGCTTGTGATATAGCAGTTCTACTCCTAAATACGGAAAGCCAGTGAGAAAGAGTAGCACTGAAACCGTACTGGGAAAAATGGTGGGGAGGGGTGCTCTGTTTGTAAGGAGCATCTGTGTTGAACCATGCTGCCATCTAACGGACGTTGGCAATGGTAACTACATAGAGAAGTGACATACAACCGCTGCTGCGTGTTGCGAAAATGGCAGGGGAAGGACGCTGTCTTTTTAAGGCGAGTCTCTGTTCAAACGTGCTACCATATAACGGATGTTGGCGAATGAAATACAGCAGTATCAGTGCGTGTGGGGGTGTGACCCGTAGAAACGTGGGTGTGTCAGCCGGTCACGCGCACTGGGTCGTTCACGTTTTACATCCATATGGCAGTTCCCCTTCACCCTATCAAAGCAGTCTGCCTTCTCATACTTGGACACTTTCGCCATCTCTTGGCAATTTAAAGAAACATGGGTAAAGAGCACGCACAGGGACCAAAGGTGCCGCTAGATGTGAAAGTCTGTTGCAATGTGCGGCCATCTTGTCGATGATAAGTACGGGGACGTGTGCTGAATGTTGTGTCAGTGAAAAGGTGCCCTGCCCTTCACCACGAATATTTTTCCCAACCAAACATACCCCATGACCTCCTCCTGGTTACAAAGGAGCCCCATCCCCAGTTTGGTGGCGATCGGATGCCCGGTGCAGATTTGTATGGCGGACAAACAAACATACATACATACACACATACATACATCGACTCTGCTTTATAAATTAGATTTGTCCTTCTCCCCTTTAAGCCCATCTGGGAGTACACCAAACATAGCCGTTAAGGGGTTAGTAGTGATTGTGACACCAAGGCTGTCTGATAGACATTCAGAGATTTTTGCCCAAAATGTTGTTAATCTGGTGCACTCCAAACACATTCAGCCCAGTGAAGGTGGAGCTAGATTGCAACGTTCTCAGGTTGCATCTTGCCCTGGATAGATTTTGGATAATTTTAAACGAGATAAAAGTGATCAAAGAAAGATTTTAAGTTGAATGATTGATATGGAGCCAGAGTGTATTCTGTGCATGGCTGCCTCCCACTCCTTCTCTGAAAAATTAAGTGAAAGATCTCGGTATCTCGTTCATGAATCAGGGAGGGGGAAACAGGAGATCAATGGAAAGATCAGAGCAGCATCCACATGACTGGTCAGTGGTGGTGAAAAGATTTACTGGTTGATCTACATTCTTACCTTCACCTTTATTATGAGCTGGGGGTAGTGACCAAAAGAACTAGATCACAAGTACAGGCAGCAGAAATGAGTTTTCTTTGCAAGGTGTCTGGGCTCAGTCTTAGAGAGGAGCACACATTCTAGAGCAGGTCAAAGTGGAGCTGGTGCTGCTCCACATCGAAAAGACACTGATTAGGATGCCTCCTGAATGTTTCCCTAGGGAGGTGTTTTGGGCATCTCCAACCAGGACAAGACCTTGGGGCAAACCCAGGACACTTTGGCAGATTGTATCTCTCAAAAGACCTGGAAACACCTTGGTATCCCCCCAGAGGAATTGGAGGAGGAGGTGTTAGGGAAAAGGGATGTCTGGGCATCTTTACTTAGGCTGCTACTCCCGCAACCTGGACTCAGATAAGAGGGAGAAAATGGATTGATAAATGGATGTATATGTGCATGTATGTATACATTAAAAAAATTAAATACTGCATAAATCGAGCAGTATTATGAGCCATAATAAACTGCCTGAAAAAAATATATAGTCCATGGCTTTTTGTTTTAACAGAATTCATATTCTTCTTAAATATGCTTCTCACTCTAAGAATGATAAAGTTACATTGCTGTCTTTCACACTTCCATAAATACATAAATCTTCTTAATACCTAGGAGCACTCTTAATGGTCATTTAATTGCACAAAACAAGTCTCTAAAATTCCAGAAGGGTCAATAGGGACCCACAGGCCCATTCCTGAGGGACCATTCCAAGGGCCTAATGAACATTGATAATGTCTGTTCAGCAGACTGTCACTTCATACTGCATGATTCTGCTTGATGTTTATTCCTCCTGTATCTCAAAAATAGATCTTATTCCCTTCTGCCCTATGAATAGTTGTTCTTAAAGTGTATTTATGTATGTGCAATTTTAATTTACAGCCTGAGAAATATACCCTTGTGAGAAGTGTATTTTGAACCATTTAAAATCAGTTATTTTTCTAAGAAAAGTGATGGGAAACACAGCATGAAAGCTAAAGCAAAACAGTAATGAAGCTCATTATGCATATTTTAACCTGTCAGCTTCCTATTCAGTCAGATAACAATGACCAAAGAGAAATATAAATGTGTTCATTTCATTGATATTGTCCCATTTGGCCTCTTTTAAAATCCTTTGTAGAAAGGAACCCAACTGAAATTTTTAACTAAATTAAAACAACTTGTAGAATGTTGTAATATAATGTAACATTCTCTAACCATCTTTATCAGTTCAGAGTTATGACAGCTATCACAGGACCAACTCACAAACATACCCACTGAGGAAAACACATAAAGACACGGGGACAATGTGCAAGCTCCACACAGACAGTGAACTGATTTGTGTGGCAGTAACACCAGTACTTGTCTTGCTTTAAATAATTACATACAACTATCTTAATAGTTCACCAGTACTATCAATAAACAAAGACTAGTTAAAAGATATAATCAAATTAATGACTAAATTAAGATGATGACTGTTAAAATTGTAGACACATAAATTATACATGTTTTATGGTATACAAATTGCTTGTTAAGTAACTGACACATTGCTAACCCAGTTGCTATGCAGGACCACTTTTGAAAGCAAGGACTAGACCTTTGTAGAAGAAGCTGAAGCTCACAGCATCACTCAAGACTGATAACATCCTTTTGAACGATGGGGGCATATCAGAAAACATTTTACCTCAGTATGTTTTAGCTGATTCAATAAAAAAGTGATCCATACTTTTACATTTTGCAACTTTCCAGCTGTGGTATGCATGACTCAGCTTTATTCTGTTATAAAATCATTACCAGTATTTTTTGTTTTCAAAACTGTTTTGATTTGGAAAACATTTTTGCTCTTATATGCATAAAAGCTTATACATATAATATACAGTATGTTTTTATATGAAATATATAGTATGTTCATGTAGATGAAAAGTATGAATTCAGAAAGTTTAATGTCAAATTACCATTGCTGAAACTACTGCTGACGTAGAGTGTTTCATGACCCTGAGGAAGTCATTTAAAGAGCAACTTCAGCCTTTTTGACACGTAGGTTTATTAAGGTCTGTTTTGATGCACCGTTCGTGAATATATTTTAATATACTTAAGCTATAGAACCTATAGAAACTCCACACCATGTGTTGCCTCATTTCTATATAGCTCCTCAAAGTTATGGCAGTCTTACTTTTTAGGTGTTCTTTTACCTGGTCCTTGCAGTTCTGAGAAAAGCCACCAGATGGCAAATGGCTTCCTGTGAAAACCCAGTGCAACTCCCATAAAGTATATTTACTGTGGAGAATCCTAAAATTGTTCATTTTAAGGGGTTGATTATTTTCCTTATATATTTCAGATGCTAATTTCTGTGACTCAAAAAATGTAATGATTGCAAAATAGATTGGCACTGTGAGCTGTTCGGATTCCTTTATGAGAACATTTATTCAGTTTTCTGGTTCCATCCTTTGTTTTGTGTTTTTTTATATTTGATTGTGGATTTTATGGTGTGGGTTGCCTTTTGGCAAACTCTGTGTTTTTGCCTTTCTTTTGTCTCTTATTTAAGGATATTTTCTTTCACCATATTTCTCCCCTTTTTGTTAATACAGGTATTTGGTATGGAAGATTGTTAAAGATTGCTTTGTTGCTGAGTTTTTCCCTTTGCTATGCCTGTGCAGGCCAAAGCCTACTTAACTTTTTAGGGATAAGCCATTTTGAACGCTAGGTCTCTTCATCCCTGGGGCTAGATTTTTTGAGGCTTGGCTTCATTTCGGCATACTGTGACAGGATATTACAACAGTCTTTATCTTGAAGATGTAATTGTATCACCATTTTGTCTGCTGTTTCCTATCAGGAATTGCCATTTTATGAATCTATTTTTATGGCTGTGGTCATATTTTTTATGGAAACTGTAACAGTTGCCTGTCACTTGGATATGAATATTTAAGATAGACACACTGAATAAGGAATACCCTTGTGGTATTTGTCTGAATTAAAATGGGTCTAGTAATTTGATTTTTACTTTCTTGGCTTCTGATCTATCAGCTTTGTTTCTTAATTCATATTATTTAGGGTTCGGAAAAATTGTATTTTTGTTACTTTGACTCCAGACCATTTATCTGTTTTTTAACTAATTCAAAGATTTCCATCTCCTGGTCATCATTTTTGTTTTTCGTGACTTAAATTATGACCCTATTTTCAGCTGTCTATTAAAATTGCTCTGTGAAGTGGATAGGCACATTGAGTGTCAATTTTAAACATTAATGTTTAGAAAGTTGTACTGAGTGTATTTTTACACTTAACTGTTTTACTTAGTGTATTGTGATCTATAAGCTCAATAAAATTAAAATAAATTTACATAAAACTATAGATTATACTGTTGTAGCAAAAGTGCATGCATTAAGCACATCCATATACAGTAGGAGAAGTATTTTCTGCAAAAAATGAAATGAAAATTCAGATTATAAAAAAATGAAAATAATATGAAATAAAACAATTTGCAATTTCATTTTCAGGCTGAACAGCAATGAAAAGTAAAATGTAAATAAGTACTGGCACCACCTGCTGTTCATTAGAGTTTCATTTTCCTCTTTGCATTTTCATTTTCAAGCTCTCAACAAGCAAATATATTTTTATTAGTGCAGGTCAATGGACATGGCTTTGCACCTGGATTTCCCACAATGCTTTGTCCTTCATAGCTGTAGCCACTTCGATCGACAGAGTACCTCTCACTTCGACTATGTATAAGTCTCGTGATTTTGATCTTTTCACCTCTGTACTGTGAACTTTACAACATAACCGACTCAATAAATCTGAAATCTGAATCATAATTGCAGTTCTGTATTGAATGAAGTGATTAAATTAAGTAATTAATGTGCAATTTAATTATATTTAACATGACAAAAGTTAGCCTTTATTACATCATGTTTTACATTTTTTTTACATTAAAGTGGAAATAGGACACTCTGTATTTTTAGTTTTTGTAGCATTATTTAATAAATTTACCCCTGTACAGTTTTCACCTCCTTCTCTTCCTATAGTTATGTCCCTGTCCCCTGTAGTTGATCGACGACTCAATTTAAACAACCCGGAATCAACTTTCTGACCATTCTAGAAAGTATTGACCATATCATTCCAAAAATATAACTCCAAAATATGATTGAATAAGTGTAAAAATATTTTTGAATTGCGCTCTTTTTATATTGTTGTTTCATATCTTTATATCTATCTATCTATTTGTATGTGTACTGTAAGTGATCAGATAATTGTTTCTATGAAGTTACCTTCATCGTGACTAGAATCCCTTTTAATGTCTATAGCTTATCAATCTATTTAGAGTAAAATTGTATTTTTCTCTCTATAATTGACAACTAGTTATAGCTTAATATACACTGTATTTACACTTAACCATTTAATTAATAATATTTAGACATATTAATCTGTTTTAATTTTTCAAATGTCTGTAAATATGTGGAAGGTTGTTGAGCAAGACCCTTAACCTGAAACAAATAGGGGTGCTATACAATGGCTGACCCTGTGCTCTGGACCCCAAAGGTCATATGAAAAGATAATTTCTCCATAGGAATAACAATAATGTAAAACCAAAATTTATATATAAAATCTGTGTATTTATAAATTCCAGTGTAAGCAGTATATGATTGTTTGTGCTCAGCACTGAGTTTCTCTGTTTGCTGCATGTTATTTTATTTTTTTCTTCTTCAGTGTTTTCATAATCTTTGTAAATGTGTTTAGCATTGTGGCTTTGGTAATGAAAATATTTTATATGTATCTCTATATATATAAAATCCAACGTCTTTCTGTTTGTCTGTCTGTCCGCTTTTCATGAGAGAACTACTTAATGGATTTAGATGTCCTGTTTGTCCTGCTTCACTACTAGGTGGATGGAGCCGCGGCGGACAGCTAGTGTGTGTTTGTGAGTATGTGTACATATGTGTGTGTGTGTATATGTGTGTGTATGTATGTACTGTATGTTCTTTCACATGTACGGCTTTTATTCAGCTGTGGGAAATGCTTCATTTTTGTTTTCCCACCTGAACCAAAGCACAGTACAGCACAGCACAGCACAATAATTAATGAACCCACTACTTCTTATTCTTCTCTTCTCTGTCTTTATCTCTCCTTCTGACTCCACTCCTCCTCCAGCAAGCTTTGTCCTCCACCTCCAGATGCTGGCTCTTGGAGCAGAGGCATCAGGCTTCTTTTATCCTGCACCCAGAATTATTTCCAGTGGCCAGTTAGTGTGGTTAGGAAGCACTTCCAGGTGAGGCAGAAGGCCGACAACATAAATAGATAGATAGATAGATAGATAGATAGATAGATAGATAGATAGATAGATAGATAGATAGATAGATAGATACTTTATTAATCCCAAGAGGAAATTCACATAATCCAGCAGCAGTATACTGATACAAAAAACAATATTAAATTAAATAGTAATAAAAAGGAAAAATGAAAAAATAAAAATAAAAAAGCAGACAATAACTTTGAGTAATGTTAGCATTTACTCCCCCGGGTGGAATTGAAGAGTCGCATAGTGTGGGGGAGGAACGATCTCCTCAGTCTGTCAGTGGAGCAGGACAGTGACAAAAGTCTGTCACTGAAGCTACTCCTCTGCCTGGAGATGACACTGTTCAGTGGATGCTGTGGATTATTCATGATTGACAGGAGTTTGCTTAGTGCCCGTCGCTCTGCCACAGATGTTAAACTGTCCAACTTTACTCCTACAATAGAGCCTGCCTTCTTAACAAGTTTGTCCAGGCATGAGGCGTCTTTCCTCTTTATGCTGCCTCCCCAGCACACCACCGCGTAGAAGAGGGCACTCGCCACAACCGTCAGGTAGAACATCTGCAGCATCTTATTGCAGATGTTGAAGGATGCCAACTTTCTCAGAAAGTATAGTCGGCTCTGACCTTTCTTACATAGAGCATCAGTATTGGCAGTCCAGTCCAATTTGTCATCCAGCTGCACTCCCAGATATTTATAGGTCTGCACCCTCTGCACACAGTCACCTCTGATGATCACAGGGTCCATGAGGGGCCTGGGCCTCCTAAAATCCACCACCAGCTGCTTGGTTTTGCTGATGTTAAGATGTAAGTGGTTTGAGTTGCGCCATTTAACAAAGTCTTTGATTAGCTTCCTGTACTCCTCCTCCTGCCCACTCCTGATGCAGCCCACAATAGCAGTGTCATCAGCGAACCTTTGCACGTGACAGGATGCCTTGTCATATTGGAAGTCTGATGTATATAGATTGAACAGGACCGGAGAAAGTACAGTCCCCTGTGGCGCCCCTGTGTTGCTGAACACAATATCAGACCTGCAGTTCCCAAGACGCACATATTGAGGTCTGTCTGTAAGATAGTCCACGATCCATGCCACCAGGTGTGAGTCTACTCCCCTCTCAGTCAGCTTGTCTCTAAGGAGCAGAGGTTGGATGGTGTTGAAGGCGCTAGAGAAGTCCAAAAACATAATTCTTACAGCACCGCTGCCTCTGTCCAATTGGGAGAGGGATCGGTGTAGCATATAGATAATGGCATCCTCCGCTCCCACCTTCTTCTGGTATGCGAACTGCAGAGGGTCGAGGGCGTGGTGGACCTGTGGCCTCAGGTGGTGAAGCAGCAGCCGCTCCATCATCTTCATCAAATGTGACGTCAGAGCAACAGGCCAGAAGTCATTCAGCTCACTAGGACGTGATACCTTTGGGGCAGGGGTGATACAAGATGTTTTCCAAAGCCTTGGGACTCTCCCCTGTTCCAGGCTCAGGTTAAAGATGCGCTGTAGAGGACTCCCCAGTTCCAACGCACAGGCCTTCAGCAGTCGTGGCGATACTCCATCTGGACCCGCTGCTTTGCTGGCACGAAGTCTTCTCAGCTCTCTGCTCACATGGGCTGCTGTAATTGTGGGTGGGGATGTCTCACCTATGCTGGTATCAACAGAAGGATGGTTGGAGGATGCAGTATCCCAGGTGAGAGTGGGTTAGGGTGATCAAACCTATTAAAGAAGTTGTTCATTTGGTTTGCTCTCTCCACGTCTGTCTCGATGGCGGCACCCCGCTTCGAGCTGCAGCCAGTGATAATCTTCATCCCATCCCACACTTCCTTCATGCTGTTGTTCTGCAACTTCTGCTCCAGCTTTCTCCTGTACTGCTCTTTCACTGCCCTGAGCTGGACTCGGAGTTCCTTCTGCACGTGCTTGAACTCATGCCGATCACCGCCTTTAAAAGCCCTTTTCTTCTGGTTCAAAAGGCCTTTGATGTCACTTGTAATCCATGGCTTGTTGTTAGCATAGCAGCGTACTGTTCTTACTGGAACTACAATGTCCATACAGAAGTTGATGTAATCAGTTGTGCATTCAACAGCCTCTTCAATGTTCTCACTATGTGACCCCAGCAATATATCCCAGTCTGTAGTTCCAAAGCAGTCTCTCAGAGCCTGCTCTGCCTCAGGGGACCACTTCCTGAATGATTGTGTGGTTGTAGGTAGTTCCCTCACTCTTGGTTTGTAGTGAGGCTGAAGCAGAACCAGGTTATGATCTGCTTTCCCAAGCGCAGGCAGCGGGGTGGCGCTGTATGCATCTTTAACGTTTGCATACAGTAGGTCGATAGTCCTATTTCCCCGGGTGTTACAATCCACATACTGGGAGAAGGCAGGTAATGTTTTGTCCAGCGTCACATGGTTAAAGTCTCCAGAGATTAGCACAAGTGTCTCAGGGTGCTTCGTTTGTAACTTAGCAGCTGCAGAATGGATGATGTCACTCGCTATCTCCGCGTTCGCTTGAGGGGGGATGTAAACAATAACAACAATCACATGTCCAAACTCTCTGGGCAAGTAATAGGGACGCAGACTTACGGCCAACAGTTCGATGTCCCTGCAGCAATTGGAGATTTTAACGTTTACATGTCCTGAGTTGCACCACTTTGTATTGACATAGAGAGCGAGTCCTCCTCCTTTCTTCATCCCGCAGGTACTTGCGTCTCTGTCCGCTCTAACTGTGCTAAACATAGGGCTCCACAATCCCTTCAGCACCTCCTTTAAGCACCTGGAAGACCTGGAAGTGGTGAGGCGGCCTTTTGCTGTTATGCACCTAAAATCTGGAATAGCCTGCCAACAGGAATTTGCCAGGCTAATACAGTGGAGCACTTTAAAAAACTGCTGAAAACACATTACTTTAATATGGTCTTGTCATAACTTCACTTTAATTTAATCCTGATACTCTGTATGTTCAATTCATTATAATAACTATTCATGGTGGCTCTAAAATCCGTACTAACCCCTACTCTCTCTTCTATTTCTTTTTCCGGTTTCTTTGTGGTGGCGGCCTGCGCCACCACCATCTACTCAAAGCATCATGAGGCTCCAACATTGATGGACTAAAAGCCAGAAGCCTGCATGACCATCATCATCAAGTCCTTCCGTGAGAACCCTAAATACAAAGAGGACTGTTTAATTTATGTGAGGTAGAATGCCCAGAGGGGACTGGGCGGTCTCATGGTCTGGAATCCCTGCAGATTTTATTTTTTTCTCCAGCTGTCTGGAGTCATCGGACCTTACTCTTATTCTATGTTAATTAATGTTGACTTATTTTATTTTCTGTGTCTTTTATTTTTCTATTCTTCAATGTGTAAAGCACTTTGAGCTACATTTTTTGTATGAAAATGTGCTATATAAATAAATGGTGTTGTTGTTGTTGTTGTTGGAGCACAACAGGGCTGTACCAAACTCCAACTTCCATGAAGCCCTGTGGGAATCTGAGACACTGCTGCAACCCAGGGGGGCTACCATCCAGTGCTCCGGGGGAGATAATGCCCTGTGCCTATTTTCTATGTACAGTAATCCCTCGCTATATCACGCTTCGACTTTCGCGGCTTCACTCTATCGCGGATTTTATATAAAAGCATAACTAAATATATAACGCGGATTTTTCGCTGCTTCGCGGGTTCTGCGGACAATGTGTCTTTTTACTTCCTGTATATGCTTCCTCAGTTGGTTTGCCCAGTTGATTTCATACAAGGGACGCTATTGGCGGATGGCTGAGAAGCTAACCAATCAGAGCACGCAGTTAAGTTCTCCTGACTGAGAAGCTAACCAATCAGAGCACGCAGTTGAGTTCCTGCGTGCTGAATGCAGTGTTAACCAGGAAGTCTCGTCTCGCTCATTCAGCATCAACGTGTTTCGCTGTGTAAAGAGTTGTGCTCTTTTGTGTTTATCTTTGTGCATAGTCAAGCCCTTCATTATGGCTCCAAAACAATCTGCTACTGCTTCAGGGGCCGTGCCCAAGCGCAAGAAGAAGATGTTAACGATTGCCGAAAAGGTAAACGTTTTGGATTTGTTGAAGGCTACGATTCTTTTTATTTAAAAAGTAGGAAAGGAATATAAGATCTACGGCTGAAGTGTCCTTTTAACCAGGGTGCAAAACGAGTTGTAAGTGGATGTAATAAGGCAGTAGTCTGGATGGAATCTGCTTTAGGGATTTGGATTGAAGACTGCCAGAAGAAGAACAACGGCAGTGCTACACAATCGCCTGAAGTGGCTCCTTTACAAGGGCTGTAACGCTCTCCTTTGTTGTGCAGTAAAATTAAACTCATTATTATCGGACAAGTCATCGTGTCATTGTTGGTGAGTAACCATAATTAATTTTCTTCTTACAGTGCTTAGTACATGTACGTACGTTTAGTGTCACTGTACACACATTTACTGTATACTATTTTTCTTGCATTGTACGTATTTATTGCTGGTGACCTGTCTATCGTAATGGCTGTAACATATGTGACACTCAACATCTTTAAAATAATATTTAGGTTTTACTGTATATAAACAGTGTGTTTATATACATAATTTCAATGAATCTTACCTAATATCTAAGAGAATACAAAGGGATTATGCTTATAACTCTGCGGGGAATATTTATAAACAGTGTGGGAGAGTTTATAAGGGCTTAAAATATATAAAAATAACCATACAAACATATGGTTTCTACTTCGCGGATTTTCACCTATCGCGGGGGGG
>JANRMT010062790.1:66768858-66812992 GCA_026402145.1 Polypterus bichir lapradei | reverse complement strand
GGACCGAACCGAGAGGTCGTGAATACGAGAGAGGGCATCGGCGTTGGCCTGAAGGTTGCCACGGCGATAAGTGACCGTGAACTTATAAGGCTGTAAATCCAGAAACCACCTGGTGACCCGCGGGTTTGACTCTTTATGAAGGGACATCCACTGCAACGCGGCGTGATCTGTCACCAGAGTGAACTCGCGACCCAACGGGTAGTATCGGAGATAAGTCACGGCCCACTTAATGGCCAGGGCTTCCTTCTCCACCGCCGCGTACCAGGTCTCCCGGTCCAGCAGTTTCCGGCTCAGGTACATCACAGGGTGTTCGACACCATCGATGCTTTGGCTTAACACAGCGCCCAGGCCTGTGTCCGAAGCATCGGTCTGGAGAATAAATGGTAAACCAAAATCAGGGGTTCTTAGTACAGGTGCCGATGTTAGGGCCTTTTTTAAGTCACGGAATGCATGTTCCGCCTTCTCGTTCCATACCACACGGAGGGGAGCGATTTTCTTTGTTAAGTCAGTCAAGGGCGCTGCCCTCTCGGAGAAACGGGGTACGAACCGGCGGTAGTACCCGGCTAGCCCCAAGAAAGCCTGCACCTGTCTCTTGGTACTCGGACGGGGCCATTCCAAGATGTCTTTAACTTTGGAACATTGTGGTTTCACCTGTCCTCGTCCCACAAGGTAGCCTAAATATTTTGCCTCCTTTAAGCCAAAGAAACATTTACGGGGGTTGATACGGTGGCCGGCTTTAGCTAGGGTAGCGAGAACAGCCGAGACCTGCAATAAATGTTCTTCCCAGGTGCCGGAATAGATGACAACGTCCTCCAGGTAGGCGGCACTATAGGACTGGTGGGGCTTCAGCACTCTATCCACCAGACGTTGAAAGGTCGCTGGGGCCCCGTGCAGCCCAAATGGGAGAACCTTATACTGCCAATGTCCACTAGGGGTGCTAAAGGCCGTTTTTTCTTTTGCGGATGCCGTTAAAGGAATCTGCCAATACCCTTTTGTCATGTCAAGGGTAGTCAAGTATCGAGCCGCACCCAGCCGTTCCAGCAAGTCGTCAATGCGAGGCATCAGGTAGGCATCGAACTTGGAGACCTGGTTTAGACGTCTAAAGTCATTGCAGAATCTCCAGGAGCCGTCCGGTTTGGAAACGAGGATGATAGGACTGGACCAAGGGCTATGACTTTCCTCAATAATGTCCATATCCAACATTCGTTGCACCTCCAATTCCACTTCCGCACGTTTTGCCTCCGGGAGTCTATAAGGTCTCTCCCAGACGATCACTCCGGGATCCGTGACTATGTCATGCGCAATCAGGGCAGTCCGCCCGGGTGTCTCGCTCACCACTTCAGGGATGGCGTGGATGGCCTGGATTATCTCACGCCGTTGTAAGGGTGTTAGCTCTTCACCGAGGTTAAGGGCAGATGCGCCAGTGAATAGGGAGAGGGATCTACGAGTGTCGGGAGATTCTTCCCTGTCCTTCCAAGGTTTTAGCAGGTTGATATGGTAGATCCTCTCGCTCGGGCGACGATTAGGTTGGAGAACTAAATAGTCGACGAGCCCTTTTCTTTCTTTAACCTCGTATGGCCCCTGCCAATGAGCCAGCAGCTTGGAATGGGAGGTGGGCACGAGAACCATTACTCGATCCCCCGGCTGGAACTCTCGGAGGACGGAGTTACGGTTATAACACCTGGCCTGCGCCGCTTGCGCACGAGTCACATGGTCTTTTAGAATAGGCCTGATTTTGGCAAGCCTGTCGCGCATATAGTAATTCAAAGGGGGAGAAACCAGTAGAGGCCTGAGGCACCTCCCGATAAGCAAAGAGTACAAGCGGTAGGAGCTGGTCCCAATTCCTGCCATCGGCGCTGATTACCTTGCGAAGCATCTGTTTAAGCGTCTGGTTAAAACGTTCTACCAATCCGTCTGTTTGGGGATGGTAAACAGACGTCTTTAGGTGCTTTATCCGGAGTAGCTTGGCAACTTCCCTGAACGTATCCGAGGTGAACGGAGTACCCTGGTCCGTGAGGACTTCTTTAGGAATACCCACTCTTGAAAATAAATTGACTAACTCCCGTGCGATATTCTTTGTAGTGGCAGAGCGCAGGGGAACCGCCTCTGGGTATCGGGTGGCATAATCAACCATGACCAATATGTACTTGTAGCCACGGTTGGAGGGATCGAGGGGTCCTACTATGTCGACCCCTATTCTATCAAAGGGAATATCTACTAGGGGAATAGGGACGAGAGGAGCGCGGTCCCTCCTAGGAATCTGGTGTATCTGGCACTCCGGACAGGACTGACAGAAACGCCGGACCTCCTCGTTAATCCCGGGCCAGTAAAAACGGAGTTTAATTCTCTCCAGTGTCTTCTCGGCCCCGAGGTGGGCGCCCAGGAGGTGAGCGTGTGCTAGTTCACACACCTCCCGCCGGAAGGTATGTGGCACTAGCAGCAATTTCCGCACCTCCCCCTCGTGTGTGGCTACCCGATACAACAGATCATTTTCCAGTACAAAGAAGGGCACGCATGGTATGGAACTATCAGCTTGTGAGCCGCCTGGAAGAACAACCGCATTCCGGGCAAACCGGAGGGAATCATCATTCCACTGCTCTCTCTTAAATGATGCAGGCGTGGACCGAAATTGATAGTCCAAATTAGTAAGAGGATCTTGTGAGTGGCTTTGCGGGAGTGTTCCCTGGCTTGTCCCTTCCCCGGCGGATACTTCCGGGTCAGAGTCCACAGCCTGAGAGACGCCCTGCGAGGTGCCTGCGCCATTTTGGTCTGCCCTGGAGCATGGTGTGGAGACCGCGGGAAGGGTGTCTCGTCCCCTCACAGCTAGACCTAAGGAAGCTTCGGGAGCAGTGCTCGTTTTACCGCAGTTTGTTTGCGACCAGTCTTGTCCCAGGATTACCGGATAGGGAGGTTCAGGCAACACAGCGACCATCAGAGAGTAAACCTGCACTTTCCATGTAATGAAGCACCGAGCGGAATGGTAAGACCTGGTCTCGTCGTGTACACAAGTGACTTGTAAATGTTGTGTAAGCCACTGTCGCGGTAATACGTAACGGCGAGCAACAATGGTAATGTTGCTGCCGGAGTCAAACAAAGCCACCACAGAGTGCCCATTTAATAACACCACTCCCGTGTTTGGAGTTGCCAGCGGGTGTGACGGAGTACAGTACCTTTCCTTGGAGGCCCAGGTGCAGTCCATCGGCTCCGTTGTTGTGTTGAGGGGACAGGTCGGCAGTAGATGACCGGTCTTCCCACACTTGTAACAGCACAGAGAGACCGTTTTTTCTTTGGATTTTAAAGGCGCTTCCGCAGCGCGTTGAGAGGGCTTGGGGTGGGCCACCCGTCCCTGTCGGTTCCCACGCGCTAGCCTTTCGGACCCCCCGGCTTGGTAGGCCGTGAGCTGACGCTCCAGTACCTCCAGGAGTCCTGACATGTCCTTGTAGGGGTGGCGCCGGACCTGCTGGGCAAGAGAGCTAGGTAGAGTGTTAACTTGGCCCTCACAGGCCACCTGCTCAACTACTTTCCTGGCTTGGGGACCTTCGGGCCTTAACCACCGCCCCATCTTTCCCCAAAAGTCGAAGGCCTGCGCTCGGGCTGGCTTTTCTGGGTCAAATTGCCAGGTCCTCCATTCAGCCGCCTGCTGGCCCGGCGTTATGCCGTAGCGTGCCAGGATCTCCTGTTTCAGGAGGTCATAATTTGCGGCCTCCTCCTCGGGAAGGTCGTAATAAGCGCGCTGCGCGGGTCCCTTCAGGTAGGGCGCAAGTATGGACGCCCACTCGGACCGCTGCCACTTGTTCCGGGTGGCCGTCCGTTCAAAAATACCCAGATATGACTCCCCGTCGTCACCCTCCGTCATAGCCACTAAAGGCGGGGGTTTGGGAGCATGAGTTTCGGGGTGTACCTTTCGTGCTTCAGCCAACTGGGCCCTCGTTAACTCCAACTCCCGATTGGTAGCGGCTTGAGCTTGTTGCAAGGCAGCTATCTGGGCATTCATTCCCTGGAGTACGGAATTTAGGTCCTGTCCTTCTGACATCTTCTTCGGACAAGGATCCTGCCGACTACGCCAATGTAAAAGAGTCAAAAGGAGACAGCAAAATGGTTTGGGGTTTTCCAGCCCCTTATATTGTTTACAATCCACCGTAAACAAAAAACTTCAGGTCAACAACAAATAGAAATTAAACTTTCATATGCGCGATGCCATACTAGGCGTCGGCGGCCATTTTATAAGGGAGGAGCCGGAAGTGAAGGAATGCTGGGAAGGAGGCGTGAGGGATGATGGGACCGTTGACGTCAGGAAAGATGGCGGAGGAAGGGCGGAAGTAGACGTACTGCGGTCAGTCCTTATGGCGGAGCGTCTTTCATTCTGGAAAACAAAGAAACAAGGTTAGTACCCCGCCATGCCCCGCCGGCGAACATCTTTTGAGGTGTTTTAAGGTCCCTCCGCGGCTTCCTAGTCGCGCATGCGTGACAATATATATACTGTATATATATATATATATATAAACATAAATTACCAGAAGGGGAGCCCCAGACACCAAATAAAAGTGACCCCAGGAAGCCAAGGATACAAATAATGTGCTTTTTATTATATAACAGTACCCTTCATAGATTCTTTCTTCAATCTAGAAAATGATCTCTCGAACAAATTCAATAATCTCACTCTACACTCCTCCAGGCAAGAGTTGTCCTTTTCCACCTGTCTCTAGCTCCCCTGGATTATGTCAAGCATGTTCTTTTATGCTGGACCCCAGAGTACTTCTGGTGCCATAACACTGAATGCTGGAAGTACTTACAGGTCATGTAGAAATCCCTAGGAAAGGAACTGCTCTTGACAGACAATCTCCCCCAGTCCATTCATTAATACTCCACTTCAACTTCGATAACAATCAAAAACCATCCTGGCCGGGTATAGTGTACATTAATTATGGCCTCCCTTCCAAGCCAGGAATTGTCCTTCGTGCCAGTCAATCATCCTTTCTGCATAAGGGGAAGAAAAGAGGTCATTAGTACACAGTGCCATGTCCCATCTCGGTGGTGAATTACACCTGTTACCCATGCATACATGCGTGACAGTACCTGTTCCCCCACCCTTCCATCTGGGGATTCAACTCCTTATGCAACACCATCCAATGTAAAGGAGCATGGTCTGTCAAAAGAGTGAACTCTCATCCCAGCAGGTAATAGCTCAGCTGTTTAATAGCCCATTTGATTGAGAGGGGCCTCCCTTTCCACTGCTGCATACCTGGTTTCTCAATCCAGTAGTCTCCGGCTCAAGTACAGTACCAGTTCAACACCATCAATGCTTTGGCTCAGCACAGTACCCAGACCTAAGATAAAAGGTAAGGTGAAATTAGGTATTACTAAGATGTGAGGGCCTATTTTAAGTCATAGAATGCAGACTCTGCTTTCCTATTCCATACACAATACTTGGGGTCCATTTCTTTATCAAGTCTGCTAGAGGTGCTGCCCTCTCAGAGAAATGGGGTACAAACCTGCCTTTTGGTTTTTGGACAGGGCCATTTAAGAATGGCTTCAGCTTTAGAACAGTGAGGACATACAGTTCCTCTGCCCACTAAATAACCTAACTATTAAGCCTCAGTTAATCCAAAATGACATTTTTTTCAGAATTATTTTCCATCCGACTTTGATTAGTGCCAGAAGTACTGCATGCACAAACTTTATGTGATCCTCCCATGCCTAGGAATGACTGTGTCATCTAAGTAGGCAGCACTATAAGCTTGGTGGGGATGTAGCACTGTATTCACCAGATGCTGACAGGTTGCTAGGGCCCCATTAAAACCGAATGAAAGGACCTTGTACTACCAATGTCCACTATTTTGCCTTTGCATATTCCGTCAAAGGAATTTGCCATTGCCCTTTTGTTATGTCCTGTGTGGTCAAATATTAAGCCTTCCCAAGTTCATCCATGTGAGGCATTGGGTAGGCGTTGAATTGAAAAACTGGATTCAACAGATGGAATTCATTGCAAAAGCGCCAACTTCCATTTGGTTTTGGGATCAGAACAATGGGACTGGATCAGGGACTAAAACTTTCCTCAATCACACCAAGGTCCAGCATGCGTCTGATCTTAAGTTCCACTTCTGCTCACTTAGCTTCCAGGAGGCAATAAGGGTGCTCTTTGACAATAACCCCATGTCTGGAACAATGTCATGTGCAATTAATGTGGTTCTTCCAGGCCGTTCCTCGACCACTCCCAAGACAGACAATATGGCTATTTACATTTCTCTTCACTGGTTACGCATCAAATTGTCTCTAAAATTAAGGTTATTTTGAGCACAGAAGGAGAGGGATTGAGCTAGGGCTTCAACAAGTTCATGCAATATACCTGCTTGGCAGGCCGTCTGCCAGATTGTTTCACAAAATAGTCAACCAAACCCTTCCTCTCCTTAATTTCAAACAGGCCTTACCAATGGGCCAGTAATGTGAAATGGAAATTGGTAATGAGGACCATCTGTGGGACGGAACTCACACAGCATCGTGCCATAGTCATAGCCCCAAGCCTAAGCTAACTGTGCACATTCAATGTTTTCTTTTAAGATAGACCAAATTTTAGCAAATCTATCATGTAATTGCGTAATAGTAATATAATGAATAATATTAGTGGAAGGGAATGAGTGCCTCTTCTATTCAACCTTCATTTAGACTATCCAATTTTCCTCTGGGTTGTCGACCATATAATAGTTCAAAGGGAGAGAAGCCTACAGAGGCCTGCAATACCTCCAGATAAGCAAACAACACATGGGGAATTAACTGATCCCAATTTCAGCCATCCTCACTGACCACCTTACGTAGCATTTGTTTTAGGGTCTGCTTAAACTGCTCCACTAAACTATCAGTTTGAGGGTGGTACAGTACACTCCCAAAATTCGCGGGGGTTACATTCCTAGAGCACCCGTGAATTGTGAACAATCGCGAATTTTGGATGTGGTTAAAAAAATGCCTATTTTCATAGTTTAAACCCTAAATATTCCCCAAAACCCCTTAGTTTAATTTCAAACTCAGCTTAATACATTACCTAAAAATAAACCTGTATACTGTACTGCTATGTCTCCCGCAGTGCTAGAATGTAAAATACAGACGTTACCGCTATATGTACTGTAGTTCATGCAAGTGCGTTTTCATTTCCAGGAGCCTTAGAAGGTGCAGCTCGTTTCGGCTGTATCTTGGGGCTTTAACCCTTAAATTGCCACATATTTGGGGGCTAATGCATCCCTGGACACCAAATACTTTTTTGCTGCACTTTAAGTAAACATCACAATTAACAAAGAAAAAGTGAAATTTTAATGGAACACTTTTTTCATGCAAAGAGCATCACAATTACTGCAACACTGATCATTTTACACACTGCTAATGAACTGTAAAAACTATTTAAAAAAACTACTGGAACAATATGTACAAAGTGCAACTGATGCCATGGATGAAACTCAGTAAATCACTGAGCCAACTGCGCTTGAACTGGCTGCACTCAAGCACACAGAGGTAAGCGCTGATGCTTGCAGGCTTGTCTAGTGCAGCGGCTCAATCCCAGGGACAGTGAGGCTGCAGTACTGCAGGGTGTCACGCTTGGGTCACAGAAACAAAGGAGATTGTAAAGACAGGAACTTTATTCAAACACTTCAAACAAACATGTCTCTTTCAGAAGTAAAATGAGCTCAGTATGCAGTTAGTTATCGATTAAAGAATAGAGAAACATCATAGGAGAGCACAGCCTCCAACAGGAGCAGAGGATGTCTGGGGGAGGAGAGAGAAACAAAGCAATCAGGCAAAAAGGACAGGTGCTGCTGTTCAGGCTTTTAAATAAACGGAAAACACAAGAACACTCAGCTGGAGATGTATCACAGTCAATTGGAAGCAAGGAGAAATAAATAACGCTGTAGTGGTCTGGTGCCGCTAAGATTCATACCGTTGAGAAGATGGTGATTTATTTATTTTTATGGTGGAGATTCCAGGGACCCACCCAGCCTTGACCCGACCCACACACACTCACAAACAGAGACAAAAACAAAGCAAACCAGTAATCAAACAGCAAATAAAGAATGTAATGAAAACAAATGAAATAAGAAAACAACGACACCACCCCTGTTCCCCTTACGGTGATTACACATTAAATACAACAAAGCACAAACAAAACACACAGAGTAAACCATGAAAAAGTTCATGAAAATGGCAATGGATGAAAATAATAATGAAAATAGATAGTTCAGAGATCGGCACGTTGATTGGGAATGTACAGATAGTCCTACCGGTAGTTCCTAAAATGGTGAAGACGGGTGGACAGGTTCAGGAGCACTTCTTTCTTTGCAGGATGGCCATGAATCCACTTACAGTCCTCATGTACACAGGCAGATGGCAGACAATTCAGACACACAAAACGATCCAGGATAAAATGAATAAGCACAGGTAACCCAACAGAAGGCAGACAGACAGGAACTTGAAACACAAATTACAAAAACTTTTTTTTTGCTTTTGGTCAGCCATTTGATAAAGTAAATTGTTTTTTAACACAAAGTGGGGTCCCTGCGGCATGGGATTACTATTATGGTCCCTGTCAATCAACAGCATTCAGGGCAACCTTCAGGGAGTCGTCGTTCCACTGCTTCCTTTTAAATGAAGCCGGAAATTGCCTGAATTGAAAGTGTAAAGCGGAGAGTAATCAACAGAAGTTGGGACACTTGTGCAAACTGTTTCTTTCAACTTGCAAGGCTTAATCTACCTTAACTGAAGAACATCTGTGGGTTGTAACCTATTAGTTTTTTCCCTGAAGAACACTTATTTGTAATATTCTGAAATCTCCTTTTTTCAGTTTTTGCTAACCTAAACTTTAAATGTAAACCTTGGCAGTTTACATCCTCCTTTTTACCATTTTAGGTTATGCCCTACATTTCAACTGATAAAATCTGAAGAACAACTGGAAAAACTGAGGTGCTCTAAAACTTTTGTCTGGTAGTTTACAGTACAGGCAGCATATAAAATAGAAGATGCCCTCCAATCCTATTCAGTTCAGCTGGCTTTAAAGCAACTTTTTCTTCTCTTGCTTGGCTTAATAGAGCATATACATTGTTAAATAAGCGTGCAGCTTTGCTTTCTGTTTGCGGCAAGTGAACATGTCATTAATTTAATGGTGTTTTTCAAAGCTGTAATTTAAAGCTCAGCTCTTTATCTTTGCCAAACAGTGGTCAATGCACTATGATATTATCTTCAGCAATTCAGTATTGACTGTCTGAACTCAAATAACATGAACGTCACAGTACTATTCTTAAAATAAGGTGCTAAATACTTGACCCTAATTACTGATATCATTCCTATAAAGATTCCACATTTTCTATTCTAATCCACTCTTTTTTACGGTTACATTAAAGGACTGGAAGATGTGAAAACTTAAAGCCAAAATAAAAGTCTTAAACAGAACTCTGAAAATCCATTTCCTTCATATAACAAAAATATAACTAGACTAGTAGGATTCCTTCCAGCACAAACAAATATTAATGAAATGAAAAATTGATGTCTTTACTGCAGCAGCCACTTGACCTCTACCTTATTGCACAAAAATTAATTTAGAGTCAATGACCTAGAAGTGAATTGCTTTAGGTTTCATTGCAGCTTAATCAGCTACTCATTCTTCACACCTTGCAGTTCCTATCTTTGTTCTCTGTAGTGTGCCAAGAAAAGTTTTTGTTCTTTTGATTAATAGTTTTGCATTATGGAAACACAGAGGCTGGATTTACAGGACACAAATCTGCAAATGGAATAGTCTGATGTTTGAAGAAAAATAAAAAAATTAACAGGGTCTATTGGTGTAATTGTTTCTGCATTGTTTAATAAAAGGGAAAAGGCACTCAAGGGCAGCAGAAAGAAAAAGAAACATGAAACACCAAAAAAAGAACTTAAACAGGTTTAAATCTGCTAAGGAGAATAAGGAGTCCAGATGTCCACCCAACATATGAGTATTATTTACAAGAAGATGACAGCTGATTAAGTTTTATAAATAAAATAAATGCAAGAGAGGGATAAATATGGGGAGATGAGAAGGTAAAAAAAAAAATAAAACAGGCAAAGCAGCCCTGTGGCCATTCTGGTCTACTTGTATGGGCCATAAATTCTGTCAATGAAATGGGTGGCTTGTGTTCTTTGTCACTTTTCCTCTACCAAAACGAATTCTCTGTTCAGGGTAAATTTAGGGTAAACTTCACACCGGTGATCATATATATATATAGAATAATTTGCCAGGTAGTGTGGTTAATAGTAGAACTTTGGGGACCTTCAAACTTAACTTGATGTTCATTTTTACAAGAGTTTGTTGAATTGAGTATTAAGTTCTTGTTACATTTGTCACCCCCACCCCTTTTGACCTTATTACTCTTTTTTGTAGTGGCTTCCCTACAAACTTTCTTCGTAACTCCAGCCTGAATGTGCTGCTGGCAATGGAGTGGCCTTAAACCACTTGATGAACAGAAATTACACCTAGGTTTGGGGTGGCATAATTGTCTACAGGGGAAAAGGTTGGTTAATACAACTTCTAACTAAATAAAGAATAAGACATGAACCCCAACTCTCCAGTATACCACAACAACTTTGACATCATCATCTAAGCTACTCAAAAATCACTCCATTAGGGGCCTGTTAGACTTGGTGTGACCTTGTCTAGCCAGGAATGTTTGACAAAACCAAGGAACGCCATGAAGTTTGTGCATGGGACAGGAAACTCATATCTTCTTAAATAATACGCTACAGTGGCTGTCCATTTGTCTGTCCAGGATTTTAAATCACCTGTAGCTCACAAACCGTTTGAACTATTGACCTGAAATTTGGTACATATATACTACATGACGTCTACTATCCACTTTTGGGGTGATGATTGACCTCTAAGGTTATTCCTCTTTTTATTTTTATTTTATTTTGTTGTAGAATCAACTCTCTGCAGTGACTGGCAGGGCGGCCATGCGGTGCATGTATATGGGTGCCGTTCCTTTCCTACCACCTTCGATGTCACTTCCTCTACCTCTTCATATCTTAAATCATTCTTAAGTCTTCAATATGCCTCAAGTGCCAGATTAAGTGAAAAATTAAGGAAAACATACTAAGTAATTGCAACACAAACACTGACAATCAGTTTTAACGTGAAAAGATGCAGAAGAAAGAAGAGAAGAAGCTGGCCGCTAGGGTGGAGAAAAGAAGAGCTGCTCAGGAAGCAGCAAGGGCATCAAGCTCTGAGCAAATGGATGCTAAACGTATTGAGAAAGAGTATGAAAACTAGGAATGCTCAAGTCAAGTGTATTCACTGCACGCTATCATGCAGTGTGCCCTTACTGGTAGGTGGAGATTGCGTGTGCCAATCCCTGAGCAATATGATTATAAAATAATAGTCATAATATAAACAATAAAAAAATGAGCAACCAACACTACTTCCCTACCGCCCTCACACTAATACAAATCAAAATCCACACAGTAATAAAAAGTTGGTTCAGTTTTCGGAAACCTGAAAATTAAATAATACACAGCTTAGCAATACATAGCAAATGCCACTCAGGCAATACCCTCCCCAAAACCTCACACATATAATATTCAAACACAATCAAATGAATAGTCATTAGTGAAATAAAATTTTAAAAACATATAAAGTCCACTAAGTACACAGATATCCAACAATTTTGATTATGGGATTATGTGGAGCATTGAAGAGAAGCAATGCCAGTGGATATAACTTTTCTAGCATGGAAATTCAGTTCACCCTGCTGGGAGGTTTTAACTTTTTTTTTTTTTTTTTGCTTTTTTCTGTTTCTTAACACAACAGTACTGACAGTAAGTGAATGCTCTCCATTGCTACTTTTCCTGTCATTATTCCCTCTGCAGGCTTCTTATGATTAGCTCTTTTACAACTTGCAACCAACAACCAGAGTTTTCCACATAAAACAAAAGGAATAATCAACTGGTGTAAGCAGATGAGTAAATGAATTATTCATATAACAACATCTACAAGAGTATATAAGAAGGTGACAGATCGAAGGACATAAAATGATACCAAATGTCCTGATTCACCAAAATAGTCTGGTAACTTAGAAAGATGGAAGTGAGGACAACAAATAGGTTAGTAGCACAACATCACTGGGGTCAGATCTATGTCTAGTGTGATTGATAGACAGATCACATCTCGCTGAGAACAAAGTTGAACTGTGTGGTACTCCATCGTTGTCTTCCCAACGTGCAGTATCAAGACTTCAGACAGAGTATTCAGAAAACAATCAAGAACATGGTCATATTTTAGCAGGGGACACAGGTCTTTGCTATCATATTATAGATAGGAATATTTCTGCCGCTGAAGAAGCAGAAAAATCCATTTTGGAATAATCTGTTTGGATCTCACAAATCTTAAGAGAAAGCAGACCTATTCAGTAATGTGTTTATGGAATTCAAGGGGGAAGATGCTATAATATTATGTTGTGCTATTTTATATACTGACATCAGTAAGGCAAAATTGAAAAGGAGAGCATTAGGTTAACTAATATATTTAGTGACATTATTGCAAGAAAAAAAATACAACACCAAGAGGCAACAACAACCAGGACTTAACGGGACTAACCTAGGATAACTGATCACTTATTCCTTGCTCCTGTCCTATACTTCTCCTTTAAATTCCCTTCAGGACAGGCCGTCATTTTAATATGTATAGTGCTCTGCTTTTACTCTCAAATAAGCTCACCATCTTTGACTTCTCTCTAGCAAAAGTGATGATTAGCATTAAGAAGCAGTTACAACCACAAAGATATGTAGAAAAGCAGACAATGAGACAGAACAGGCCTGTGCTTTATTATTATCTTACTTCATGAATGCATGAGGCCTTGCATCAAACTTTTTGAGAAGTGTATAAATTATACATGAAACAGCTATTTTTTGTAGTCTGCCACAGGAATTGATGGAATATACTGCATTTCAGAAAATGTACTTTACTGATGCTAATGGAGAAAATTTGAAAGTGAATTGTAAAGTATTTGTCAGCACATCAAACCCAAGTGTGTAGCTACTTCATGAAAATATAAAATTATCCAATGTACTGAAGTAATTCCTGTGGAGATGTAGCATATCTGATGTTTCTGGCAATTTGAAGGAGCAAAATTGAACAGTCAACACCAAAATAAATTTAAGAGAAGACCTTTTGATTTTTTAAGGAACACCAGTCCATCTTTACTTACTGTGTTCTTTAATAATTTGTTCAGCATCTTTAGCAGCAGCTAAGTGAATTTTAGCAAAGAGAAGAAAACAGGAATAAATCTTGCAACTTACCGGCATTAAAACGTTAGTATCACTTATTATTTACATTGAATATGAACCAGGAATCAAGTCTTTGCTCTAATATCTATATTTTGTCTAATTCCATTGTATTTCTTTAGCTTGTACTTGGATCTTTTATTATCTGTGCAAAGGGATTTCAGTTCTTTTGAAGATGCCACATTCTTTACCTTCCCCATTCCATTTCAGCTGGCTTTGACCCTCGGTTGCTGAAACGAAAACCTGGAAAAAAAGCTTCTCATCCTCACAAAGTCTGCATGCATTTAGGCACCCCACCCCCATCCATTCCAGATTTTAGTTTTTCCAATAGTACTTTTTATATTTTTTCAAAGAATAATTTGATTAATTTGGCAGCATTCCTTCTTAGGTGCAGATTACAGCTGTTTCTGATATACACCCTGCATACTCTGCTCCAAGCAGTCCACTGACCTCTTCATAAATTTCTCAGACTACTTGTACAATATCAGGACTACAAGACGTTCATTGAGATGTGTTGTACACTACAAGTAGCTACTATTTTAGAAGAGCTTTAAGCCTTTTGCATATCTATTTATATTTTCTATTTACTTCCTTTCAACTCAATATTTTTGCTTCAATCATTTTCTTTCAGGATACGCTTCAACACTCTCAGCCTCTGAGTAAATTAGGGTGCTTCGTAAAATATAAGTTATATTACCAAATAAATTTTAAAAATATGTGATATTTGATACTGTATCTCTTGCCTTTATTTTTACCATCAGCTTTTGTCCAAACAAATAAAATCCAAACATATTTCTTTTCCTACACATAATGCTTTTGGGATATGCTAATCTCTGTTACTCTTACTAACAGGTCTGAAAAATCATGAATCACTTTTGAAATGACTGAATTTGACTGGCTGTGAGTGCAGAAATTAGTCGTAACTAGAGATGACATCACATTTCCTCAACTATCATTTAGATATGTGTCATACTAGCTGTATCCCACGGCTCCGCCCATGTATTAGTGAAAAAGAACAGTGAGGAGGGCACACTTCCCCCTCCCCTTAGCCTGCAGCCTCTGTCTCGGATTAGCGCAAATATATCACTCCTGCAAGTGAACTACGATTCTTAGCGTAATGAGAGAAGTCACAAAATCATCTGGAATGTTCAAGCAAATTATAGAAAAAACCCTGATTTAAATCTATTTAGTAGTTCTCTCATTTGCTAGTTAAGCGGAGGTAAGCAACACCCCTTTGGCCCCACCCCCCTCCCCTCTTCTCAGATTCACACAAATAAATTAGTACCGCAAGCGAACTATGATACATAGCACAATGGAAGAAGTTGCAAAATCATCTGGAATGTTCAAGCAAATTATAAAAAAAAAAAAACAATCTAAATCTTTTAAGTAGTTATCTTGTGAAAAGTGGAGAGACATACAGACAGACAGACAGACGTTGGATTTTATATATGTAGCGATGGGCTTTAGTCAAACTATAGTTGTTATACTATATATTGTAAATACAATTGTGCTTTAAAGTTTGTGAACCCTTTAGAATTTTCTATATTTCTGCATAAATATGACCTAAAACATCATCAGATTTTCACTCAAGTCCTAAAAGTAGATAAAGAGAAACCAGTTAAACAAATGAGACAAAAATATTATACTTGGTCATTTATTTATTAAGGGAAATGATTGAATATTACATATTTGTGAGTGGCAAAAGTATGTGAACCTTTGCTTTCATTATCTGGTGTGACCTCCCTTTGCAGCAATAACTGCAATTAAATGTTTCCTGTAACTTTTGATCATTCCTGCACACCGGCTTGGAGGAATTTTAGCTCATTCCTCCATACAGAACAGCTTCAACTCTAGGAAGTTGGTGGGTTTCCTTACAGTAACTGCTCACTTCACGTCCTCCTTCCACAACATTTCAATTGGATTAAGGTCAGGACTTTGACTTGGCCATTCCAAAACATTAACTTTATTCTTCTTTAACCATTCTTTGGTAGAACGACTAGTGTGCTTAGGGTCGTTGTCTTGCTGCATGACCCACCTTCTCTTAAGATTTAGTTGATGGACAGATGTCCTGACATTTTCCTTTAGAATTCTCTGATATAATTCAGAATTCATTGTTCCATCAATAAAGGCAAGCCGTCCTGGCACAGATGCAGCAAACAGGCCCAAACCATGATACTACCACCACCATTTTTCACAGATGGGATACAGTTCTTATGCTGGAATGCAGTGTTTTCCTTTCTCCAAACATAACGCTTTTCATTTAAACCAAAAAGTTCTATTTTGGCCTCATCTGTCCACAAAACATTCTTCCAATAGCCTTCTGGTTTGTCCATGTGATCTTTAGTAAACTGCAGACGAGCAGCAATGTTTTTTTTGGAGAGCAGTGGCTTTCTCCTTGCAACCCTGTCATGCACACCATTGTTGTTCAGTGTTCTCCTGACAGTGGACTAATGAATATGAACATTAGCCAATGTGAGAGAGGCCTTCAGTTGCTTAGAAGTTACCCTGGGATCCTTTGTGACATCACTGACTATTACAAGCCTTGCTCTTGGAGTGATCTTTGTTGGTCAACCACTCCTGGGGAGGGTAACAATGGTCTTGAATTTCCTTCATTTGTACACAATCTGTCTGACTGTGGATTAGTGGAGTCCAAACTCTTTAGAGATGGTTTTGTAACCTTTTCCAGCCTGATGAGCATCAACAACTCTTTTTCTGAGGTCCTCAGAAATCTCCTTTGTTCGTGCCATGATACACTTCCACAAACATGTGTTGTGAAGAGCAGACTTTGATAGATCCCTGTTCTTTAAATAACACAGGGAGCCCACTCACACATGATTGTCATCCCATTGATTGAAAACACCTGACTCTAATTTCACCTTCAAACTAACTGCTAATCCTAGAGGTTCACATACTTTTGCCACTCACAAATATGTCATATTCGATCATTTTCCTCAATAAATAAATTACCAAGTATAATATTTTTGTCTCATTTGTTTAACTGGTTTCTATTTATCTACTTTTATGACTTGAAAAAATGAAAATCTGATGATGTTTTAGGTCATATTTATGCAGAAATATAGAAAATTCTAAAGGGTTCACAAATTTTCAAGCACAACTGTAGTTAATATATTAATAAACAAATAAACATTACTTTGGTTTAAGAAAAAAAAAATCATATTACAAAAGTAATGTTTACTGATTTTTACAGTAATTAAGCATGCCATGTCAGCAGCTACTAGCTCCATTAATTCCTGTTCTTACAGATTATGCACTTCAGTTAAAACTTTCCATGTCAGTAACTGAAAAGGT
Organism: Polypterus bichir lapradei; assembly: GCA_026402145.1. Lineage (NCBI taxonomy): Eukaryota > Metazoa > Chordata > Cladistia > Polypteriformes > Polypteridae > Polypterus > Polypterus bichir. Next base: position 66,796,399 of record JANRMT010062790.1, on the reverse strand, counting down.
TTGCCTTGTGCTTGAAAACATGAACCAATTTCTGGCCAATGAAGAAGTTTTGAAATTCTAACTAAGTTTATTTTGGAATGATATGTACTGTAGTTGAATATACAGTATGTGACATTGGCACCTCATCAAAGTTCATGTCCTGTCTTTTGCCCAATGCAGTCGCAATAGGCACTGAATTACACTGGTCAGAAAATAAACAACCATAGCCATGTTCAAAACATTCCGTGGATAAACGCAAAGCTTCCAATCCTTTATCACAGCTGTGTATGGCGCTGTATTAAAAAAAAGCTAATAGTCTTGCCACTTGTTGAACTCCCTCAACTGATAATTGATTGGTTTCAATATTCACAGCTCTAAAAGCCTGCACAAATTGTTTATTTTTATTTCACAATTAATGCTATAAGAATACAAGACATAAGAAATTTGACAAATGAGAGGAGACAACTTAGCCCATCAAACCCGTGTGTTTTGCTAATAGCTAAGCTGCCCCAATGTCTTATCCAAATATTTCTTAAAGGTTGCCAAGGTTTCAGATTCAACAACGTGTCTTGGTAGTTTGTTCCGGAGTACCATAACTATTTGTGTAAATAAGTGCTTCCTGGATTCAGTTTTAAATGTATTTCCCCTTACGTTTCACTGATGTCCTTAAGTATGTGATTCACACTTAAGCCAAAAGAATATTTGGCATAAAATAATGACATAAAATAGTCAATTATAAAAACCTGTTTTAGTCATGCATTGTGGTTTAGTGGTTAAGGCTTTGGACTTCAAACCCTTAGAATGTAGGCTGAAATCCTGCTCTTGACAGTGTGTGACCATAAGCAAGTCACTTGACATGCCTGGGCTCCAATTGGAAAACCCAAGAGAAATGCAACTAATTGTATCAAATGTTGTAAAGCACCTAGGATAAAGACATCAGCCAAATAAGTCAATGTCTTCAAAGTGTTGATACTTTATTAAGTTAAACCATGGGGGATTTCAGTCCTGTTCTGTGATTCTTGAGGTGTAACTACCATCACAAAAGCTTTCTCTCTCTGCCCCTCCATGTTTTTTGTGCTCCCTCTCTTAGCACCTGTTTAGAACCACTGATCTACAATTTTGTAAATGAAGGAGACAGGAAAAACACATGAAACAGGATGGGAAGCCAGAGACACGCCCTGTTAATAGCTGGATGTAAGACTATAAAGGTTCAGAAAAATCAATAATCAAGTGTACTTGCTCTGGCCATACTGAAGTACCTTGAAGCTTTTTTGGTCCCCAAATGAACAATGTCTTTCGGTCTTCAATTGAAGGAAGTCAGAGGCAGGTGCTGGAGCCGTAGTTATGATTCTTTCTAATGATTTTTGCCTTCAAATCTGGGTGTAGAAAAGGAAGACACATTAGTGGCTATATAGCAGTTAAATTCTTCCCCAAAGTACCCTAAACCTAAGCCCCATAAAAGATTCCCTAAGCTTGCACACGTGACTGCTTTTAAAGTGGTAAATACTCAGATGATACCAGCATGAGAAAAACTGGATATATTTTTACCTTTTTCTTTGCCCTCATGACTATTCTTCTGTTCATAACATTCTAATATATGTGAGGTTTGAGCCACACAGCACTTTGAAATACATCTGTTCAGATTTTTTCACAGAATAATTAAAATTAACTCACATTGAATGAATAAAAACTGCCAGGTAACCAATCACTTTAATTCTGGATCAGTTTAATTTTCATAGGTAGTTTATGGGTGACAACCTTTGGGCACAAATGGGGCTAAGTATTGCTATATTGTGTGCAAATTAATTTAAGAAAATTTTTCACAACAGTTTGATCTGACTTTTAGATTTTACTTCAGCTTTTTTTTCTACATTTACTTCCATGTCCTTATCATTCCAAAATACACTGTCTCAACTGGAGCCTCCATAAGTATGTGCTAAACAACTCATTATTGTACTGAGTGCACAGGATGACAGCAGTGTAATCAAGTCAAGTCAAGTTGGTGAGCATGCACTGGTACAGTGCGTTGCCACACCCACTAAATGACAAAACAGCTCGGGATCCTGGTTGGCAGTCCTCCAGGCAGACTTGACCCTCTATCTGCCACAGTCAGGTGTGGGCGACCCTTTGGTCTGGTCCAGCCACTCATGTCCCCAACAATAAGGATCTTATGAGCTGGATCACCTTTGGGGAAACGCGCTACATGGCCGTAGTGCCATAACTGACGCTCCCTCACAATGCAGGAAATGTGCCTCATTCGAGACTCCATGAGCAACCGCTTATTTGACACAAAGTCAAACCAACGGTACCCAAGGATTTTCCGGAGAGACATAGTACCAAAGGAGTCCAGTCATCGTCTCAGGTCACTGGATAGCGTCCATGTCTCGCAACCATATAGCAAGACAGGAAGCACCAGGACTCTAAAGACTTGGACCTTCGTCCTTTTGCATAGATATCGGGAGCACCACACACTCCTTTCCAGCGACCTCATGACACCCCATGCTCTCCCAATCCATCTACTGACTTCATAGGAAGAGTCACCAGAGACATGAATGTCACTGTCAAGATAAGTAAACCGCTCAACAAGGTCGACATTCTCTCTACAAACAGACACACTGCTCATGGCTGGGCCCAAGAGGTCATTAAAGGCCTGGATCTTGGTTTTTATTCAGGACACTCACAAGCCCAGACACTCAGACTCCTCGCTCAGTCTCTTGAGCGCCCCGATGAGAGCCTCCATTGACTCTGCGAAGATCATAGCATCATTAGCAAAGTCAAGATCCGTGAATCTTTCTGCAGCTGCTGGACCCCACGACCTTGCCCCACACACAGTCCATACAGGCGTAAAACCAGACTGTTCTGGTTGCTGGTAGGTGAGTAAGTGATCACATATCCTATTGAGGATGACTCTAGCAAGGACCTTACCTGGCACAGAGAGCAGTGTTATAACCCTGTAGTTGCTGCAATCCAGGCGATTACCCTTCCCTTTCCAGATAGGGACGACAAGTCCCATTTTCCAGTCAGTTGGGATGATGCCAGTGTCCCAAATGGAAGAAAAGATTGCTTGCAATGCCAGGAGGACAGCCTTACCACCAGCCTGGAGACGTTCACCTTGGATACCACAGATCCCTGCAGCCTTCCCCCCTTCAGCTGGTTCATTACCTGTGCAATCTCAGTAAGATTGGGTGGTTCACAGCTAATTGGAGGATCAGCCTCAAGAACCGTGGACCCAGAGATATCCAACGTCCTAGCCAGAAGATCAGCTTTGAACAACTGCTCAAAGTAGCCAGCCCAGCGGGTCACAACAGTGTCATCTGTATGGACTGTTCCATCAGCTGCCCTGACTGCAACTCTCCGAGGAACAGATTCAGATGTGCCTAATACTTTGATTCCTCTGTAAACAGGACACGGATCGCTAGACCACAGATGGTGTGTCACTTGCTCACAGATTCCTCTAACAAACACCTCTTTATCTGCACTCAGAGCCTTCAGAGCCATCCTTCTCAGTTCCTGGTACATACCAGAGTTGCCATTGAGCCATGTGCTGCAACTCCTCTAGATTGTATTCAGGGTGCCCTGCGAGATGAAACACCTCCTTCTGGGAACATCAGTAACACCAACACAACCTTCAGCAACCTTCAGGGTCTTGTCATGGAAGGTCTCCCACATCACATTAGGATCAGCAGTCGTACCTAAATCTGTAAGTTCCTCACACAAACTGCATGCAAACTCATTAGAAACAGCCTGGTCTTGGAGTCTGACCAAATCCAGGCTCATTTTCCTAGTAGGTGGTAACCTACTGGACCTAAGCTGGATCCTAAGAGTAGCAACAACAAATCTGTTGGTCAGAATTCATAAACTGGGTACTTCTGTAGGCCCTGCAGTTTTGCAAGAGCCTCCAGCATCTGCCCACAAGGATGTGATCAATCTCCTTCACCGCACCGCCAGTACTGGAGTACCAAGTCTAAAGATGTGGTTCTGGGCGCTGGAACCAGGATCCAGCGATTCACAGCCCCTGACCTTTTGCAAAGTCAAGGAACATGGAGCCACTTTCACCATGGTCACCATACCCATGGGGACCGAGACAACCCTCATAGCCAGCCCTGTCAGTGCCAGTGGCTGCATTGAAGTCACCCATGACCAGAGGAGTGTCACCTCGTGGACATCTATCAACTACCGAGTGAAGCTGCGAATAAAATGTGTCCCTCACCGAGACATCACTCACCACGGTCAGAGCATACACTGAGACAACAGACAAGGGAGTGCCATAATCTGAGTCTCATAATATGCTCATTGAAAGGAGTGACATCGGACACCATCAGAAGAAGCCAATCCGCTACAGCAACAGCTACTCCCCGAATATGACAGCCATCAGAGCAACCAGACCAATAAAAGGTGTATCCACCTACAGAGATCTGGCCAGTCCCCGGTCTGCACACCTCAGATAGTGCTGCCACTGAAATGCGGAGTTTATGGAGCTCCTCCAACAGCAGAGGAAGATGATCATCTTGCTGAAGAGACAAGATGGTTCCTGCGCCTACCTGTATGGGCCACCTCAATTTGGGCCCCGAGTGCTGCCATGCAGTGGGTGACGCCTCAGCACCACATCCTGCCACCCATCCCCATGATTTCCCTGCAAGTTGGAGGATATATATATATGTAATATTTAAATTAGGAGAAGCATGCCAAAGTCGAAAAATGGGTGTCAAATAAATCTTTCAAACAAGCCTGTAATTTTTATGAATATTCCTTATCCAAACAAAAGATAAAGTCGTAGTGATAAACAGAAACAAATTCATTGCCAGAAAATTGTAAACGCTACTTAAGGAATACTTACTTTTTTTCATTAAATTATCCACAAGTCTGGATGACCAGGAAGTGGATGAAATTTACCTTCATACCTTTGACCAGATGATTTGACAAACCATACACTTCCTGTTGGCAATACTTAACAACAGCCTGGTAACCAGACCAAACAAAATGCACAAAACTGCAGCTCCCGTGTATGAAATGCAACAACTGAATTCCTTGACTAACAAGCCCCCCAGAAAATAACAGTCAAAAAATTACTATAAAAATTAAAAACACTTTTTAAATCATGACAGTTATGGTGTCACATGCATACATACACATTTTGGGCTAATTTAGAGTCACTGCAGTGTACCTAAGAAATGTGTGTCTCTTAACGTTTTAAATTTCCTATGAGTCTTGACTTTTACTCTTATAAGAAATGAATGATTTATTAGGGAGGTAAACATTCTTACTATATTTTAGTCCATTCATTGTCTTAACCTGCTTACCTATGGTTGTAGGGCACCTTTCGCCTATCCCAACACTCTTGCAAGGCAGGAATAACACCTAGACATGGAACATTCATACCTTTAAACATTACTAATAAATTAAAAATAATTATATAAAAGAATTTTGGCAAAAGTCGGTTTTGCATAGAAATGAACAAAAATGGCAAGAGATCTAATATTTAATGCTTGATTGACTTGTTCAGTCTGCAGAATGTATTGAGAGTTTCCATGAATGGTTCCTTTAAAAGAATGTTTACCCAGCTGAACAAATGGCAATGTTGTGAGTACAAGAAGAAGAATGCTAATCCCCCTGTGCAGCCTGATTTGATCAGATTAAAAATGCGATTGAATCTCCTGATATACATGTTTAATAAGTCATACAGAGTAAATCTGTATCAGAATATAGTAAATATGTGTTTAAATGCAGTTCTAGTATGCCAAAGTCATTACAGTTACATTTAATCACACTGCAAATTTTGGCATTGTATTGCCATGTGCTGGCAGATCAGGATCCTTTTTACTTTATTCTACAACTTACATCACCACCTTTTCCATTTGATGAGACAGTTGCACTAATGTTGAACATCAACAACATTACTGAGTGTTGTTGTAGGCATTATACTAGTCCTGTATCAGTGTAGTTAATGACTAGAGGTGAGGATCTGAACTTGTGAGGTATATGAACAGCTGTCAGGAGATGCATGGTGCAACACAAGAAATAGATAGAGAGCCCTTAAAGGATTCATTAGTTACACAGCGGCTAAACCCATGTCTCCATTTTCGACTGTATTTTAGTTTCACTGCTCCATCTAACAGTGCTCCTGCTGCAAGATTCCATATCCCTTTGCTCAGATGAGGTCTGAGATAAAAGCCCCCTTTTCCTCCCCACCTCTCTGAGATGATTAGTGCCAGAACTAACACTGGCTGGGAACCACATGCCAAGACCAATGGATTTTTGGGAAAGACAGTGTCTTAATAGGCGAGTACTGTCTTTCTCATCCCTCACTGTAGCATCTCTCTTTCTTCCAGTCAGGTCTGGGGTGCCAATGCTACAATATTTAGTGTTTTGGTAAACCTTTTGATGTGCCAACATTTTTATAAATTGTCAGAGCTAATGCAGAAGAGTATACATTGAATATCAAAGATGAATGTTAACAATCTATAATCAGTCACTAAGGTGTCTGTGTGTCCAATCCCTCAGATTGGTCAGTTGTGTGTGTCCAGACCCACTCTGATTGGTCAGTTTGACTTTGGTGACCCAATTGAAAGAGAAAGTGCAAAAGAGAGGCACTTGAGGAGAAGAAAAGGCATAGTAGGCACACTGAGAGAGACTTCTTCAAAGATGGGAAGTATAAAACCAGACAGGAGGCGACAAAGGCACCTTGAAAATAATGATGAATCTGAGAGAGGGAGCGCTGCTTAAGGTAGGTTCAGAAACACATGGATACAGAGGAAAGGTTTTAAAGGGTGGGCAGCACAGAGGCGCAGTGGTAGCACTGCTGCCTCACAGTTAGGAGACCTGGGTTCGCTTCCCGGTTCCTCCCTGCGTGGAGTTTGCATGTTCTCCCCGTGTCTGCGTGGGTTTCCTCCGGGTGCTCCGGTTTCCTCCCACAGTCCAAAGATATGCAGGTTAGGTGGATTGGCGATTCTAAATTGGCCTTGGTGTGTGGGTGTGTTTGTCCTGCGGTGGGTTGGCACCCTGCCCAGGACTGGTTCCTGCCTTGTGCCCTGTGTTGGCTGGGATTGGCTCCAGCAGACCCCCATGACCCTGTGTTCGGATTCAGCGGGTTGGAAAATGGATGGATGGATGGGTTTTAAAGGTATACATAGGGCAAGAAATAGCAAATATTTTTAGATCATTCTGTTACCTGTCTTGGACAGTTAGCATGGCTTTTAATAAATAATATAATACATCTTCTAACACTTCATTTGAGTGATGATATTTCCACTGCTGTTTATAGTGTGAACGCTGGCCCGGACACAGACAGATGGACAACATAGTTCCACCACACACAGTTTATTTACAATATTTACAGTTTTCAATTACGTGCACTCACAACCCCAGTGCCTCCAGCACCGATCCCCCAAAGTCCAGGCCACACTCTTCCAGTCTTTGTGCCTTTCTCCTGGCCGCCTCCCGTCCTCGCTCTAGCTCCGTCTTCCTTCCTCCCGACTCTCGCCCATGACTGGAGGGAGGCGGCCCCTTTTATAGGAACCCGGATGGGCTCCAGCTGCTTCCCGGCAATCTCCCGCGGACACACCCCGGTGTGGCGGAAGTGCCGGCTGCGCACCCAGAAGCCGTCCGGGTGTCCCCTGTCGTCTTCCCCCCGGCACTTCCTGGTGTGACGGAAGTGCCGGGCTCCCGGGATAATCAGGCACTGGGGCGCCGCCTGGCGGTGGCCACGGGTCCCTACAGGGCTTCCAAGCCCTCTACCCGAGGCCTCCAGCATAACCAGGACGGACGCCCCCTCTCAGTCTGGAGGAGGCACAAGCCCTCCTCTGGTCCTCCTGGGCGTCCCGGCCGGGGACCACACGGGATATACCGGCATCGGGGCGCTGCCTGGCGGTGGCCACGGGTCCCTACAGGGCTGGGCTTCCAAACCCTTTACCCGAGGCCCCCAACATAACCAGGACGGACACCCCCTCGCGGTCTGGAGGAGGCACAAGCCCTCCTCTGGTCCTCCTGGGCATCCCGGCCGGGCTCCGGCCCCGGCCGGGGACCACAATAGCTTGTAATACAGTGGTTCCCAAAGTGTGGGTTACAACAGTCACAGTAAGGATCTGGTAGGGGTGTCGCAACAGGATTTCTAAAATAAAACAAAAAACACCTTATTAAAGCATTTAATAATACCCTACTATAAAAGAAGCACTAATGCGTTCCAGTATGAACTGGTATTCTGTCTATTGATTCAATTTGACAGTCTTGAGCTAGGGCAAGGCGAAGGACTGAACATTGGTGACGAGGATTTTGCTAAATGGATGTGTTTCACACTGAAAATTGAGTTGAATTTTTGTTCAACATCTGTGCCAAAATTTGATTGCTACGCTAAACCCACCACGCTGGGATGACAATAGACAAGATGGCTAGTGGCATTTGAGTTGTATACAGATACCAAAGGTCTAATTTTAACAGATAATGTATCAGAAACGACAAAACAATAGAAAAGGTCATTGCTTTTGAACCATGTGGAAAATAACTGTGGGCTGGTGGATTACAGCAGAGCAGTAGCTGTGTTAAACGCATACTTCATGTACCAAATGAACACAGCTTTTGCAAAACAAGCTTTCTACCAGCTGATACAAAAGCAAAGTGAGACTGTACAACAGTTTGCTACACAGCTCAGGTAAGCAGCTAAAGACTATGTTTTTGAGGGTGATAGAGACAAACAAATCAGAAACAGGGAATTAAGCAAGTGCACTTCAGTATACGTACAGAGGAAGTTGGTAGAAGAGAGTTTAAGGCTCATGCTAATACTGTCACTTGAGATGGCAGCATAATGTGAACTCAGAATTAACCATATGATACCTACATTTTATGATTTCTTGAATGCACTGGAATGTTTCAAATGTCCTTGTGTCAATTAAAGTTGACCAGAAATTAAGTTTTATAAATAAAATGTATTATTATTATTAACTTCTGTCATGCCACTTTTTCGTTTTTGGATTGTATTACTGGAGAGAAATATTATTTTAAGCTTGTCAGCCTCTTTTTTACGACAAATTATTTGCACCATATCAACAGCTGTCCGTAAAATCATACTGTATTTTTGGTAATTGTATGTGACTTACTGGCTTTTGCAATGCATAATGCAACTTGATAACTGGCAGACCCTTCCAAGCTGGGACGCCTGGAAGGACCACAAGAGGGACAATACCTCCCCTGGGCCACGAGAGGACAGCCGCCCTGGTCTGCATGGGGGCCACCGCCAGGGGGATTAAGGAGCCTGGAAGTAATTCCAAGAACACCCGGAGTGCTTCTGGGTGCTCATACGGCACTTCTGCCACACCAGGAAGTGCCATCAGAAGACTATCAGAAGGCAACTGGAGCACATCTTGGCATTATAAAGGGGGCTGCCTCACTCCTTTAGAGGAGCTGTAGTCGGGAGGAGTAAGATGGAGCTTACGTGAGGAGAAGTGAAGGCGGCAGAAGAAATAGAGAAAAGGAAAAGGACTGTGAGCTGGATAGTGATTCGTGCACTGTATTAGTTGGGAAGGTGCTGACGGAAATAAACGTGTGTTTTTGGACATTTGGTGTCTGTCTGTCTGTATCCCGGGATTCATCTTCCACATTTGATAATAATGCTTTTTCATTAGTAGCGCCTTTCTCCTTGTGGAGATAGTTTAGCTTTCTTTCAAACAGTTCTACAGGCTTGTCTTTTTTTGTCCGTATTTAAAAGTCTATGCAGCTTCGACGTCTTCATACTTATTTTTGACAACACTTCTTGACAAACTAAACACTGGGGTTTATTTGAAATAACAGTAAAATCATATTGAGATATTCATCACTGTACAATCTATTTTTCTTTTTATTCTTGTCACTGCCAGGTACAGAATGTTCCAATGATCTTTTGGAAAGTTTATCCATCTTTAGCAAAATGGGTATAGCTCCTATTCTTATCATTGAATATTCAATATTGTACTTGTCACTCAACAGTACAACGCACAGCTTGGAAATGATACTTCGATACTTATATGAATAAAGCCGAATTTCCAGAAGATCCCAGTGCCATCAAGCAATGATGCAGCAATTAAAAATAATTAGCATGCACTTTCTCAGACTTGATGAAAAGTCTAGGAAACATGAACAAAGACAAACAAACTGCACTACTGGGTAACAAATTGCGCCATTATTTCTATTATTTGTTAACTCTTTTACTGCCTCTCAGCTGCTGTTTGTTTACAAATGGTGATGAGTACAGTAGTGGGGGGTCGCAAACAAAATTCATGCCCAAAAGTGGGTCGTACCTTAAAAAAGTCTGGGAACCACTGGCTTATACATTGTGAAATGCCACGTCTCTCCCTTGCTCTCTTATGTGAGCCCCTATGGCTCCTTCCACGTGGCTCACGTGATCTTTTTCCTGCTGCTTCCACTAGCTGTATGTTCTTCAAGCCATCTCTGCTGCACACTGATCACTTGCAGTTAGAGGCAACACCATCTGTGCTCACTTTCTCCAACTCTGTGAGCTGAGCTAATCTAAGCCGGGATCCTTCCTGAGATAACTGGTGGCCACTTATCTGTTAAAGACTGGAAAAAAAACACCCAAAATTAGCTCATAGGAAAAATGTGAGCAGGGCAGGAATACATAAAGAGTGAAGTTGGCAAAAAATCAGAGTAGTGCAAAGGTTAGAAACAGAAAGAGCAACAAACCTAAAACATCTTTAAAAGAGCAGGTTAAAATTGTAGGTGAATGATAAAAGTGAGGTCAATACAGAAACAGCTGAGAAACTGACTATGCTAAGAGTCTTTTAACAGAGTTGATACATTGAAAATGCTGATCACTACCATATTTATAACAGAAGATATAGTGATGTCACCAACCGCAACAAATGCAATCATATGAAACACCCGGAATTACTTTGTGGTAAAGAAAATCAACAAGAAAGTAAAACAGTCCTGCTAGTCAAAATCAGTTTTAAATTCCAAAATAGATAAAATTGATACTTATGTTTCTCAAAACCCCAGGAAAAAATTACAACTCGCAAAAATAAGTTTATTAAGATAAAAAAACAATGAAATATAGATCCACAATCATAAAAGTACCAAGGCTAGTGGATTTCAACAGAGGAGTTGGTCTTGTGAGTTTTGCTCTTTTACTGCTTGATCATTTCTCCCTCTCTATTACAAACACATACACATGCACGCACATGCACACACACACACACACACACACACACACACACACACACACACACACACTGTTCAGGTCATCAGGATGTCTCCTGCTAATTTCACAGAATTTTTTTATGGTCATAATGTGACCTGTCCCTATATGTTGTGATTGGGGATTCCTGAGCACAGTTAGTCCCAATAATGTCTCCAAATGCCCACTAGAGGGGGGAAACATCAAACCCTGGCTAATCACAAAAGGACAATTCTCTGTCTGTACGCTATATGATACAAGGACTACAAAAGCAAAGGAGTTGCCTGGATTCACAACAACAATCATGAGTCGAATAATGTCCCAATACACGAATCCAAACAATGGTCCAAAAATTTGAGCAACAGGCCACAAAACACCAGAAATGGGTAATTATCAAGACAGCAAAAATTACAGGAGGACTCACCACCCACCTACCATATTCAGCAAACCACAAGGAACTGTGGTATTCCTTGGTCTGATAGGACTACGGGCAGTTCCTTGTGGTGATGGGCAGGTGGGCCAACCTTTTGTGGGAACCACTTACAAAACACATAGAATACAATAGTAAAAACAATGATACATAGAAACTAAATGCCTAACAATATTAACATAAACAAAAGAATCAATAATGAATAAAATGGAAATGAAAACACCATTTGAACCCCAGATGGTGGGGAACCCTGGCTGAAACAACTCTTTAGTAGAAGGCTAGGGTTCATGATTGCTGGGTCACTTGAATCTGCTGGAGAAGGATCTAACAAGGGGGGTCCTAGGACCTTCATAGTCATTTTCTGACCCTAGAAGTGATAGCTGGGTTTTTCCCAGAAGCAATTTCATGCACTAACTTGAAAAACATCAGAAGGAGAAGCAAGAAACATATCAAGGTGAGCAAGCCCTTTTACCAAATAGAGTCTTATTAATTCCTGTTTTGCTTATTCCTGAAGCTTACAGGTTTATTGCTTTCCCTAAAATGTGTGTCCTGTCTCTAGGAATCTTTATCTTTCTGTTTTATTGTTTATGTTGTAAAAAATACATTTTTTGTACTTTTGGCCTCCTTGGCTCATGAGTGCCTTTCAGGTCATCACTGGTTACGTTTCCCATGAACTATAGGCTACGTCAACATCATCTCTGTTAGGTTACATGCAAAAACTGACAAACACCCTAAATCTGAAGCCATTAAATCAAATCAATTAATCAGTCTAAAAGTACACCAATAAACTATATCTTGACAAATAGACACAAAGGTGTATTTTTATTCCTTTATAAAAACATAGCATAAATCAAGTCTAAATTGCATAAGGGAATGCTTTCATCTTGCCTCCAGATATTGCATATTAGACTGCACAGAAATCACACTTTCATTAACCACTTAAGTTACAGTTACAAAGTCCAATACTCATCATGTCCCACAGCCTTTTCATTTACTAGCATCATCACGTGATTGAAATTGTTTTTAAAGAACAGTACAAGTAACTGCATGTTCTTCAGCTCTGATACACTGTAAGGAATACATGAATGGGTGCGTACATGGCCCAAAGTCATTTCTGCTGCCACTTAGAGATAGTGTCTACTGTGATTATTTAAATTTACAGAAGAAGCTGTACGAGTGAACACATCTCAGGGGTTAGGATACTAGAATGGACCCTTTATGCCGGTGTCAGCTGTTCTTGAATTCATGAACATCCCCCTACCTATTCATTTTGAGACAATAATTGGCTTACCACTCCCAATTTGTCTTCATTGGTTAGATGTTAGAAGATGTGATAAAGTCACTGAGATTGCATCCGCTGAAACGTTTTAAACACTCAGCTAGAATTCATAAGTGGCCTGTTATTTACCAGTCTTTTTAAGAGTGGGCTTGGGGGTCAGACATCTTTGATTTAGCTAAGTGTATTTTCTATTACATCCTCTCCTCTTAAGAGCTATCAGCATTGATCCTTCAAGCTTCCAGTCACATTTCTGTGTTGAAGTCTCACTGGGTTTATCCAAAAGCAATTACTAAAAACAATGATTGGAAGTATTTACTAGACAACATTTTTGCATTTCACCAGCATCAATATAAAACAATATTAAATGCAATGATAAAAGGGGATCCATTTAAAAGACTTGCTTAGAAGTTTGAGAAGCTGTAGCTGATTCTTTGCATAGATTATACAGGGAGATTCACTCAAAAGAGGTCCCCAATATTCTGTAATAACTTTCGCTAGGATGAAGCAATCTGAATGAAACAATGTGCTTGTCAGTATATGGAGCTTCGAACAAGGGGAATGCCCCTGTGTCAAAGTGATGAGGTTGGCAACAGACAGCCGTCACGACATTTAACCTCCATGTGCAACTTCTGGGTGCATACTGCCCATACCCCTTCACTCAGTCACTTGACTGCTTATCAGGATGGTAGTGTACAGTATTGAGCAGTACGTCTTCATGGTGCAAATCTATTGGGTCACAAGTTCGTTTAAGCAATGTCAGAATCAACTGGATGATCGTGAGTTAATGGAAGGTTACTTCCTGCAAGATGGAACAATATATCACACATTGGCAAGGAGCATGGCAGAAATTGAGTCTCTCTTCAACAATAGGGTAATTTCAAAGGGGCTTTAGCCACTATGGTCGCTGGATCTGACACCAGCAGATTTCATCCTTTATGGTATGCTCAAAGGAAAAGTCTATCAGAACAAGCCTCACACTGTGAAAGATTTGAAGGAAAACATCCAACGTGAAATTGCTGCTATTACCCCCAGACGCTTGCTGATATGTTCAGGAACATTGAGTGTCCTGTTGAAATGTGTCTGGCAGAAAACGGAAACCACTTACAGCATCGAATGTAATGCAATCGATTACACATACAGTACAGGCCAAAAGTTTGGACACACCTCCTCATTCAATGTGTTTTCTTTATTTTCATGACCATTTACAGCACTCCATCACTCTCCTTCTTGGTCAAATAGCCCTTACACAGCCTGGAGGTGTGTTTGGGGTCATTGTCCTGTTGAAAAATAAATGATCGTCCAACTAACCTGACTTCTGCACAACACAACTGCTGGTCCCAACCCCATTGATAAAGCAAGAAATTCCACTAAATAACCCTGATAAGGCACACCTGTGAAGTGAAAACCATTTCAGGTGACTACCTGTTGAAGCTCATCGAGAGAATGCCAAGAGTGTGCAAAGCAGTAATCAGAGCAAAGGGTGGCTATTTTGAAGAAACTAGAATATAAAACATGTTTTCAGTTATTTCACCTTTTTTTGTTAAGTACATAACTCCACATGTGTTCATTCATAGTTTTGATGCCTTCAGTCATGAAAATAAAGAAAACACATTGAATGAGGAGGTGTGTCCAAACTTTTGGCCTGTACGTCAAGATATATAGCGTATTTTTTTGCTTCAGATTTTTTCATCCTAACAAGAGTTACAACAGAATATTCAGGACTTCTTTCGAGTGAATCTCCCTATACAATGCCTGAAATCTTTGGGATAACCAAAAGTTAACTGTTGATGAACTTTGTACGTTTTTGGTTTGCATGCTTAGTTATTTTGTCTGTTTATACACTGCCTTTGCCTTTTTTACAATTCAGAACTTCATTTGTTTACAAATTATGTTTTATTATCCTCAAAAATAATACAGAACATTCAAATATTGACTTATTCTTACATTTCCAAGATGATTCTTCTGGATTACCTAGAAAATCTAAATTAGCCTGGTATTTGAAGGTGAATGACTGTACGGTGGCACAGTGGGTAACGCTGCTTCCTAGCAGTTAGGAGACCCGGGTTTTCTTTCCGGGTCCTCCCTGCATAGAGTTTGCATGTTCTCCCTGTGTCTGCGTGCGTTTCCTTCAGATGCTCCGGTTTCCTCCCACAGTCCAAAGAGATGCAGGTTAGGTGCATTGGCGATTCTAAATTGTCCCTAGTGTGTGCTTGGTGTGTGTGTGTGTGTACCCTGCTCAGAGTTTGTTTCCTGCCTTGTGCTCTGTGTTGGCTGGGATTGGCTGCAGCAGACCCCCGTGACCCTGTAGTTAGGATATAGCAGGCTGGATAATGGATGGATGGATGTTGTTTACTATACCATTTTGTTTTACTCATGGACACCACCATTTCATTAGTTCTGTTGAAAACCATTTGTAAAGTATCTATCTATCTATCTAGTTGCTAAGGGGGTGTGGTTTCACACGATGTTCCTTTCCCCACTCAAGATTTGGATAAAAGCAACTTCTGAAATAGATCTTCGTGTGGTTATTGTTGCTGTTCTGGTATAGAATGTTTTTCCATCCATTCTGAACAGTTCTCATTAGCGTTCTGTTTTGGGTGTTTGAGTTCTTTGTGATCTTTTCGGTAATGGCCCTTTTTCTGACTCTGACCTTCACTCATTTGCCTGTTCAGTGTATTCATTCATCTTTGCACTGTTCAGTCCTGTTCAGTGCACACACAGAGTAACAGAGGAAGCAGTAATATAATAGTAAAAACAATAAAGATGGTCTCTTCTGTACAGTCTAATGCAACAGACACCATCACTGGCCCATTCTGCTTTATACTTAAACAAATAAAAATTTACTTCTACCATAAATCTGTTTTTTATTTTATAGTACTCCATCCTCACTTGCTCTCGTTGTTGCTTTCTTTTTCTTACTATGAGACAATTTAGCTGCGTATAAGGTGCATCATCTCCGGACTCATGTGATCCGTCCCTTGACTGGTCAGATGTGGAGAATGGCTAACTGTGAGAGCTGTTAATAGAATCTGGATCACCAGTTTCACTCCTCCTTTGACAGGTTTGGGTGCCCACTAACGGGAAGGTTGACTATCACTACATGCCACAGGGTTTTGAGATGCTTTCCCCTAGTTTTTAGGCATCATCCTTTAAAATTACTAATGCATTTATTGTCTCATATTTTAGTTTTTAGCTCCCTTGCATATGAATGATGATGACAATGACATTTTTGTGTGCCCATTAAAGTACCCATTTTCAGCAGGGCCATCATTTTGCAGTAACTTTAAAAATAAAATCAAGTTTACAAAATTCATTTTTTTTTGTTTTCTCAAGTATTAATGAAGCAAATAGATATCTTATGGCTGCTCCTCTTCACGTTCTAATGGTTTGATCAAGGTTGATTCCCCAGGGGAATGTGAAAGTAATAAGTTATAAGTGTGCTGAGCATTTACGGGCTTACTGATGAAATGGTGTAATTTTGCAGAGTGTCTTACAATTTACTTAAATGCATCATCAAAAAATAAGTGCCTGTTGCAGAGGCTTATACAGTAAGTCAGTGCCCTCCTCTTAAAAGAAAAGATAGGCACTCATACCGTTCTGTACTGATTGAAGTCAATGCAAAGTGCTTTCTGGAAACGGTGGCAGTTCCTGCATACGCGTATTTAAGTTGCAGTTCAAGTGCTAGTAAGGATTCATTTGTTTCAACTGAGATTTAAACTCTTTTGTTTATATTTACTTTTCTGGGATAGACTCAGGATGAGCATAACCAGAAATAAATGAAGCTATGTCATTTCTTACAATACACAAAGGCCTATAAGCTTAGCAATAAAGCTTAATTTGCTCCAAGATGGGTAAAATGTTTAAGATGAAGAACAAACAAGGAAAACAGTCTGATAGTGTGATAAGGGAGGATGAACTGTAATATTTGAGAAATGATCTATACATTTGCAGCAAATAGGAAGTGTGGTCAAAGAATAAACTAGTTTGACATGAGAATACATGAGCTCATAAAGCAGACATATTTCCAATTGCACCAGAATTTGTTCTAAATTACTCAAGCAAATGTTTCAGTGGTGTGGAATACTGATTAGGGCAACCTAGTGGCCCACAGGGTAATGTTGCCGCTTAACAAGTAAAATGGCATAACACAACCACAGAAACTGGAGTAATCCTCACTGAGGATATGTAAATTTGAAATAGACTGTGGTCAGGCCAGGATGTAACCTTGGGTCCGTGGAGCTGTGAGGTAGCATGGCTTAACTCCCACAACTTTATATAGAACAGCATATTTTAAATGAATTGATTCAATCTTCATCTGATATGTGAATTTATAATTCCAACTAGAACAATTGTTTAATTAAAAAAAAAAATCAAGCCATGCAACTTATGGGTCTGACGCTCAATGATCTGATTATATATTGTGACCACTAGGGGGCATTGCAGCATCCCAAACCCCAAATACAACTGCACAGACACGAGTCTCGGATTTAAATGAAAGGTTTATTATAATAAGTTACCTTAACAAAGGTTTCTTTTTGGTATAACAACCTTAAGACAAGCACAAACACAATCCTTTTTTTCTTCTTCCTTTCACTTCCACTCCTACCAAAGGTGAGCTTTGTTCTTCTTCTACAAAAGCTTCAACTTGCCTGGGTGAGGCAACATGACTCCTTTTATCTAAGACATAAGAGCACTTCAAGTGCTAGGCCATATCTCGATGGAAATACTTCCAGGTCAAGCGGAACTCCCTCAAAGCAGGGATCATAAATCCCCACAGCACCCCCTGGCAGCACCCATGGAACCCAACAAGGCTGCTCCACAGTACTATAGTTCCCAGCACGCTCAGTGGGTGTCCATTTGGATACAGAGGCTCAGGAATGCTGCCATCTAGGGTTTGGAATCCTCCCCGATTGTACCATTATGCTGGGTAAGGATCCTTTATCCGCCCCTGCTGGGATACTGACATTTTCCACAAATTGTTGGCAGATAGGTAATTGTATCTTCTACTCTACTCTTTGTTCGATAAGTAAACAGTGAGTCCAGATAGTCTACCACAAGAGGACTTATATAGTTCAGGGCCAGCCTCTCAAAGGTCTTCATGGTGTGAGATGTACTGTAAGTGCCATTAGTCTTTAGTCATTAGGTCAAGAGGCATCTGTCTTCTTTGGAAAAGGAACACTTCAGGATGTTTTCCACATGTTTTCTGCATTTACTGAAGCCTTAGGGACAGACTCAATAGTGACAGAGGACACCACTAAGATGGTCAGCACAGGCTTTAAGAATGTGAGGACTGACTCTGGTCCCATAGCTTTTCCTTTGTGCAGCTTGCTTAGTTATCTCCTTACTTTGTCAGTTATGGACAACCTATGCTGATGGTAAGAGGTCAGATGGTCAGAACATCACTGGCCATTCCAGTTAATGTGGGAACTGCAGTTGATGTAGCAGGAATAGTGTGGGGAGTCTTGTCATTGGAAGAAGGTTGCAGAGGGAGGGAAATCTATTAAAAAATGTATTCAGTGAGTTAGCCTTGTCCACATTCCCTTCTAGGACCTGAACCCTGGATCACCTGAGTCCAGTAATTATGCCATTTCCATTCCAGAAATCTTCCATGTTATTCTGAGTGAGTTTGTTTTCTGTTTTAGCTCTGTAAGCTTCCTTTTCTTCACTCAGAAGTTTTTCCTGCATTTACTGGATACCCTTCAGAGCCTCTTCATCACTGGATTTAAATGCTCTCTTTTTCTCATTTCTTTTTATTAGTCCAGGGCTTGTTGTTTGGAAAGCAATGCACTGTCTTTGAGGGTACTAAAGTGTCAACACAAAAGCCAATATAGTCTGTGATGCAGTGACCGAGTCCCTCATGTGTCTGTCATTTGGAAGCAGTCACTCAGAGCCATTTCAGGCTCCATTCTGCAGTTTTCATGGTACAATTTCTAGGACTCTGTATATGTTCATATTTTGCTCTGTCTCAGGTTAGCATACACAGAAAAAACACATTCCAGTGATTTCTGCAATAAGACAAGTGTGCGTATTAAATGGCAGTCATTAAATGCTGATTAGCATTGTGTAACACGCATCTAAAAACAGACTAGATGATTAATTAAATTTGGTTCTTGCCATTATAGATTTATTCAAGTTGACTCAGCAATTCCTCCTGGAAATATTGAAAGGCTAATAATAATTAATTTTTCATATTGTAGTGGTGCTGTATGGTTTATGTCATTTGGTCATCTGTAATTGCTGTTAGTTATTGTCATTTTATGTATATGTCAGTCTTCTATTACTAGAAATAACTGCCATTTGAGGAGTAATGGAATGACATGATTAATCACTGCTATACTAACACTCTATGATGGAATTACCTGTTTCCAATAAATCATTTCCTAGCCATTTATATATACTGTATATAGCACTTCAGTGCTTAGATTCATTATCATCTTCTGATTCCACCATCTTTGACCAGAGCCACAACCACTTCAGTTTCTGATGACTGCTACCAGTGCAGAGAAATTACTGCAGAAGCAGTTTCTTCAATTCATACACAGAAAAGGCTTTTGCATCCATTTTAACCTTCATCAAACTACTGAGATCATTTTGGTTTATTCACTTTGGGATATTCTGATAAGTTAGCTATTTTAACATTGCTTGCCATTTGCCATTATTTAACAGCTTCTTTTAGCGACTGTTCCATTATGGACTTTACATGTGTTTGGTTTATAGCTTTATTTGCATGTACTATACATTCAGTAGTGATTATTTAGTAGGCTAAGAAGGGAAAGTAATTATGTTGTATATAAATATTTTTGTTTTTTATGTATTTACTTTTTTACTGTATATATTGTGTACCTCAAATTATTTCTGTTTTTATATTCACTTTTTCTAACAATATATTTACATTTCAATATTTCCCCACTTGCTATCAGCTGTTTTGACAGTTCTTCCCCATTTGATTGTATACTTTTATAGCAAGTCTTCTTATGAGCTATATTAATTTATAGTGTGAGATCTGTACTCCAAATATTATTATTGTGTTAACATACAGTAAACTATATTTTCTCACAATGGTGTGTTACATGTCAGTGGAATTTGTTGAGCTCAGTAGGAACATTGTGGTTTTTTTTTTTTTTGGTTTTTTTTGTCCATGATCATCACCATGTGTATATGATGGTTCATAAACTCCATCCCTGCAGCTTGTGAACAAACCTGTCTCATACTTTTTAACATGATTTATGAAGCTGAACATAATAAACTAAAACATGGCCCTAATAAAAGTAACATAGGAAATCCAATTGTTACCGTATGCTCTGAAGGCTGTCCAGGGAACTCAGCATTTAAATGTCACCAACAAACTGCAATACCATATGTAACTAGAGAATCCCATCTAAAGTCATAATTGATATATGGTAAAACAGCAAATAAAATAAAAAGGTTCATTATAGGCCTAGCATGTTTATTGTCAAGTTCTGAAAGCATTCTGAACAGTTCCTCATAAAAAGTCAATTTTTTGACAGATACAGATTTTGAGATAATGCAGAACACAATTTTTCCACTGAGGTATACAAGATGTACTGAAATTAATCCAGTTGAGCAAAATACACCTTTGTGTAAGTTGTGTATGATAAGATATTACAACTAAGTTTTCATACCACACATCAATCTTTTACAGTATTACTCCACATAGTATTGTTATGGTGTTGGGTGCAATTTTTAAATTCAAGTGGTTTGATGGATGGTTTAAGTTTACAACATATTTAAAACATGTGACCCAGTAGTTAATAAGTGTGATAACTTCACTCACATATTGTATCTTGCCCAGTGTATATTTTAGACTATTATGGATAATATGCACACATAAATAAACAATTTTTAGTTGAATTAATTTGTGCATGTTGAACTTGAATGTATTTAATGAATGGCTGAATTTCAGTTGGTTCCTGAAATTAGAATTGGAAAATCAATTTACCATGATTCCCTAAGATCATTAAGGGGTAAGTTCCTTTAAATTTTTATATATTCTAGATATGTTGTCTGAATCATCATCTACGCAAGCCAGTATTACCTCATGAACTGATATAGGTAAAAGCTGAGAGACATTGGGTAGGTTGGTTTTAACACATTTTTAATTTTTATATAGAAGAGAAAGAGTGTCACTGGAAAAAAAAGTTTGCAGCTTAATAGTTCGAAAGTATGTTGTCGATATAAATGTTTTAATCCCTAGCATCTTCCAGTGGTTGCATACTGCATATCTTTAGCAAATGGTGAATCACTGGATTCATGTTAATTTGTTATAATTAGTATTAACTGGAGCACAGATCAATGCATACAAAGAAGTTTTACAACAGCATTTCCTTTCCATTGTTAACCAGACAGGTGTAGTTTTGTGGACTTCTGCCAAATTTCAATGTTTGATTGCATAAATATTTGCAGCCCAGTAGCAGGACTGAAAGGTAGGTACAGTAGAGCCACGCCTCCTTCAGATTTAGATTTCTAGAGAATCCCCTTTTTTTTTTAATTTGTGGCCATTTTTAGTTTCAGGTAAATTACATAAAATTTTGCCTCACTAATTAAAAGAGAATTTGTTGATAAATTAACAGATGCCCTGGAAGAAATATAGAAGGTTTGGGAGGATATTTATTTTCACAGTATTGCTAAAGTAAGATGGAGGAAGCACTATCTATCATTATCTTATTTAAAGTCTTCCATCATACTACCAGAGTTGTGTTTATAGAAATGTTTATATTTCCTTGTACTAATACTTCCCTGGTGTTTAAAATATTCTGATACAGTAAGTAAATAGGAATACAGCTTGGTCTGGCATTCAAGAGAAGTCATTGGAAAAAACATCCTTATATTCAAATAATTTTTTATTTATTGTATGTCATAAGAAATACAGCAGATATAATACTAACAGCATAGATGGATGTGGGTCTGAGATATAAAGTAACATGTATCAGTGTGAAGATATATTTTCTGATTAAGCCCTCCTCTTAAGATCCTTTTTGTCTTTTCCTCCTGAAATTGTTACTGGTTAGCTAGTGGTTCAATGGCAATTGCACTAACTGTAGGTGATAATGTACACCATTACCTGGTTCCACATTCTAATTTCACTGTCCATGTTTATAATATCACTACAGACTGAGGATTTTAGACTGTTATAAAGTAATTTAATCCATGTAGATGTACAGGGGCCAAACCCAAAGCTTCAAAACAGAGTAAGCAGATATCCTCATTCAACTCTATCAAAGCCTTTTTCTACATCCAAAAACAGTGAGACTTCTGGAGATTCAGTTTCTGTAGGAGAATATATCATATTATACAAGTTACGATTGAATACTAAACATGTCTGCCTTTAATAAATCCAGTTTTATTTATTTGAAATATATTTTGTGCTTTCTGGTATTTGAAAGAGGTGGGTTGCACTGGGCTGTGTCACTAAGGTTTTTTTTCTTTCTTACCTTTCTTTTATAACATTTTTATGGTTTTAACTCACTTAGCTTTCTTACTTTATAATCTTCTGGCCTTATCTTTTTCCCATACAATCAGCATTTCTCTTGTCTGCTCTTCACAAAGTCATTACTTCCACTACAATGATAATTTGCTTTATGACTCTTATCTTAATTCATACTTAATCTTTTGGAATTCTCATGGACTGACTTAAAAGTAGAAATTAGATTTCTCTCTACATTTTTACACTACTTATCAAGATATTTTCTTTTGTTAGAGACTCAAAGGCTTAACAATAAACATTTCAATGTTGCACAATAAAACTTGTGGTACATAAATTGTGGTAAGACATAATTTATCCATCAAAATAGTATGTTTGCTGTTGATCATGGTGACCTTATTTACCTGAAGAAGGCATTCATTCAAGGACTGAAGAGCAACATAATTGAGTCCTCAAGCATTGCTATTTAAATTTGATCTGTTAACCGTGGATCTTTATAATCTATTTCCTTAGTTTCTTCATCTGAAAGTTGACTCTTCATTAAATGTGGTTTCTATCTGCGACCCCAACCCTTTACGCACCTGTTTGTGCTTGTGTTACAATATATACCTGTATTCTTTCCTTGCTATTTGCTTTTGGGCCAGCCCCTCTTTTTTGATTTTATTTCTTCAACATGAGGCCCCAACAAATTTCTCTGCTACTTTTTTACTATCACAGTCTTCTGTCCTCCAAAGAACATAGGGTGGCAAGTATGTGCCAGCATAAGAATTCAGTGCTTACAGGTCTAGGCCCTAAACAGTATCGATATCAAACAGGAGAAATGCATGTCATGTTTTAAGGCAGCTACCGACAGGGTGATAATTTTATTGAGTGGAAAAGCTAAAATGTTGGCGTTATTTGAGGCTGAAGAAAATGGGGAGTTTTTTTTGGATTTTCAGTTTTCAAAAATTCTTAGAATTTATTCCTGCACAGAGTGAGTGATAACTATATATATATATATATATATATATATATATATATATATACAAGGTGTGGCAGAAAAGTAATGAGACTGGCAACACTGCAAGCGATCTGGCAACACTGCGCTGTTGTCCTTGATAGAGCACGTGTATCAGTACCCTCCCATAGCTCAGTGCGAGTTTCAACTCCTTCCGTTAACTACGTGATTTTTGTGACTGCTATTAGCGAAGTTGTGTTTTTGGTTGTGCGTCACGCAAAATGGAACAGCGGAATTTGGAGCAATGTTGTGCCATTAAATTTTGTGTTAAGCTTGGAGAATCGGCAAGTGTGACGTTTGAAAAGTTAAAACAGGCCTATGGGGAACATTCTTTATCCCGAGTTGAAGACTTCCAGCGCTGCTACTAACAGTGGGAACAACGTCTCCATCGGTGTGTAGCTGCCCAAGGGAACTACTTTGAAGGGGATAACATTGATGTTTGAAAAAAATAAAAACTTTGGTAAATAAAAAATCAGTCTCATTACTTTTCTGTCACACCTCGTATATATATATATATATATATATATATATATATATATATATATATGATAAATCTCTTTCCATTCACGGCATTTGGTCCAAAGGGCATCAATAACAGAACAACGGGGGTTCATCCATGGTAAGACTTTTTTACAGAAATCTCAACTGTCATTACACTCATCACAAATTGTTCATGGGTTACATCAAAAGTCACTGGCCATGAGTCTCCTATTTATCTTTAGTGTCTTTGGTTTCTCTGGGTTCAAGTAATACATGTCTACAAACTGTATATTGGGAATGTACCTGCTTTTCTTTTTGACATTTTATATAAAACTGTCTTTTCCATTTACTGAAAGTCTTTACCTCCTGTTCAGCTCTTTTCCTTCTCCTGTAAAATTATTCATTATTAAAAAGCATGATACCTTTATGTTTGATCATCCTGGCTTCTATATTGAAATAGTCAGAATTAAATATACAGTACTGGCAGCTATTTCAGTTGTTTTAATTGGTCCATTTAGGGATGGCAATAGATATAATGAAGGGCACATCTAATAAAACTCAGTTTGTTTCTAAAACAAAACATCAAGTGAAAATAAATACCTAAAAATCAACCAATGTTAAATCCTTAATGAAATGAAATCACTTACTTATATATTTGTTTATTAGTGCTTTATCTTGTTTCTGCTATTATTCTATTATTTGTTATCAGTACTTCCACTGAGGATTGACAGAACAACTTTAGAGTTGTACTTTTATACAGTAAATATGGGCATAGGTTATAGTGTTTTTGAAACAGCACTGACTTCAACCATACACTAGAGAAGGAGAATCCATTTCTCTTAATGTCTGAACCAAAAAATGGTGCACTTTACCATCAGTTCCACTATATGTCCATTGATAACGGTAACGATTGCCTGAGTGTATGGGTCAACCTCAGCATCTGAAACTTTTGTATTAAGCCACTTTGCATTGGTCTCATCTTAGTAATTATCAAGTGTAGTCTGCCTGGTTCCCTTACAATTCCTTGTGGATTTCATCTAATCCTGTATTCTTTATCACTTCCATCCCCTATACTACTACATATTTTGACTGATGGATAGCTGGAGTATGAAGTACAAAGAATGAGTGACCCTCAGTGTGCTAAACACCTTTGGCAGACTCAGTTTCCTTGTCATGGATATAACCATGAGGAGTTTTCACAAATACCAGCATAGGATCTTAATGCTCCTGCTTTCATTATAAATTTCCTGCAAAGATGCATGCAAATTATGAAAGTGATGATGAGAGGGACAATGTCATGTCTGATTTTTAGTCTATGTTGATGTCTGCGCAGTAATTACTGCACAGTAGTTGAAGCACGATTGTATATCTTCACACAAAGACCATACGGTAACTTCTTTCTACTCAACTGGAACTTTACCAAAGTACTACATTATGATGAACAAATTATATAAGGCATAGCTTAATTGCTACTCTACATACTTTAAGGGTGACATCTTTTGCATCAGCTGCCTTAAAATTTAAAACATTTTTATGAGCTTTTTGAATGTCAACAAGAGTTATTTTGGTTGGTATTGTGACTGTTAACACAAATTATCCTGATCTTGACAAGATGCTGTTGACAGATGGATGTGCCTACCAGCAGCATATAATCTGTGCAATGGACAGGCCAATTTACCAAGAAAAGCTGCTGCACTGCACACTATCCTGACGTTCTCAATTATTGAAGTATAATACTACTCATGATCAACATTTATCTACATTGGCACTAAATTCTATACAGAATTTCCCCAGCCCTCTTTTAAACATTCTTATGACATTTTAAGAGACAGTAGAGACAGATGGGCCAACGACCTGAACTACTCAATTTTTTACCATGTTTCTGTAACTTTGCTGTGTTCTTGGCTCAATAAATCATGAAATCTTTATTTTATTTTGCACTGAGCTAATATAATTGCACTGCAGAAGGAGGCCATTTTGTCCTAATTTAGGAGGGTATTAGAAGTGTTTTCTTGTCATTTCCATCACTTTCTGTGTGTCTTCTTTCTATCCACGTCATAACATCACTTTGTTCTTTCAGTTGTCACACACACGTCCAAAAACCATGTTGCCCCTTCTAATAACTAAATCCCAAAAATAAACAGGTGCTCAGTGGTGCAAATAATAAGAACACAAAAAGCAATATCATCTGGTAGGGCTTGTATCTGAATCAAGGCGCAGTTGAGCGGTCACAGTATCAGGTTGGAGCTCCGTCCTGCAATCTGATGTTCCCAGAGCGAGATGACCCCTGCCAGGAGTGTCTCAGTTTTATAGTTGCTGGACCAGAAGGGTTGGAGTTGGTTGACCTCATACCATTAGCGACAGCTCCCCTTCGAGTTCCAGAGAGGTAAAGCTTACCACTGATGAGTCCTGAAGGTGACCCTCTGACGCTCATGCATGACAATGTATATACCTGGTTTTGACATTTGCTTGCCCAGGCACTAAATTATGTTAAGGTTATAATTGTACATGTACAGTTGTTCTGTTAACAGTCCCTAGTATGCATTTCAGAATTCATTTTTACCTATTGTTGAGACCTTATCATTTGATGCTTGACAAAAAAGGAAAACAAAAAATAAATCCTGTTTATATTTTTTCTTGCACATGCATCATATTACTAAGTAATAATGCTTTATATGCTAGAGAAGAAAGATATGACTCTTAAAACTTCATTGAGATTGCTGGGATAAAATGAGCTCTCAGAAATATTTATGGAGTGGATGCCACTATACTGAATATTCACTTGTAATATGTTTCCACAGTGAGCAGAAATCATCACCCTGCCCCAGGTTTTTACTCTCCTTTTCTCAGGATCAAAAAAAATCTGCATATTCAGTAAAAGTTATTATCTGAAAAATAAATAGACATCAGACTCTTGTAACAACAGAATGTAGCCTATCCCCCTGATTTTTTTTCAGTTGGACTAGATTTACCTCGCAGTACACTAAAAGAGACCTTGCTTTTACTTAAAAGTCTTAGGGTTTAGCTCTATCATTTCAGCACACTATAGCTGTCACTTTGCTGCACATTCAGCCCAGCTGAAAGTGGACCTTCGCCTCTTTTTACCGCTCACTGGCGACCCTTCTTTTTCCAGGAAAATCTATTAGTAAGCATCGAACAGTCTGTTGTGCTTGAAAAACAAAAATGGTTGCAGCATTGCTAAAATGAATGCAGCTGCCCAAACACAAGGAAACATTCTCAAAACTTAGGCCAATGTTCAACAAGCCAAAAAAAAGATAAACAGAAGCATTAATCTTTTCCACATTAGATGAAACTTTCAAAAGACTGAGATTAAAAACTACATTTGTCAAATAACAATTGAAAGTTGTTTTGTGCCTTAAGTCTATCCTTCTCCAATTTTAATGATTAGTTAGTCTAAAAGTGTACTATCAGATGATTTTGAAAGTCAGTGAATATAATAACATCACAGATGTTACTGCTGCTTCCTCACAGACATTCAGCTTATTAGTGAAATATGATCTACCATATCTAAATCATTGCTAACTGCTCCTTATCAAATCTATTCTTACTTTTATTGTATAACTAGCAGAATACCCGCGCTTCGCAGCGGAGAAGTAGTGTGTTAAAGAAGTTATGAAAAAGAAAAGGAAACATTTTAAAAATAACGTAAGATGATTCTTAATGTAATTGTTTTGTCACTGATATGAGTGTTGCTGTAATATTTATATATAAATATACATATATATGCATATATATACATATACACATATATA
>JANRMT010062790.1:66697246-66763858 GCA_026402145.1 Polypterus bichir lapradei | reverse complement strand
TGAATAAATCAACTCAAACCTTAAACAACTTATAATATTTTGCTCTCCATAAAAATATATCCTGTCTAAATTATACAAGTTAGAAATAAAGTAAACGTTAAAAGAACAAACATTCAAATTTCTTTACTCTTATGTAATTTTATATAAAAAATAAACTTAGATTTTAAATATCCCAAAAGATTTTGCTCTCCATAAAAATATATCCTGTCAAAATTATACAAATTCAAATATGAACATGCTGCATAACAAAACCTGGAAATATAAATAAAATGTGTTCCTTTCAGCAATAACAAATCAAATCATTCAGTTGTCTTTGCTCATATGTCATTTTAGAGCTGGACGCCTAGTATCTTTTTTTGGCAACAAGTTCGTTTATGTTTGGTGTGAGGTTCTGTGTTGTGGAAATTCTCAGGATGGACTGCAGGTGCTCATGAGTGAGGCGACTCCTGTGTGCTGTTTTGTTAGTCTTCATCACTGAGAAGAGCTTCTCACACAGATATGTGCTACCGAACATGCACAAGGTTCGAGCCGCATGTAGACGGACTTTTTTTGTTCTTCAAAGTCACTAAAGCGCCGTGCGCTCAGTTTATCAGCAAAGTGCGTATTTGGGAACACCGTAGTGACGACTTGGTTCAACATTACTTGGCAACAGGGAAAGTGGGGCAAGTTGCACTGGTGAATTTGTGTCTCCCATAAAAGCAGCTTCACTTGAAATCACTTTGTGATTGTGCACGGGTAAAAACGTCCGCTGAAGTGTCAGATTCTTATTTAATTCTTCTGCTTTCTGTATCTTCTGCATAGCATTCAGGTCTTTCAGATTACCCTGATGTTTTGTCTCATTGTGCCGTCTTAGATTCAATTCTGTAATTACAGCCACATTAGCTCCACAAATGAGACACACGGGTTTAACGGCAATGTCAGTAAACATATACTCAGCCTCCCATCGGTTTTTAAAGGCTCTATTTTCAGAATCAACTTTTCTCTTAAGCATCGTGTGGGCTAGCTTCGCAATAACTTGCAAGCTAGACTTGACTAACGCGGTAAGTGTTCGACAAGGCAGGTGAAGCGCTGCATTATGGGATCTGTAGTTTATTGTGTTACCAGCGCTTCATATACCCGGGCCATTAATAACCATAATACAGTATATAAAATGATCTCGCGGGCCGGATATAATTACACGCCGGGCCGGATGTGGCCCGTGGCCCTTGAATTTGACACATATGGACTAAATAGAACTTGAAAAGATATATTTTTTCGTACATCGAGCCCGCGTGCTAATGTGGTTTTGCCTGTATGCCTCAATAAGTGACCCTCCCCTCGCTCTTAGTTTTTTACCGTTCATCTAATGAATACACTGAGTATGGCTTTACCAAAACAATCATTGATTGCGAATAAAGTATTCATTATTCGAGTATGTAGATCGGGGTATATATATATACATATATATATACATATACATATATATATACCCGCGTATCGCAGCGGAGACGTAGTGTGTTAAATAAGCTATGAAAAAGATTCGTTTCTTACTGCATCAATAAACAGCTCGTCTTCTTCTTTATCTGAGACCTGACACACTGCATGCACGGGTTTTTTTTTAACACTGTCTTCCTTTAGCGGGACATTCACTTTTTCCACCGTGTGCTTTGTTTCTGCAGTAGCTGTACTTATTACATACTTATCTTGTATTTATCAGACGCTTCATATTTTTTTGCTGCCTTTTCAATTGTGTAATTCGGTTTTTGTTCAGCGCTCTTCGGAACTGTTGCTTTTTGTCTGTGCACTGCGTCAGTTCACGTGAGCCGCTCGGTGTATAGGCATCGAACTTTCCCAGCTGTGCTGTTGCCATGTCGTGCTATGTCCATGGCTGTATCTAATGCTACCGAAGTCCCGGTACTTAAAACTTTCTCTCGCAGTTTCGCTGAGTTTGTGCCAAACACCACCCTGACTATCTCATCTTCCTCTGCATAAGCACAGTCCTACACCCGTGAATAATTTACCCGTGGCATTTTGCTATTGGATTGCCGCTGACGGACGGCCTTATATGGGCAGGCACTAAATTACAAACGCCAGCGGCAGCCTGTCTATGAACTTAATTTAAAGTGTAGGTTTACACTGTGCTTTGTTTCCGAAGTAGCAGAACTCATGAATATGGTTGTATATATCACTCGCTCGCTTCTTATTGTTTCGCTGCCTTCTCAATTATATAATGCATGTTTTCTTCAGCGCTTTTTGGGGCTCTTCCTGGTTTTCTACGTACTGCGTGATTACGTGGGAGGCGTGATGATGTCAAACTCCGCCCCCACGGGTTTCAAGCTCATCTCCATTACAGTAAATGGAGAAAAACAGCTTCCAGTTATGACCATCACGCGTAGAATTTCAAAATGAAACCTGCCCAACTTTTGTAAGGAAGCTGTAAGGAATAAGCCTGCCAAATTTCAGCCTTCTACCTACACGGGAAGTTGGAGAATTAGTGATGAGTGAGTGAGTGAGTGAGTGAGTGAGTGAGTGAGTGAGTGAGGGCTTTGCCTTTTATTAGTATAGATTACTTCAATTATTTTACATATAATTCAGATTAGGGCACATGTCCTTTAATTTTCATAATCAGCATGATTTTTACTTAATAAAACTTTGCCATCTATACTCCAGTCCTTAGAATTTTCCCTATTTTGTAGAAGCCTGCAAAATACAGATTTCTGTGAATGATGAGAATGCCTCATGAAAAGAACATGTGTGCTTGTGGCTTTGCTTCTTTTAATTCACAGATGGCAGAGGTTTAAGTACACAAACACTGAGATGATAATTAGGACCCTTATGATCAATTTTGGGCAGATGGAAAAGTCTGATCAGACTGAATTTGTTGGGAACATGACAGAGATTGCTGTCTTTCTTTAGAGGAATGGGAAAAAAAATAGTTAATAAATACGCAGATGTCTGTCACACATGCAGATGAACAATCTTCTGTCAAAATCTGAAACGTTAACCAATGATTCAAAAGACAAAACAAAATTGTAAATCAGAAAAGCTTTTATTAGCAATTGATTGAATTATTTTATTTTAATGTTCAGACTCTTCATTGTGCATCCCACTTTATTTTAAAATGCATTCAACTTGACACTTTGTGCCGCATACAGTAGATACATGCTGTGTTGCATATCCACAGAGTGCGTCTATAGCCACAAAATTACAATGCCCATTGAAAAACATGGATAGCTTAAAAAAATAAAAACAACAAAAGGAAAAAAAATCCAAACAAAATAAATACATCAAAAACAACTTCCAATATGTTTCTGCCAAAACAAGCAAGTGTCAATCACTTAGGAAAACCTTTGCAAAACTAGAAATCATAACCACAAATTGATCACAGAACTAAACTATGTCCTCACAATAATTAAACAATATAATTCTTTTTTTCTAATTATTATTACTTTTTTAAGTAAAGCTCAAATAAATAAAAAACAAAACATCACAACAATGCACACTATGGAGTATGCTTTACTGGTTGGTAAAATCATGAAAATGTTTAGGAAATTCACTGAACTCCACAAAATACATTGAAGTCAGTGGAGGAACTGAAGTAGATTTGAGAAGATTATAATGGTGCAATGGTGCTCTAAGTGTTCCTGGGGGGTAGGAAAGTGTCTGCCAACTATACTATGTCATGTAATTTAGCCAAAAGTGTGATCTGTGCCTGAGGCAGCAGTGCTAGCCACTGCACCACTGTGCCTCAAACAACAAAAGACACAGCTAGAGTGAATATCACAAACACAATACAACAAATGGCCACAAGCTAGCAATAAGTAAGTAAAATATAGATCATTGTGCTCATAGAGTTCCATTCTTAGGGCACATATCGGCGGTGCCATAAAGCAATGGCATAGGACTGGCTCATTCCATTGTCTGAAGTCGTAGGATGTCTTTTTTGTTTCCCACATATCTGTGCAGATACTTCATTTTTTTTTTAATTCATCAAGATGAAAGAAATGCGTTGTAAATAGTAATAAATCTTATTACTATTATTACTTCATAAGTGCTCTTATGTTTCCTGATGATGAGAGGGAGAGTAGGAAGGATCCTTTAAGGCTTGTTTTGACTAGTAGCTGTGGCATATGGCTAATTGTGCATGCATAATTAGCCATGTGGTTCTGTACTGCAAGAACACAAGGGTCAGTGTTGTATTTCCAGTGACAATAATCAGAAAATTTTCATTGTCAGCTGATGTACCACGCATTTTTTTTTTAATGCACGTGAGATGGAAGTCACCTGGGGCCTCATGTAAAACAATGCATATGAACAAAAATGTTGTGCATGCCCGTTTTCACGCTCACATTGCGATATAAAATACAGTACGGCAAACGCTTCAGAGCCTTTCCTGTAGGGACCTCGCAGTTCAGAAACAGTTTCATTCCAAGTGCTCTAAATGCACTTAATCAGTCCATCAATTGTCCCTGGTAGAACTATTTGTACTTATAGGTACTATCACCTCACTTTAAAATTGCACTACGGTTATAATATTGCACAACCTGAGTCACTTTATAAAGCACGTATTTACATATGAAGATGACTGGCTTCTAAGTCGTTTTAGCTTTCCAAGCACTATCTTGGAGCTCTTGATATAATTTTTAAGATGAAATGCAGTAAAGCATGTTTATTACATTATACAGATAAGTTAAATTTCATTAAAATAATGTATATTGTTAATAATTAAACATGTGAGGACACGGTGGATAGCGGCAGCGACGAGCTGGCGCCCATTCAGGGATTGTTCCTGCCTCACGCTGTATGCTTGTTGGGATTGGCACGACCCTGGATAGATAGATAGATGGATGGAATAATTAAACATGTACTATGAAGATATTTCAATGTTTCATAAAAGTTTTGAAGAATCAGCATTCTAAACTTACAGATGGCTTGACATCTATTGCAGAGCTGATAGTGTGGCGATTGGTTACTTGGAGAAAGAAAAGGAAGGACAGGAATTGGAGGTTAGTACATTTGAAAGAGACAGTACTGCTGCAGTAAATTATTTCATGGAAGGTCGCGCACGGTGCAGCAAGCATCTTGCGGGAGGCTGGAACAATCTCTGGATGGGGCACCAGGTCGTCGTTGCAACTGCACCACCATATCCCCATGTTTAATACATGCTTTAATTCCTATCATTATGAAAATGATATCAAGTATACATCTTAATATTTAAATTGTTCAGAGAGCTGTAATATCATGAATGTAATGTATTCTGTGTCCTGTCAGCGGAAGAGAAAGCCCGTTTAAGAAGCACGTAGTGATTCACACACATAGAGCACATGAAATACACATACAATACAAAGCATTTAACGTGCTACTTTAGTTATGATGGGATTTGAGAATCTAGTAAATTAAACAATGTTAAGATGAAGTTTATGACGTTCTACTTTAATGACAAAACAAACTACGGGATTAAAGTGGAAATTTCGAGATTAAAGTTGACATTTGGATATTTATTTCAACTGTGTCCCTATTTTGTTTTTCTTTTCTCTGTACCCTAATACGCTTCCATATGAGCGAGCGGAAGCAGAGAGCGGATCAGCGAGCGGAAGCAGAGAGCGGATCAGCGAGCGGAAGCAGAGAGCAGCGGCGTCTCCCACAGGCACGTAGCCCTTCGCAAGCACCCGAGCAAGTTCATCTGAGGTAAAGCCGGCAGCTGACCAGTAGAAATAACCGGCAGTGAAAAATTAAAGTCGATCGCTCAGCGGGTGGTGGAAACTTAAAGCGACGGTGATTCAGCTGAACACGGAAAGCGCCGAAGCACCTATAAAAACGGCAAAGATGACTTCAATACTCAATGTAAGTTCTATCTGCTCTCTGCCCGTCGAGGGCGCGTTTATATGTTGTGTGTCCTGCAGTATGTACAGCTCAGGTTTTCCGGCCGACAGTAAAGATAGCTTCACCTGCCAAAAATGTTTAGTTAATTTAGAGTTGGTCGGGAAAATACGCGAATTGGAGGACCGCGTTAGGAATCTGATAGCGATTAGGCAAACCGAAAATTGGATCGACTCGGTTTGTTTAGACAATTCGGCTACTTCTGATTTGGCCTTAGTCTCTCCAGGTCCCACTGTAGTCAGTGCGCGGCCGAAATCAGCAGCACCAATTCTGCCACAGGGCGAGTGGGTAACAGTAAGACGGGGGTCTAAGAATCCAAAATTTAGTCCCCCAGCACCCAGGTCACCAATTCGGACCCAGAACAGGTTCTCAGCTCTCCGCAGCGCGCCTGTGGAATCTGAGAATAAGAAAGTGCTCATAATTAGCGATTCCATAGTGCGGAATGTTAGAATTCCAAACTATGTTAAACCAGCAGTTAATGTTAAGTGCCTCGCAGGGGTCAAGATTTCTGGCATAGAGGCCGCATTGGACCGTGTCGCCGACGATGAAGTATCTACCTTATTGCTGCATGTCGGCACTAATGATATTTATTTACAGCAATCTGAGGTATTAAAGCGGAACTTCATCTCTCTATGCACCAAAGCTAAAACAAAATGTTGGAATTTAATTGTATCTGGTCCCTTACCAAGATTATATAGAGGGGATGTGATTTATAGCAGATTGCATTCCTTTCACTGCTGGCTAGAAACCTGGTGTGCAAATAAAAGCATAGCATTTGTGAACAATTGGGATGATTTTTGGGAAAGGCCTGGATTTTTCAGAAGAGATGGTCTTCATCCTAACTGGAGGGGATCTTATGTATTATCCCAAAATATGGCAGCAAAACTGCCTGGTTGACTGATTAGAGCACCATCCAGGCCGCAGTCGTGTGATCTTAAGTCACAGGCTGTTGTTTATCCCACCTGTTATTTTCCTGAAGCTGTTATCCATAATCCCTGTTGTGGGGCATCCAGTAAATTTAGTCTTGATACAAACCTTAAATTAATTGATAACCAAAAAATAAGGTGTATAATTAGACCAAGGGATAAAACCAGACCCTCCACCAGGGGCATCTGTAATAGAAATTTACTTCAAATTAAAACATAAAATATATCGCCAGTTCAGAAAAAACCATGCAGTTTTAAATGCTGTTTATTGAACATTCACTCTCTTGGCACTAAAGCTGTTTTGGTAAATGATATTATATTAAGTACAAAATCTGATCTGTGTCTTCTTACTGAAACCTGGCTTAGTAAATGTGACACTGTTCCCCTAGCAGAGGCGTCACCAGATGGATACTCGTTCCTTCATAAGTCTA
The DNA here is from genome assembly GCA_026402145.1 of Polypterus bichir lapradei. NCBI lineage: Eukaryota > Metazoa > Chordata > Cladistia > Polypteriformes > Polypteridae > Polypterus > Polypterus bichir. Next base: position 66,756,642 of record JANRMT010062790.1, on the reverse strand, counting down.
GAGATTCTGGTCGAGGAGGAGGCCTTGGAATAATTCATTGTAATAAAATGCAAATCACTTCTAAAAATTTAGGCAACTTTACATCCTTCGAGGTATTCGTTTTAAATATTAAAACATATTCCAACACAATTATAGTGCTAGTCTACAGACCACCAGGGCCATATTCATTGTTCATGACTGAATTTAGCAACCTTCTGTCTGATTTGGCTATAAATTATGATCACATAGTTCTGATGGGGGATTTTAATGTACACATTGATGTGGAAACTGACACTTTTAGCAAATGTTTTACTTATTTGTTAAATTCAGTAGGATTTTGTCAGATTGTCAGAGGTCCAACTCATAATCATAACCACACATTAGATTTAATTATAACTTACAAAGTTGAAATTCAAAATTTAAATATTACTCCATTAAATGTAGTTATTTCTGATCACTTCTTAATTACATTTGATTTAGTTCTGCCCATGCCAATGCACTCACAGATTAAAACAAAGACAGTACGACATCTAGATTGTAATTCTGCTTCAAAATTTATAGACACCTTGAGTAAGTCGAGTGTAATTGTGAAAAACCAATTAGATCAGTTAAAATCAAATGTAAACATGGAAAACAATTTAGATCAGCTAATATCACATTATAATGTGACCTTGAGAGATGCTCTGGACACAGTGGCTCCCCTTAAAACAAAAGTGATCAAAGCGCATAGAAACTCTCCCTGGTTTAATGAAAATACTCGAGCTCTTAAATTAGAGTGTCGAAAACTGGAGCGCAGATGGAGAACAACAAAGCTACATGTCTTTCAAATTGCATGGACAGAGAGTGTTAATAAATATAAAAAAGCCCTCTTTAAAGCTCGCTCAGAATACTATTCTACATTAATAGATAGCAATAATAAAAATCCTCAGGTACTGTTTAGAACAGTGGCTAAATTAACAAATGGCAATTCAGATCAACAGTGCAAATAACCAACAGATATTAGCAGTACAGACTTTATGAACTTCTTCAATGAGAAAATTAAAAATATAAGATCCCAGATCTCAGCATCACAGTACAAACCAAATACTAGCTTAGCAGACCCTGCTGCACATTGCATTCAGCACTTTAGTAATTTTAATCCTGTAACTGAGCAGGAAGTCTTAACTTTAATTACTAAAATGAAGCCCTCTACTTGTTCCCTAGATCCAGTGCCAACAAAACTAGTAAAAAGTGCAATGGATGTTCTTGCAGCACCTATTCTAACTGTTATCAATAGTTCATTACTGCATGGCACAGTACCTGATGCACTAAAAGTGTCAGTCATTAAACCTTTACTTAAAAAGTCAGACCTAGACCCACACATACTAAATAATTATAGGCCTATTTCAAATTTACCATTTCTCTCTAAAATACTAGAAAAAGTAGTCGCCAGTCAGCTTCAGTCACACCTTATACATTACAATTTATTTGAGAAATTCCAGTCTGGTTTTCGCACTGGTCATAGTACAGAAACTGCACTAACACGGGTTGTAAATGACATTCTGATATCCTCTGATGAAGGAAACTCCACTGTAATTATGTTATTAGACTTAAGTGCAGCATTTGACACCATTGACCATTCTATTTTACTGCACAGGCTAGAAAATGATGTTGGTCTTACAGGCCACGTGCTCGCTTGGTTCAGTTCTTATTTATCAAATCGATTCCAATATGTACAGAAATGTGCTGACAGTACTCCATCATTATACACAGAAGTTCAATATGGTGTCCCACAGGGCTCAGTACTGGGACCTTTACTGTTTTCACTTTACATGCTTCCACTGGGATCTCTCATTAGGAAACATAATGTTAATTTTCACTCGTATGCAGATGACACCCAGTTATACCTTTCATTTAAATCAAATGAAGTTTCTCCGATGTTGTCTTTAATTAGTTGTGTTAGTGAATTAAAGGAATGGATGAATGAGAACTACTTGTCTTTAAATACAGATAAAACAGAGATGTTAATTGTTGGAGGGAATGACGCTGATCACAGCAATATTTTGTCGACATTTAACTCAGTTGGAATCCCAATTAATTTTACTGAATCAGCCTGCAATCTAGGAGTTATCTTTGATTCTAGCATGTCATTTAAAGCACATATTACAAAGTTGTCCAAAACATGTTTCTTCCATCTTAAAAATGTTAGGAAATTAAGGCGCTTTCTAAATAAACAGGATTGTGAGAAATTAATTCATGCATTTATCTCTAGTAGGATTGACTACTGTAATGCGGTGTTCACTGGCTGTTCAAACTGTTCTTTATACAGCCTCCAGTTAATCCAAAATGCGGCTGCAAGAATTATTACAAGAACAAGAAAATATGAACACATAACTCCAGTTCTTAAATCCTTACACTGGCTCCCGGTTAAGTTTAGGGCAGATTTCAAAATCCTCCTTTTAACATATAAAGCATTAAATGGCCAAGGTCCGGCTTACTTGTCTGAACTTATCATGACTTACAAACCTGAGCGCACATTAAGATCTCAAGATGCCGGTCTGCTTATGATTCCAAGGATTAATAAAATAACAGTGGGAGGTCGAGCTTTTAGTTACAGGGCCCCTAAACTGTGGAATGGTCTTCCTGCTTCTATAAGAGATGCCCCTTCAGTCCCAGCCTTTAAATCCCGGCTGAAGACTTACTACTTCAGTTTAGCATATCCTGACTAGAGCTGCTGATTAACTGTACATACTGCATCTCTGTTGTTAGTCATTAGCACTAAAACATAAGTAACATGATAAGTATAATTGAATACTAACCCTCACCTATTCTGTTTCTGTTCTCGGTACTCAAATGTGGCAATTGGTGCCACGGCCCACCTGCCAAGTTGTTTGCCTGCCTATGGTAAAGTCATCCCTGGTGGAGGATCACAGGAATCATGGGAAAGAGGGGCCCTTTCATCGGATTGGCTGGCCGAGCAACGTTTCAGCCGTGGAATAGCCAAATGGGGAGGCAGCTTGACGGATGAGGTCTCCAGCACTCTAAAAATATCAAAATCTTATTATGTGATATCATCTACTGTTAAATTCTGCTCTGTACTTCTAAAATTTTTATTATTATGCTGTATTAAGGATTTGTTCTGTTCTGTGTATTGTATTGTATTGAACCCCTTCTTTTGACACCCACTGCACGCCCAACCTACCTGGAAAGGGGTCTCTCTTTGAACTGCCTTTCCCGAGGTTTCTTCCATTTTTCCCTACAAGGTTTTTTTGGGAGTTTTTCCTTGTCTTCTTAGAGAGTCAAGGCTGGGGGGCTGTCAAGAGGCAGGGCCTGTTAAAGCCCATTGCGGCACTTCCTGTGTGATTTTGGGCTATACAAAAATAAACTGTATTGTATTGTATGACACTCAGATGGTGGGCTACGACTTGCCTTTGATATCTAACCACTTCTTGTTTATTTTGGGCACTTTGCAACTTGCCAGCACGGTGGCGCAGTGGTAGTGCTGCTGCCTTACAATAAGGAGACCTGGGTTTGCTTCCCATTCTCCCCAAGTCTGCGTGGATTTCCTCCAGGTGCTCCGGTTTCCTCCCACAGTCCAAAGACATGCAGGTTAGGTGCATTGGCAATTCTAAATTGTCCCTAACTTTCTGAATCTGTTACTCGATCAACTTCTGTTTGTTGTTTATATCACTGCTTAAACCAACAAATAGTATGTTTTTTCTTGCTTCCAACCCTGATTTTGCCATTGTGTTTTCACAGAACACAAAACATAAGGGGCTATTTATATTGATTTGAATATTCAAAGAGGCGTAATTCTGGGAGGAATCCGGGAAGGGTGACAGGTGCGTGCACAAGCATTACATTTCATGTAGACCGGGATTTATGTAGCGGAAGAACGTGGAAGTTGGCGTATGCCCAGATTTATGCAGCTGGATTTTTTTGTGCATACGCACATTTCTGCTTCTGTCCGTACGCCATGTTTTAGTGTGAATTCTACGCACGCCATTATGGATGAGGCCCCTGGAGTTCTGATCAAGTTGTGTCATAACTGCTACAACTCTATAATTTCACCCTGGCCTTGCAAAGCATCATGCAGCACTGAGAAAAACATGTCCAGCTAGGCCAAACACACAGCAAATTTGCAAATAAAATAGCAGAGTCAGTAGCAAACATATCATATTTACTGCAAAAAACGTTTTGGCATATTTCTCCAGTAATAAGGTGGAATTTGGCATGTCATCAATTGAGTCATGCACAAAAGTACCACAGCAACAAGAAAACATCCATAAATGCAAACTGTAATATAATTTAAATGATGTCATCAACTCCAAAACAAAAATACCAGAAACAATAAATAAAAATAAAGGTACTGCAAAAATGCATCTAATACTCATTTCCTGTTAGGTAACACAACCTCAAACACTTCTTTGAGTCTTTCTAACACTTACAAAGCATCATCCATCCATCCACCCATCCATTATCCAACCCACTATATCCCAACTACAGGGCGATGTGTTTATTCCTCTCTGAAATGTGACTTGATAACAAAATGTTATTTTGGAGTGGTCTGAGGGGGCTTAACTGAGACACATTTCTCTTCATATTCCATATTTAGTATAAGACCTGTGAATCTTTCATATTAACAAGTAATTTTAATATTATCTCAATATACCACACTGCACAGAGATGAATAGCCTATCTACTGATGCTTTATAAGTGTTTTGAAGATCAAAAGAAGCATTTGTTAATTTCTTGTTAAATAAGAATAAACAAGTAATAGATGCATGTTTGCAGCACCTAAACTAAAATATTACCAAATAAATTCCAATAAAGAGAAAGTTTGAATTTATTTGAATACCTCAGAAATAACTAAAGTTCAGGATAGTTTATTCAAATGTTTTATGTATCACAGCATTTTCAACAGTCTTACGTAAACATTTTATGTAAACAGGTGAAAACACTGGGGTAGAAGGTTTCAATTGTATTTTAAGTTTTCTTTTAGTGCTATTTATTTTTTCTAATTCAGAGTGGGTCAGCATACTGAAACATGTGTTTTGAGGCTGTGGGATGCAATATTGAAAATAGTGGCAGGGCTCACAGATGAAGTCATCTTCACTTTCCAATCCATCAAGCAGTCCAGATGCTCACTGTTAAAGTGCTTTTTATTTTTTTGGAAGGGGAACTTTCCAAGATATTGAATCACCCAGAAACAAAATTTTATACAAAGCAGAAAAAGATTTGTTATTGTCTAAGTTATAACACATTTTAATGTAGGATGTAAGTGCCATGGAGGACAGATGAGCATTCCATCTGGACAAGCAAAAGACTTCTTGTCGGGCCAGAAGGATATAAGGGTTGGAACAGCAGAAGCCAGAGGCCAGGATCAGTTCCATCCCCCATACGACAGGTGGCAGTGGTCCTCTTGTGGCATCACAGTTTGAACACCCACGGGGTGCATTGGAGATGGAGTCTGGAAATGCATTCCTGCTGGAGTCCCTAGGTCCTGTTAGAGGATGCTGTGGGGGGAGAACCTCCCTGGTTCCCATGTGACCTGGAAGTACTTTCAATAGGACACACCATGGTACTGGAAGCATTCCCGGTTCCTGCTTAACCATTAGGGTGGAAAGAGATAAAAGATTTAATTATCTTGTAATTGTGTGCATGTGGCTGTGCTCACTTCGGAAAAGTAAAGATCCCTTATTTGAACTCCGGACCTTGATGTGCATTACTGTGTTTGGGGTTTGGGCAATCAGTGGTGCCTCCAGCTGGTTACATTTCTCAGCTGCTTAATCTGAAAGAGTGAAAGTAAGCCCAGGAACACATATTTTTTTTATTTTTTTCCCTTTTTTATATCGTGCACATCCCTTTATTCAATTGAACCCTAATTTCTGGGGTTTTGGAAAATGCACAATCCAGTATATAAACATGTTTTGTAATTTACGTTTCATTTTCAGATTATGATCATTTATATTTTCACAAAACATTTTCTATTTTGTTTTTGTTTGCAATTGCTGCCATTTTGTACATTTTCAGATGGAATTCAGCCAAGTTGTTGTTAATGACGGCACCATTTGCTATCATGTGGCGGCCAGAAGTCACACTGTGTGACATCATCAGGTCATTGCTGTTTAAGACGGTGGACACTATCAGCAGTGTCCAAGTTTTAAATTCATAGTTAGTGCAGCGTTTCTAAACCTTTAAGTATTTGCGACACGAGTTTTCATAACAGTTTTAATCGCGCCCCCTGTAACATTTTTTTGAAATGTAGATGCATATTTTATTATACCTACTTAACTTTTATCGACATTTATCTAACTATATTTATTGTTCTAGAATCAGAATGTAGTTTAAGTTAATTTGTTTTGGTTTCAACAGATTTTTTTTCATATTTTTGATTCTTGTTTCCTTTTTTTCACATCTTCGCGCCCCTCTTTTTGTTACTTCGCACCCCCTAGGGGGGCCCACCCCACAGGTTGAGAACCGCTGAGTTAGTGATTAAAAAAATGTAAGGAGTTAGGACTTCTGGTTAATGGACATATTAATTTTCCTCCCTTTCTTGGTTTTGACTCTTATTAAATGGTTTATATGTACTCTCAACTCCTAGAGCATTTGACAAACCAAAAATCTGCCTTTTTCTGTAATTGTGAAGGTTTATATTTTCCTTTTTTCAACAAAATTCCTTTTGAATAAGTTATTCGACTTATATATATGTTAATTTCCTGGATACAGGATTCCACTTTAGAGCACCCCATTTTATCACAAAACTAATGAATTTTAGACCTTGTACTTAGCACGCTATGTTAAGTGATCTTTCCAAATGTATGCCTTAGCTGGCCTTAGACTGGCTAGGAATTAACTAGAAGAACCTGATGACTTGTCCTGGGTTGCCCCTATAAACCTGTTAGGGCCATAGGCCTCACCAAGACAAAAGATGCTAATGATAATATGTGATATTTATCATTTATAAAATGTCTCTTAGTCAAAATATCCACATTTAAGGTTGATTCATAAATCGTGTTGGAATGAATATGGGACTTAAGCTTACAAAGGACAAATCAAGATCAGAAAAGAAGAGTAGATGTTTACGTCACGCAGCTGTCATATTGCGTTAACAAAGACAAATTTCACTTTTAGAGGTAATTTCTCTGAAAAATCTGTATCTTTACTGGAGTCTTTAAGAAATCTCCAGCAGAGAACTTATTTTTGGTTATTGATGCGGCAACAATGATCTAAGAAGCATCTGCAAACACAGAAAGGTGTAGTTACACTAGTTGTTATGTTGCACTCGTGTAGAACGCATTGCATCATAATGCTTCAATACAACAGTATGAGGAATAAATTGGTATAGTGTTTTTTAATTACCAACTTGTTCTTAATTTCACAATGCTCTGTTGTAGAAATGATGACTGTTGTTTTGATGTTGATTTATTAAAGTAATTATTTATTTTGGAAATGCCAATAATTGATGACGCTCACACTAAATTTCCTTACCTTTCTTGCCAGCTATAATATCAATAATGTAAATTTGTCCATAAGACAGAGGAATTAAAGAAAATGGGATAAGTGCTTAAATATCTTTATAAAGCACATGATACAACAGAAATAAGCCAAAATGACGTAACACTGAAAGAGAGTGTAGTAGAGTGTTCAGAATATAGAGGTTACATTTTGTGATTTTAGGAATTTCTTTCATGTAGTGTTTTCTTTTTTTAAACTTTTGAGACCAAGTATTGTTAACAGAAGGATTACATGTTATGTTATGATATATGGCTATCGTTTTTACAAGAGTTTGGAAAGGCTTGAGCTTTACCTCACATGGTTGCTCCAGTTGTTGTAACAGTTAAACATCAGATAACAATATTTTTGGTGGTTGTTTACTTGCTATTTAGGCTTCTAATTAATCCTGGCAAGGATAAAACATGCTTTTATATGATGCCTCCAAGAAAATGGCCACTGCTGTGTGGACTGGAATTCTCTGTTCTTGTGGTTCAACTGAAGAAGTGTGCAGTGGAGTGCATTCATTGTCTTTATTTAGCACATGGTCTTTTGTCCATGTCTGTGGTGTGGTCTTCCTTAGCTCATTTTGAATAGAAGGTTCTTTACCATGTCCTCTGCAACTTCATAAGAAGAAGTGGAACCCTTTGTAGTCTGAGAGTTTAGGTCCGAAACTCCCTTCTTCAAATAATAAGGACTCTTCTCTCACATTGGGTTTAGTCATTAGCACCAGAGCCAGGGATTGGAAGAATGAATCTTACACCCCAAGAGATTGCAGATAGCATGTCCAGCCCAAGAGCTCCAAAGAGAAACCTTTGAGCACCTAAAAGAGAGAGACAGAGAGAGATGTACACACACTAGAATCCCTGAAGCCTATGAAAAAAATTGTAAGCCTGGGCCAGCTTAAATTGCTTCATACCTTTGCATTAGCATCTTTTGTGTTGAAAATGTGTCGATCAGCATAAGCAGCAAGCAGCCTGCTATTCTGCCCCAGCCACCACGGACTTAGCTCAAGTCGCAAAGAAGATTCTCAAAGCTCAAGTGTGTTTATCTCGGAGTGAGGTGCCTGGAATTGTAGAGGGTAAATAATATATATCGTCATTTGTAATACATACATTTCATGTGTCTTCCATGTGTACAATATCTATGTAAATATAGGATACAAAAAAATGCGAGGCAGGAATTGTTGAATACATAGCTAAAGCAGAAATGTTTTCCATGTTTTAGTAATAATTGACAAAATGTAGACATGAAGTGTATAATGTGTGAAGACTGAAGTCCAAATATCAAATAAACACTTTTACAAAAAGTATAAGTATAACAAAACAAATGCACTTTTATTCAAGAATATAACCAAAGAAAAAGAACTTGGCTTAGGGCAACGTTTCTCAACCTTTAAGTATTTGCAACCCGAGTTTTCATAACAGTTTTAATTGTGCCCCCCCTAACATTTTTTTGAAATGTAGATGCATATTTTATTATACCTACTTAACTTTTATCGACATTTATCTAACTCTATATTTATTGTTCTAGTATCAGAATGTAGTTTAAGTTAATTTGTTTTGGTTTCAACAGATTTTTTTTCATATTTTTGATTTGTTTTCTTTTTTTCACATCTTCGCGCCCCCCTTTTTGTTATTTCGCACCCCCCTAGGGGGGCCTGCCCCACAGGTTGAGAACCACTGGCTTAGAGTAAAAGGTAGATATGTCTGCTTGGTTGGTGCAGTGGTAGCAACTGCTGCTTCATAATTATCATGTTGAGTAGTGAGCAACTATTTTTATTAATATTATATAATAAAAACATACATTTGATTTGAATCTGTAACAACTGGTGTAAATTATTATTTTTGTGGCACTTGTTAACGTTAGTGTTTATTTTTTTCAGTTTTATTCTCTGTTACGTTCACGCTCCCCCTCCAACCCTATCCCCCCAATCTGACACTGTTAGTTTTCAAATAAAGACGTGGTATAACAAACTTGTTTTGTTATACCGCCTCTTTATTTGAAAACAGTGTCAGATCTTGTGCGTGAACGAGACTGGGACTGGAAAACTGTCGACGTGGGTGTGAGTGGTGTTCTTGACTGGGTGTTTTGAGACAATGGAACTGGAAATTCTCTGATGTGGATGGATACAAGCAGACACACAAACGCTGGTGAATCATGCCTTTTTGGTATTTTGTCACTTGAAATTTTTTTATTCAGTTTTATTCTTGTTCCTGTTCATACTGAATTAGTATGCACCTTCTGGCCCATGATGTAAAAGCCACACTGACATAAAAAGAGAGACATAGGTATATATGACATTTTAAATAATTTATTTTATGACCTGTATAGTACATTTTGGAAAACATTGTGACACTGATGCAACATTATATTCATTTGCATACCTTCATGCGGTTGTAGTGAGTGTTTGGGTTTTTTTTTTCGATCATGCCCAGTCTCCACATTTTGTTGCATGGTGGTGTTTCTTTTGTATTCCAGGACATGCAAAGGAAAGAACAGTACAGAGAGGTCAGTTCCACGCTTTATACAATCATCAAATTCAAATGTTAACAGTTCCCATACACCCAAGGACTGTCCTTCTTACATTTACGACTAGTGAAAGTGTTTATTTAATATTTGGACACATTATACACTTCATGTCTACATTTTGTCAGTTATTACTAAAGCATGAAAAATGTTTCTGTTTTAGCTATGTGTTCAACAATTCCTGCCTCGCAATTCCTGTCATCCTACATTTACCTAGATTGTTGTTGACACGGAACACACATGAAAAGTATTTATTCCCAATAATAATATATTATTTACTCTCTACAATTCCAGGCACCTCACTCCGATATAAACACACTTGAGCTCTGAGAATCTTCTTTGCGACTTGAGCTGCGTTGATGGGAGGATGGGGTAGCAGGCTGCTTGCTGCTTGTGCTGATCAACACATTTGCAACACAAAAGACGCTAATGGAGAGGTGCGAAGAAAATTAAGGTGGCCCAGGATTACGAGTTTTTACATAGGCTTCAGGATTCTAGTGTTAAGGAACAGTGCAGTCTCTGCTGATTGGATCAAAGTTCACTTTCAAGTACAGGCAGTCCCCGGGTTACGTACGAGATAGGGACTGTAGATTTGTACTTAAGTTGAATTTGTATGTAAGTCGGAACAGGTACATTATTTTAATAAATGCTATTGTTGACCGACTGTAACCAAGTGCTCTGCCAATGAATGATGGAGTTTCACCTCTTTCTGACCTTTTTATTATTTCTACTTTATTTTCAATGGTGATGGTTTTTCTCTTCTTTACTGTATCACCAGCACTTGCATCGGATTTGTGTTTCAGAGACATTCTTGAAAGGTGAAGACAAAAGGTTAAGATGAGCTCTTCTGCACAGCACTGTACAGCTATCACAGCAGGAAGGCACCCGTCCTCAGCACGTCTGATGTATAGGGTAGGCCAGATATAATTATGCAATTTTCATTATGCTATAACTTATTCAGTTTATTACATAGAAAATCACCCGAAAAATCCCGGACCATCGAGAAGTGTGCGAATTGAAGATATGAAGAATCGTCTTCGCGCCGAACTGGAATCATCCCTTCATAAATCAAAGTCATACAGACAATCTGGATCTGCATAATTAGATCTGGGCTACCCTGTACTGACAAGAGACAACTTCCTGCAATGTGCGTAACAGTACAAGCAGGCTTGCTATTGAGAATGAATGGGGGCAGCGACGGGCAGTTCATCACCAGCCCACCTCACAGTCACCTCAACTACAGCATGCTGCCTGCGTCTGCAACATCACCACCCCCATTCAACACGCAGCCATCCAAGGTACACTACAATGCTACCCCCAGCTGCCCCGTTCATCCTCAGTGGCGTTCATTCATTCACAACCAGGTCACCACTTGCAGCATTACCAGCCACCCACTTAGAACGAATGGGGCAGCCATGTGTGGTGGGCAGGCAGTGAAACTGCTTGCCGCCGGGAGCCGGCCGAGGGACACTACACTGCGTGAGCAGCGAAATCGCCCCCCCTCTAGCCTCCGTCCAGCCACCGCTTGCAGTGTCCCCAGACCGAATATGATGGAGCGGTAGTTACTGAGGCGCATGCGTCACAGCTGCGGCCCAGTTCGTATGTCGTAGGTCGGATGTCCGTAACCTGGAGACTACCTGTATTGTCAAATCTTGCTCATAGGCGCCACTGCATTCCCATCAAAGTAGACATGAGGTCACTCTCTGGTTAAAAAGTTTAAAATGTGACTTCTATGTGACTCTTGGTCTGAAGAGATGACCCCGGGTATCAGATAAAATTTAAACAGCTTGCTTTGCTACTAGTAGAGCTGCAGAAAATGTTAGTTCAGTTCAGCAGGTCAGTAAGTGTCATTTCTGGAATGCAAAGTGGTGGGAGTGGCAAGGCTGGCTTTCAGTTACAACAGGCCCTGTATATTCATCTCTGTTAAGATCTTCTTTTTAATAGGGATGGCTGTCTGCAGAATTTTATGTCTTGCTTTGAGAGAATGCAGTAAAAGTTTCCTGTATGCATTGATTTTCACAGCTCTGACAGCAAGAATACGCCGCCCACGGTAGCTGATACTCTGATTTCAAAAATGAACAACTGCTACTTTAAAGGCTTCAGAACTCTGCACTGAAACACTGAATTTGTCCATTATCTTAATTACTTTGTTTTGTTAGCAAGCTCATAAGACATAATACTATAAACTGAGTATATAAACAATCACATGCAATTGAAAATCCTGCACACTGTATCTGTAGATGGCAGTGAAAGCGTCGCAACCAGTTTTTAATTCAGTGTGTTATTTTACCTTTATTGAGACATTAAAGTCAATGTAAGGAAATCAATTATGTCATAAAAGGCTGATTAAAGATCATCCCTTCTACTAAGATAATAATTGCCAATAGGTTTAATGCCCCTTTTATATTAGCACTTAACTATGGTTGTAAACTATTATGACCAACCCACATAATAATTCAGTGGGACCTGGTGTAGAAATTTGCTAGAAAGCATCTAGAAAATGGCTCGGTTTATACTTTCAATTGCCTGTAAGATGCAGCTAGTCTTTCTATTACAGAGTATCTTTTGTAAACATACTCCTAGCCTCAAGATGCAAAATATGGGGAATTCTTGGGGACCTGGGATCCTCCTAATTAACACTTTGACCTTCTGAAAGCCTGAAAATCAAAGGGATGGTCCTTAAAGATACATTTCCGAAATATGTTATGGTGTTATAAATCGCTCATTGAAGATTACTGGGTTTTTGAGAAAGTATTGTTGCAGTTTGCAGAAAGCTCTTCAAAGATGGTGCACAAAGGCAGCTGTCACTGACTAGAGCCAGTCTTGTAATACTTAACATCTGGAGAAAACCTTGAGTAAATTTGGGGGATGGTTGGGGTGCCTGGCTGATCACGCACACATGTGTGAATGCGAGTGTCAGTCAGGTGCCTCGTTCTTACCTCGGATGGAAGTAAGCCATTATAAAAGGAGCCTGCATGGCAGACGAAGATAAACAGAAACAGAAAAACAGAAAAAAAGTAAAGGAAAAGAATGAAGGTTGAAGAGAGAGAAAATGCACACTGTGGGACAGGGGGATGCCAGGGTGCAGAGGAAAGGAGGCAGGCAGCCAGGGGGAGCATAGGGTCGATGCTGGAGGGGGCTGTTAAGGGCCACTACAGCTGAGTGCTTCTTGAAGTAGCTGTAGTGACCTAATTTTCACAGGGAGCCAAAGGAGCAAGGAGAGGCTCGCTGTGGCGTACTGCTGAGGGCCGGTGACAGCATTGACCCAAGCCTGGATAAATCAATCAATCAATCAATCAACATTTATTTATATAGCACATTTTCATACATAAAAATGTAGCTCAAAGTGCTTTAAAAAATGAAGAATAGAAAAATAGAAGACACAATAAAAAATAAACATAAGTCAACATTAATTAACATAGAATAAGTAAGGTCCGATGGCCAGGGTGGACAGAAAAAACAAAAAAAAAAACTCCAATAGTTTCCAATAGTATTTTTTAATAAAAGGTTGGCTATGCCTGTTGGCAGAATGTCTCCTATGGCTGCTTGATCCCATCGGGGTAAGCAGAGGAGACATCTGTTTTAGAAAGGTTACACCTGGGAATGAGAGTCCTGCCATGGGATTTTTAACCACCTTTTAATGGATTATTTATGGATTCATTTTATCCTCTACATTCATCTGGATTTTTATTGGATAATTTATTGATTGAAGAACTGCACTGCACTATTTATTTGGTATATTGCCTGTTGTTGTTAATAAAAGCACTGAGCACTTTTGCACCTACCCCTTGCTTTAAGTGTGTGTCCTCATTTGACTGGCTCATCATGGTCTATGACTATCAATGGTTCAGGTTCAGGAGGCCCCCAAACAAAACTGGGAGCATGAAGCTGACCTGGATCATCACAGATGGTTCACTGATGTAACATTTCTAAACTAATCCATTACCTCATGAAGCCATTGCCGCCCAGACCTGAAAGTAGGGGTGGTGATTTTAAACAGCAAAGAGTGCTGGCGCTCTTATTAACTTTGTGTGACTGACAGCAAGCCTTTGATTACAATGGATAAACCTTCTTTGGCTGAAATGTCCCCTAAAAGACCCCAGTTAAATGTATAAGTGTGTGTCATGATGTTACATGTGGTTAAAAAAAAAAAAAAAACAGTTGCAAGTTGAAAACAATATGTAAAACCAGATTATGTTTAGGCATTGGAAGACATTGTTGGGATAATCGTAAAAGTGAATGATCCATTGTCACTGGCTGTTGGCAGCTTACATTCACAAAAAGATTAACTATAAAATACACATTAGAACTAAATGTGTCTTTACGGCCACTTTACTGAACTCCCATTACGTGCATTGATAATAAAGAGCCACACAAGATACAGTTTTCAGTACTCATTACACCCAAAACAGTAAATGTGTCTTATGACACTTGTACCACTTGACCACAGACAAGGCTACAAAATATCCACTTTCAGACTCTCCATCTATGCAAATAACTAAAGTAAAATAACATTACTGTATAATTATAAATGCCAATTATGTCATACCAGAATAAAACTGCAGCATTTTGACATGTAAGATACTCATTGTTAGACATTTGTAAGTAGAGGGCATTTTTAAAGGTTCTCAAATTACATGTAATTCACCTCTGGACTAAGGATCGCCACTGTCACTAACTTCTTCTTTCCTTTTTCCTTCAGAGTGGATGCCAGTTAGCCAGAACAGCCATATCATCACTTCCTCTGATATCATAAACTTCCCACTTCTTCCGCCACAGCCTTCATATAAGACCAGTAACACCCGGAAGTCGATGTTAAGTTAGGAAACTGCAACTGTGAGAAGACAACTCTCTCTAGTAGCCACTCTTTCTGTGAAGAAAATGATGGACACAAATAAGTTCCCTTATTCCATTTTCATCTGGTTTTGTTTCATATTCTTTAATTGGCATGCCTATAAAATGTAGTTCACCCAGCTTGTGCCCCAACTCTTTATCTTGTTTAGTCAGATATTATTACTCTACTAGAGAAACACAGAGGCTGCATGACTCTGTTTTGTCTCTGCACCTTAAAGAGACTGCATGTTTGTGTTGAAACACAGTATTTTTGTCAGTGGCTCTCCCGAACTACAATGATGCCCATTGTGGAGTTTGGTGTCCATATTCCCACTACACAGGGCATCACAATCACAACATGTCAGGTCGTAAGCTTTCAGTTAAGATAAATGTTCTGGCCCCAGTTGTTTATGAGAATTTCATGACAGAAGAAGAGACATTAGTCTATATTTGACTGATCATGCTGCACTTTCATTCTCTTGGACTGGTTCAGCCACGAAGAAAACATACTTTCAAACAGCAATCTGATACAAAAGAAACACAGTTTCAAATAACCTAAAGTTTTTAATATGCAATAACAATGGTGTGTACAACATATATCATATAGGGTCACAAGGCTTTTAAGCCAGCTTACTTATGTGGTATTTTGTTCTTCGTCCTGTGTTGACCACCTGTGGTTCCGCTCTTGCCTCCACTGCCTCATTCACCTGAACACTCCTGAAGAAGTCACCTTCAAGTTCCTTTAATCTGAAGAAATTACCACTGGAGCAAAACAACTAAGAAGGTGTCAAGTTTGATGTGTGTTGGAATAAAGCTCCAATACTGAATAAAGCGACGATACTGTTTCTTCAAGCGGCAGAATAAAACATCTCTCTTTGCTCAGTTCTTTCCTGTAGAAGCCCAAACACAACAATATATTCTCTAGACATTATTTGCTGTTGTTATGTCATGCAGTGATGCAACAGTCATACTGACTGCAAGATATTTAAATTAATCACACTTCAATCTCCTTCTGCTTCTGAACTCTTGTATTGATAGCAGCAATTTTAGCTTTTTATTTTCCCTGAGCTTCAGACTTTTTGTTTTTGTTTCTTTTTTCTCAACTCAACAATCACGTCTGACCCTGTGAGAGTGTGTGCAGCTAGATGCCTGAGTGGAAGTAGCTTGTCTGGGATGGAGGGAGAGCATGTTCTGTGACAAGCTTCAAAAGGTTTTCAGGAAGAAGGCACAGGCATTTAGAGAAAATGTATAAATAGGAGCCTTGAGGAAGCCATTAGCACCTGGTCTCAGTGATGCTGAAGAGAGAGGATGGATAGCTGAAACTGATAGAGTTCACATTGTACATTAACACTGCTTGATATCCTTGATCCTTGCTGTCCTTTTGCCTTCCCTGCTTCTGAACTAACCACCCAGACAGGGCAGGAAGGAGCCACAAGTCTGCTCTAACTTTAATCATTATCCACAGAAACAAATGACTCATCATCAGCCCTGAGGATTACCACAGGGCGCCATTATTTGGATCTGCAGTAGCTCACTTTAAATTTCAGTATGCTGTTGGGTTCAGAGTTGCACAAACAAAACTAAAACGGTTCTTTAAAACCACTCTTTATTCTTGAACTTGTAGAAACAGTCATTAGAGTGTTTCAAAACAAAAGTCAGACTTATTAATAATAAAAATAATAACTTCAAACTTAATTTTGAGAGGCATTCAAGTTCATTTGTGACTTGCTGAAGTTAAAGAATTCAAAGGCATCTTTAGGAGAGCGGACTCCCTGCAGAGGGAACAAAGCCACAAGCTGCACGACGGCCCTGCAAGAGAGTGAAGCACCTCAGATGGGTAAAGCTAATTGCGTCAGGAAATTAATCAATTAAAAAAGTTTTTATTACCATGAGATATGAGACTTGTCCATGAAGACATCTGATCTTGCACTTGCTTGATTTGTAAAGTATCTGTGTGAAAGTGTGTTTTCTCTTATGGACCACCAGGCTGGCACCACCAGCTTAACCTGACACAGACAAGCATGGGACACAAGTTCAAAGCACACACTTTTTATTTTTATTTTTTTTCTCATGGAAACACCTTCCTCGTTTCCCACAGGTACAACATAGTCCAAAGCACAAGCACAGCACCAACACAATAGTATCTTCCTTCACTCTTTTCCTTCTCCTCCACTCCTCTGATCAAGTTTCGTCTTCCTCCTCCTGATTCTGGCTTTCCCATTAGTGGCTGCTGGCTCTTTTTATATGGCACCCAGAAGTGCTCTAGGTGCTTGATTACTCATTACTGGCAGAACTTCTAGGTGTGGCGGAAGAACTGCCCATAAGGGCTCAACAGTTCCTGTTGCAGCACCCCCTGGTGGTGCCTGTGGATCCCAACAGGGCTGCACAACACTCCTACTCCCATGATGCCCTGCAGGAGTCCGAGGCACCACTGCAACCCAGGGGTGTTGCCATCTAGTGTCCCGGGGGAGGTAACACTCTGTCCACGCTTGCTCCACTGGTCCCCGGCCACATGCTACATTCTGCAACCAGCTTCAGAAAACCCAGGCTTTTATGCCCCATATGTCACAATTCATACAATTTTGAGCACACACTAGGAAAACCACTTTTATGTCAAAATGACAAAGTAAAAAGTTTTAGGAAAATTGTCTACAGGTAAATACAGTAGGAGATGAATGAGAAAAAAATCAGTCACTGACCAGGCATTTAATAGGAACTTTGCTGCGTGCATCACCACAAACTGTGAAAGTCTGGCAACTTTCTGCATAACTGTAGTCCGTGTAGACCTGTTCTTTTAGTAGCAACATCTCAGCATCACCACAAAACACAACAACAATTCCACACCTTCAGGAGTTCTATGGTTTTGCCCTACCTTACTACAAAGCAAAATGTATGACCATTGTGAGCAGTGCCATAAAGCAGGAAAAAAGACCAGCACTGGTACTGAGATTTGTTTTCATGTAACATTATAAAATATAAGCAAAAGACCAGTTTCTTCATTGATTTTTACAGAATCTTTTTAAAAGGGTTTTTACACAAAAAGAAGACAACGTAAGCACCTATTGGTAGATTTAGGTATGGTGCGATATTGACTGCTGGGGTCAGTGCTGGGCATTATCACCAAAATATTTGTAATGGTAATTACAGCCAGAGCCTTAGGAGCACCGTTTATAAATTTTAAGGGCCATGCACTCCAGACATAAGTGCTGCTTCGTAAAGTCTGCATACACAGAGGAGTTATGTAACAGATCTCCCCCAGGTCGTCGAAGTCTAGTAAAACTGTAATGTATATAAAAGGTAAGGGGTGCATGTTCCATAAATTCTACAGTATGTATGCAAAGAGGTGCCATTTATTTTACTAAAGGGGTGCATGCTCAACACACCGAGGAGGACACCCCCAGTCATCCAAGTCCACCCTCTTTACCTAATATCGGACAATGCAGAGCCAAAGACCACCATGTCAGAAACTGCATTATCAGGCAGGAACCAATAAGAACACCAGCACATCACAGGGCATGTTTATGTACACACATTTATTCATATTGGACTAATTTAGAATACGTGAAAGAAACAGCCAGACACACAACGAAGGTTTGAGGCAGCCACATGTATAGTTTCCCTGGCTGCAAAAGGCTTTAAAGTAGAGTACAATGTCTACTTGGTTAGAGTCCAAAACAGAACTGTTTAAGTATGGAGGATGACAGGCTTTTATAGCTGGTTCACAGGAAATGACGTCCTCAGGGCCAGGACAGGAAGTGACGTCCCTGGCCTGGGACAGGAAGGATTTCTCATGTTTGAACTGCGGAGAGAAAAGAGAGAGGTTCACCACCCCCAGGCCTGGCATGGAATTGTCGTTTCCTGGGGCCTCATGTATAAACGGTGCATGCGCACAAAAATGTTCCGCATGAACGTTTCCACGCTCAAATCGCAATGTATAAAACCTAAACTTGGTGTAAAGCCACACACAGCTCCAACCCTGGCGTATGCAAGTTCTCCACTCGGTTTTGCAAACTGGCGGCACCCAGCGTCAAACTTGTGGTTTCCCTTTCTTTTTTAGATCCACATCCCTGGCGCGGCTTTATAAATACACTGAAATTAACCGCATATTGTTTATTAGTTTAATGCACCTGATTGTAATTAACCTGTAACAATATAATGGTCAAACTATTCTAAATTCCATAGCTGCTTTAGAGTTGTTACTCTCACTGCATCTTCTTCATCTTCTTTCAGCTGCTCCCATTAGGGATTGCCGCAGCGGATCATCTTTTTCCATATTACTCTCACTGCACCACTCGGAGTATTTATATCACTGTATCAGAGTGGGGAATCACAGCTCCACAGCAGCTGATTGGAAAGAGAATTATCTATATACAGCATCAAGCAAACGCTGCCTTAGCCATGCTATCTATTGAATTGCTCTCATACGGCAAATGCTTCAGAGCCTTTTCTCGTGGTTCAGAAACAGTTTCATCCCAAGAACTATAAACACACTCAATCAGTCCATCAAGTGCTCCTTGTAGAACGCTTTGTACTTATAAGTACAATTACCTCACTGTAAACTTGCACTACAATTATAATATTGCACAACCTGAACCATGCATCATTTACATATGATGACAATATCATTTTTAAGTTGAAATGTAGCTCCGTTCACGGATTGTTCCTGCCTCGTGCTGTATTCTTGCTGGTGCTGGTGTGACATTGGGAGGATAGATGAATAGAATAATTAAACACGTACTACGAAGATATTTCAATATTCCTTAAAAGTTTTGAAGAATCGGCGCTCTAAGCTTACAGATGGCTTTACATCTATTACAGAGTCTGATTGTGTAGCGATTGGGCATTTGGAGAAAGAAAAGTAAGGACAGGAATTGGGGGTTAGTACGTTTGAAAGAGACAGTACTGCTGCGATAAATTATTTCATCGAAGGTCGCGCAGCAAGCATCATGCGTGAGGCATGAACAATCACTGCGCCAGCATGATCCCATGTTTAATAACATGCTTTAACTCCTATCATCATGAAAATGATATCAAGTATACATCTTGGTATTTTAATTATTCAGAGAGCTGTAATTTCACGAATGTAATGGATTCTGTGTCCTGTCGGAGGAAGAGAAAGCCTGTTTAAGAAGCCGTAGTGAGTCACACATATACAGCACATAGAAGATCAAATACAAAACAAAGCATTTAATGTGCTACTTTAGTTATGATGGGATTTGAGAAATGATGTAAAGATGAAGTTTATGATGTTCTACTTTAATGACAAAATAAACTACGTGATTAAAGTGGAAAATTCGAGATTAAAGTTGACATTTCGTGCTTTTTTCCCACTGTGTGCATATTTTTCCTCTCTGTACCCTAATAAGCTTTCATATGATACTCAGACGGTGGGCTATGAATCGCCTTTTCACTGCGACTTTGATATCTGACAACTTTTTTTATTTCAGGCACTGTGCGACTTTGTGAACTTGAGCTTTCGAATTTCTCCAACACTATATGTCACTCGATCAACTTCCTTTTGTTGTTTATACCATTGTTTACACCAACAAATAGTACATTTTTCCTTACCTCCACTTGGTATTCGCTGAAATTCTTCTATTTCCCCCCATGCTTTTGCCATTGCCTTTTCACAGAACGCTGAGCTTAAGGGCTATTTATGTTGATTTGCATATTCAAAGAGGCATAATTCTGGGAGGAGTTGGGGTGGGGCAGCAGATGCATGCACGTGCGTTACTTTTCACGCTGACCGGGATTTATGTAGCGGAAGAACGTGGAAGTTGGCGAATGCACAGATTTATGCATCTGGATTTTTTCGTGCGTATTCACATTTCTGCTTTTGTCCGTATGCCATGTTATAGTGTGAATTCTACGCACGGCGTTATGCATGAGGCCCCTGGTCTCTTTGGTTGACTCCCAAGCGCACATGTGTGACAAATAGTATATGGGATGCACCAGAAGGAAACATGTAGAAACATTTAAATTCTACTTATTCAGTGGACAGGTGAGAAGAATTTAATTCCAAGTGTCTAGAACGGTACAAACAATGCAACCTACAAAACCACACACTGTATTTGCTAACATAAGGTCCCTATGTTGTAAATAAGAGATGCCAAAGTTCATGCTTTGTTAATTTGTTAGTTAGTTAGCAACACTTACCTCGTCTTTTACTCTGTGTCCCCACTTGTTATAAAGCTTCCTCCACTTCTCTCTGTCCTTTACCACTTCCTCCAGGCTTGTTCCATTTGCTTCTCTGTCTTTTGTCTCCTCTATCACCATATCTTTTATCTCTTTCTTGGCCTTCCTGTTTTTTGTCCTTCCTACTGGAAACAATTGTTCTATTCTTCTACTAGCTGTCCTTGAATTGTCCATGTGCCATACCTGTCATGCTTCTGAGCAGAGTGGAAGTTTGTTCTTTTTGCTGTACACATAGCCAGGCAAACCCCCTTAAATTACACAAACAAGTAGGAGCAAATATGAGTAGGAAAGTTCAAGAGAGGTGTGAAGTTAAGGAGGCTGAACCCAGGGAGTGCTCTGCTCTTTCTGTGGGGTTGTATTTTAGGATACCAACAGAAGCTTACATGCACTGGTTACAGTGCTAGGGTGACATTTGTAGTTTCGTATTAGAGTTAGTTTTTTTCTTATTAGGTAGAGTGGATATGAGAAAATACCCATAATCCTTGAGTGAGAGCACACACATTTTAGGCTGAACATTTTTTATCATTATTTTAATTTTTTAAGTGATTAAAGTACCAAACATTTGAAAGTAACAGAGAGCCAAAGAGTGTCATTCTGAATGCATTGAATGGGCATGGGAAAAATGAGAAGAAAATGCCATGGAGCAGTTACTAGAGGATATTCTTAGGTTATCTCTCATATGACAGAAAGGTCAGAGATTGGACTTGTATTAATGGACTCAAATTCCTTAAGGTTTACCCTAAATTGGCCATCAAATTGTTTACTTTCCATTAAAAGTTATTAAAAAGCAGGGAAAAAATATTTGATAAGATTACTCTTGGTATCTGAAATTGAAATCAAGTGTAAAATGGTATCTGTAGGGAATTGCAATACAAACTGGGAAATGAGCATGGGGTAATTTTTGTGGTGCAGGGAGAAGATTGAGTGTGAGGATTAAGAGCCTAAAGGAAAATTCTTCCAAAATTCAGGAGTAGTCGAATTCAAGAAAGAACTATGGGGTTTGTGTCAAAGTGCAACAAGGGAAGGTTCAGTCTTTATGTGGTTCAGTCTATTGATGCCTCGAAATGAAAACCCTTGGCAGAGGCAAAAAACAAACTTTACAAAACAGAGTGCTGGATATCTTATTTATTTATGTCTCTTTTGCTCATTTGTTTTTGTGCCAATTGCATCATTTTTTATTTATGTTTTTTAATGTATTAAAATTATAAAACTGCAACTGATAAAATCTGTTTATTATTAAGGTCAGCTTTTTCGAACAGTATATATTTTAAAAAATTGAAATGAATACAGATAAAAAATAAATGAATACCTAATAACAGTAACAAAATATATTTCTGTTAATAATAAACGATGACCTATAGTATATAAATCCATCATCTAATGTGATTTTGCAATACTAAATAGGTCTCAAAAAATCATACCACACTCAGCAAAAAGAAAATGTTGTAGGCCTACAGAATACACAGAAACAGTAAACAGAGCTTGTGTTGGATCAGCGAGCACAACCGACCAACCATGACAGGATTGATCAACAAGAATTTGGTCTTTTAAAAAAAGAACCTCAGTTTGAAAGAGATTTGTTTTTTCTTTTAAATCATCACATTCCAGTCATGATGCAGACTTTATAGCTCCATTTGGAACCGGCCATTTTGGCGTATGTCAAATTGGCCATATGCCGGTTACAAAGTGTACGGGTCATTGCAGTTTTAAGGCTATGTGGGCATGGTGTGGGTCACCAGTATATGTACTCTAACTGCTGGTACAGCGTAGCACAAACTGATCTTCGTGTCTTGGCGGCTGCATGCTTTGTTCATGTGAGTGAAGGCGGTTCGGGCTGAATGCATAAAAATGAGCCACATGGAGCAGAGGTGATCAAAACAAACCTTAAAGAGCCCTCCTAGAGTCAGAAAACTTAGGATACTCTGTGAAATAATAATAATAATATAATAATGAAAGATTTATTACTATTTACAAGGTGCTTCTATCTTCTTGATGGAAGACAAATGTCTGAACCATCTGCACAGGTGGAAAAAGACATACCAGCTGCATGAAACGCGACTTCAATAAAAGTGCTGTGTGGCATGACCAATCAACTCCACAAAGATTGGAACTCTGTGAATGCAATGATTTTTTTTCACTTACTGCTTTTGTGGCAAGTTGTTGGTTGTAGCATCAATACAGGAAGGCAGAAAACTGAGAGACTGCTACCTCTGCAGCTTCAACACCGCTTCTTTCACTACAGATTGTATCATTCTATGGCTCACAGTTCTGATGCAAGTACATAATAAAGAAAAGGTGTACAGTCTTTGAGGTTGGTTTTGGCAGTTTCTAGAACAGTATTACTCTATTGTTTTACTAAAGCCCTCAACCGTAACTACAAATGGCCTCAACTCAGTAAGTCATAAATTGGCACGTGGCTGTATTGTGTTATTTAAAAATTTGAAAATTATCAATGAACCCAAAATATGTCTCTTTATGATGTCAATATACTTTATGCCAATGATTAGTTTGTTGGGCGGCATAATCCATGTTCCATTTCTTGGCTGGCAAGTTATAAAATCCACAATGTTTATTGACTTGCTTAATAAGCACCACTTTGCCTCCTGATTCACATTGTCCCAGTCTAATCCCCCTTTCCTTCTGCTCTCTATTGTCCATATGCTTTTGCTCTCATAAAGTGCTGTACTTTCTTACAGTATGTCACAACTATACTGGTCTTCCATTAAACCAGTGCAATCCCTACTGTACACACCCCACAATGCAATGCAGTGTTACATATTACTCATTATTCATAGGACATAATGTGCAGTTTGAAAGGATTATACATAACAGGCAGGGGAAAGCAGTGAAAAACAAAATCACATATTTGGCTAAAGAATTTGGCATTTTTGCCAATTCAGCCCAATACCAAATGTGCCAATTTTCTTCTATTTGTAGCCAGATATTTTCTGTGGCTAAAAATCCAGTGCATTCCTACTTCCATCACATCTCCTAAATAAAACTAATAGCTCCATAACTCTTAAATCACTTAGGTAAACTTTTTTTTGTCATGTCATCAAATCAATGCAAAATAAAATCACTTCTTTACATGGGACTAATGGAATTTACAGCAACAGTAACATGTTGACATGCCACATATTTGAGCATGTTGCTGACACCCATGCTTAGGCCACCAAATAAAGGTTGTTTGCATGCCTCTCAATTATAGACTTGAACTTCTATCTCGCACTACTAGATGTATCCTGTACGTGGCTGCTGTAACAGCCAAAGAAGGTCTGCAGCATCATAATTGTATATGTTTGAGGTTGATTAGCAAGATTCAAATACAGGTATGGTTGTTTCAGGGTGGAACTGGGTGAGGTTTGAGCCATGTTCAAAAATGCATATTTACAAGATGACTGTGATTTATCCATCCATCCATTTATTTTCCAACCCGCTGAATCCAAACACAGGGGTCTGCTGGACCCAATCCAGCCAACACAGGAACCAGTCCCAGGCAGGGTGCCAACCCACCACAGGACACACCAGGGCCAAATTAGAATCGCCAATCCACCTAACCTGCATGTCTTTGGACTGTGGGAGGAAACTGGAGCACCCGGGGGAAACCCACGCAGACATAGGGAGAACATGCAAACTCCATGCAGGGAGGACCCGGGAAGCAAACCCAGGTCTTCTAACTGCGAGGCAGCGGCGCTACCACTGCGCCAGTGATTTATAAACAGTATATTGCATATGAATGTACACACACCAGGTTTTATTAATTAGATTTTTTTTGGTGTATGCATATTTTCACACTCAAAATCTGGCAAAGGTTTATAAATGGTTGCAACCATGTATTTCCTGGAATTTGACCATGTGGCAGTATCAATTAATTTGTCCAAGTTTCTACATTGTGAAAAATGTCTTGAATGCTTTATTTTTTTCGAATAGGTCCATAGTTTTTTATGGGCTTTTGTTGCTTTTGTCATAGAAAGTTATCCTTTTTGAAACCCTATTTGAAAATTGGCACAATTTTTCCATGAAGAGATGTATGAATTGGCAATTTCAGTGCCAACTTCACGGCATTTCAGTGTCAGCACCAGTCTGCATAGTTGATACAGGGCAGGTTGGTTCCATGGACTCATCATATTCTTGTTATATTCTGATCTTCTTATCAGCATGAATCTGAACTCCTGGAATTTTCTGATTGTCTCATCTCCAGCTTCGCCAATTTTTCAGTCATTGCAACTGCTGTTTTTTATTTTTCAGTGATCTGAGTAGAACTTTTTATTGTTTGTTCTTTTTTCATCTTATACGATTTCTTTTCAGCCATTGTACAGTGCCCCTTGAGCAATTGCAGGTTAAGAACAGGATCTCTTTTGGCAGTAAGAGGGATTTGAACTGGCAACCTTCCAGATACCAATGCAGATCCTTAGCCTCAGAGCCACCACTCTGCCATACTTACCACCAGTTAAAACCCATCCACTGCAAAATACAGGTGTGTGTGCTCTGATAGCTGATCGCATGATGTCTGTTACCTTTTAAAAGTCATGTCAGATGTAGTCTGACACTTTTATCAACTATCTATTTACAGAAATGAGTCTGTAATTAGATGGAAGTTTATTGGGTAGTGTCACAAATTTAATTAACCTATGGCATGTAATGCTTGAAATCCTAGCAGAATTATCGTTCCTAGTAAGTACATGCTGGCACATCTGGTGCTCACTGTTATGCAGTCAAAGTTATGTACATTATCAATACTATCATTGACTAAGCATTTATTTTTTGAAATGTGAGAGTTTCAAATAAAGTGAGAACTCAGTGTACATAAAATACATTACGATTATGTTTATTTCCATCATTATCATCATTTTGCCTTGTTCATGCACCATGTCTTTCTGCCATTGTTGGAAATCTTCACTGAATATTCAGTAAGAGCCTCTGATGTACATTTGGAAATCTCATCTCATCTTCTGCAGTCACTTTTCCTGGTGAGGGTCAAGGTGACAGAAGATTGTGCAGGATAGCAGAGACGTCTCTGTCCCTATCTACAGATTCCAGCTCTTCCTGGGGAATTCCCAGGTGATTCTACAGTCAGCTGAGAGGTATAATTTCTTTGGAATGCCTTGGGTGTGCCGCATGCTGTCCTTTAAGTGGGATATACCCAAAGCAGATTTGAGGGGACTGCCCTGAGGGTATCCTTACTACATGCCCAGACCACCTCAACTGGCTCCTCTCAGTCAAGAGGAGTAGCATCTCTACTTTGAGGTTCTACTGAAGGAGCCCAATGGCCCTGCAAAGAAACTTAATTTCTGCCACTTCTATGTCTAATGTCATTCTTTCAGTTATTACCCACAATTCATGACCATAGGTGAGGATAAGAAAGTAGATAGACCAGGAAACCAAGAGTTTTGAAGTGAATCGCTCAAGTGTGTACTGAAAGTCACAGTCAGATGAGGACAACATCAATAGCATAAAGTAACAATGCCACTCCTGGGCTCCCCCAACTAGACATCCATAACTTCTTCAGCTTTGCCTTGATATCCTGCTCACCAAAAACCAAAGCAGTGGCAAGACGCGGCCTTGAACAAGTCTGACACCCACATATTAACACCAAGTATTCAGAGGTAGCTCTTATTATATTCATATATTTAATGAATAGTACACAAGAGAAGACTACTTACCCTGTTTTTCTGCTGCATAGCACCTCCCAAAATACATGCCGAGGGACACAGTCATATTCTTTTTCCAAATCTACAGAACACCTGCAGACTGGATTATCATACTTTTATGAACCTTTCAACAACTATGTCAGGGAGAAAAGCTGGTCTACGGTTCCACAGCCATAGTGGAACCTACATTTTTCTACCTGTATGTTATGCTCAACTATTGGACCGTGTCTCTCCATGAGCAGAATGACATAAACCTTACCTGGGAGGCTGAGGAGTGTGATCCCTCTATAGCTGGAACACACCCTCTGGTCACCTTTCTACTTTTGGAAATATATGCCAGAATGTCACCATGGGACCTCAGCTAATGTGGGTAATCAAGACAAAATTGTTACATTGACCAAGTAAAATTAAAAGAAAAGTTTTGCATAATAAATTATTAATAGTTACAGAAACCATCTTGTTATTTGTAGAATTGGGAACGTCATAGTTAACTATACACAGAGAATGGCATACTAGGTCAGCATGGCCCTCTTCTTGTTTGTAGCACTTCATGTTATTTCTCCCCCATTACTTATTATTCTATTTCTTCCTTTTTTTAACAAATTGCTCCCATTAGGAATTAAACATTCCTTGAAAAATAAAATGATCTTTCATTTTATATAGTTTCCCACTCTTGAATCACCAACTATAGGCTATTGATGCTTCACTACATAAACATTTATACTGCAGTCAAAGCAAGTAGTTAATGACAAGCAGACATGGTGACTTACATCGATGCCAAGATCAACTAGGACACTTGCATTCGGTCAGAAATATTAAAGTTGTTTGTTATGCAAAGAGCATTTTCTTCAGTACAGTAACTCCCAATAATTAGTCAAAGCAGAAAATAAATCAGAAAAACCTATAACAAAATCCATTTGAAAATGTCAGCGAATATTATTTTAAAGTTCGAGCGAAACTCATATTTTTATAGAATAATATCCCAGAGTTGTTCATTGATGTGATTTATACCCAAAGATTGCTGGGATAGGCTTCAGCCCCCCAAGACCCTGCTCAGGATTAAGTGGGCATTGAAAATGTTATTTTATGGTACTTTTTGTTTTAGATTTAAGTGAATGTGGTGTTAAAAAGAGAGCTTCATATACAACAAATGGTTCTGAACTGATTAAATTCATACCAGGATGTCATAATACAGGGGCAAATGTTAATCAAATGTAACAAGGTAAAATTATGTTGGGTAGCTTTTGAAAATCAATAACATTTGTGCTGTTGAATATTAACAGAGTGTGAGCCACAGACCCTGAAATGTAGAGCACATGTTGGTTTGTTTTCTTCTAACCTAGAGAATGTTCTTTTTCTTTACCGTGGTCATCTAAGTCTTTTGTTTAAGATGCAGAATTATATAACACGTATATGTACATTTCCTTAAAAGTTATGCTTCTGAACCATTAATGCAGTATTTCAGATTGTTAGAATAAGAAGTTGTCAAAATAGCACTTATAGTAACACTGGTATCTCCATTTATTTGCACATATAACTCCTGTCTTAAAATTGAAGAGACTTACATTTTTATTGTTAAAATCTTCACATGTTATTGTTGGTCCTTCCACCCTTGTAATCATTCTTGGAAATTGTTTTTAATGCCATCTACCAGTACATCGATTGTGAAGGTTTGGTTACTTTCAGGCAGTCTCTTTAATATCACGAGAGACCTCACACTTCCTTAACATCTCTCTATTATAAAAACAATCTTGGAAGGCTTGGAAGGAGATGATACATGATTTTCTTTAAGACACTTTAACATCCCGCAAGACAAGGCAGTGAGACAAAAGGAAAGCTGCTGTACAGGCTTTTAAATGATTGCTGCACAGCACAACAGCAGCAGCAGCAAGCCAGCAGCTGATCTGACCGCATCTCCTTAGTGTGCGTGTAGAGCGATCCGGCGGGGAGGGGGTGGGCAAGCAGGGGGCAATGCCCCCTAGTTTATCATATAATCCAGTATACCATTGATATGCTATTCATGTGCTGGCTCAGTACAAAAGTCATTCTAAAAATAACTGTTATACTTCTTTGTCTTTTCTAGGTACTGTATGTAGTTTTCCAATTTGAATATTATTTTAGAAACAAAAACTTAAGCAGAAAAAGATAGGAACAAGAGATTAATACTTAAAACTTAAATGTAACAACTGGAATTGTCTTTCTCACATTCAGAGGTGAAGAGTGACAATTTATTCAAAGCCCACACTCCTGCTGCATGCTATTATAAATGTTGAATTGACAGTAGAACTGGCAGAGGCTCAAGTGTCATTTTTCATCCATCAGTTGTGAAATGACATTCTTGCCATCAGGTCTTTAAGGACATGTTCTGTTAGGAAAGGGAGATATTGAATAGCAGAACATAATATGGGAAACATAAAACAACGCTCAGAAGTCGGTTTATTCCAGTTTGGCCATGTGAAGGGGTGATATATTATGCTGCTTCTACTTTTCTAAGAAAATGCTTTCACACTACATATTTAAGAGAATGTTTTTCTTTCCATATTTTTAATTGTAGAACATGAATTCTTTTTTGTCAGACTCACTGTGTGTGTTCTTTATCCTCACTCCTTAACACTAGAATTACCAGAGCCTACAAAAAAACTCGTACATCCGTCACACCTTAAAATGCTTCACACCTCTCCATCACGTCTTTTGTCTTCTAAATTTGTGGCTAAGCAGCAAACAGCAAACAGCGTACTATCACATTCCCCACCGGCACACAGTTTTCTCAGCTCAAGTCTGTTGACACCTGCGTGTCAGTTGCTTGGAGTTGTATAGAGTGAGAAGTCAAGCAAAAAGACACCTTTTATAAATACTATATTGTTATTTGGAACATTTGCATTTCATGTATGTTCTGTGTCTACATAGATCTATGTACACACATCGTTAAAAAAGAAACGTTTTTCAAGTTTTAGTCATAATTGACAAAATGTAGACATGAAATTTATAATGTGTGAAGCCTGAAGTCCAAATATCAAAGAAAGAGTTTCACAATTCTAGTGTTAATTGGTTACACTTATCTGCAACATGATATAGAAGCTTAAACAGAGGTATGTAGTGAATGATTTGGGCAGTAAACTTTAAAATACACTTCAGGAAATGCTGGGAAGGAGTAGTGGTGTTGTGTGCCCTAATATTGTTGCATTTCCATGAGATCTCATTTCTTTAGCTTTTTTAACTAAATGGACTGATTCGATTATTCCCTCCTTTTGATAGTTACACAGCTTTTTCATTCACATGGTTTCTGGCAATGTTTATTCAGGATGATGAGACATTAAATGGGCTTTATTACTAGGCTAGTGACACAATTCACATAAGGACAAGGATGGATTTGGACAGCTATTGATGAACACGCATGTCAGTGTGAGAATACCCAGAATTCATTATGCTCTTATAGGGGTAGGGTGTATACCAGGCAGGGTGATATGTGTTTACTACACAATTGAACGCATTTATGTGGTTTAATACATTGTGATTTATCTTGGCACTGGAGAGTGATGACATGCATGTTGTTGGACATGTTGTTGGACACACAAGAAAGAATTTCACTGTACTCTGCACACTTGACAATAATACTACTACAAATATACAGTGTCTTGAGAATGTATTCTGAACCTTTCACTTCCAGCCTTATGCCAAAACCCATTTAATTCATTCTTTTCCTCATCAAACAACACTTTATATACCCCAGAATGGCAAAGCAAACACAAGATTTTAGGAATTATTGCCACTTTATTAATAATAAAAAATTATTTTGACACAAAATATTCAGAGCCTTGCTATGACATTTGAAATTTGTATATCCTGTTCCATTGATTCTCGTTGAGATGTTTCTGTACCTTGTTTGGAGTCTTCCTCTGATCAGTTCAATTGATTGGACTTGATTAGGAAAGGCACACACCTGTCTATATAAGGTCCCTCAGTCAACAATTTATATCAGAGCATGAGGTCTTACAAACAAGATAGCATCAGGGCATAGATTTGGGGAAGGTTACGGACAATTTCCTCAGTGTTTAAGGTTCCCAATAGTACAAAGGCCTCCATAATCTTATAAGAAATAAGTCTGGAACGATTACAGCTCTTCCTAGAGCTGGCTGCCCAGCCAAACTGAGCAATCAGGGGGCAAGCACCTTAAAAAGAGAGGTGAATAAGAAACAAGATCATTCTGGCTGAGTGTGAATATGGGAGAAACTTCCACCACCACTACAACATTCTACTAATCTGGGCTTTATGGCAGAGTGGCCAAGCAAAACACAAAAGCATGATTGGATTTTGTAAAATGACATCTAAAGGAATATCAGACTATGAGAAACAAGATCCTCTAGTCTGATGAAATCAAAATTGAAATGTTTGGCCTACATAGTAATAGTATATTCTATGTATGTACTGAGTGCGTGTTGTTTCCATCGTCCCGTTTACAGTCCGTTATGTGTACGTCAGTGAATTTTGTCCCCGTAAGTGCAGAGGGGATGGATGAGGGAGACAGACCGCAGTCCCCCGATGGAAAGCACCTGTTTACATTTCAGTTACATCTGGCTCCTCACTATTTAAATGATCAGGAGGGAAAGAGGAAAAAAGGGAGGAAGGAGAGAGAGACAGAGATTTCATTAATGACAACAGATCATCATTTCCTGCTATTTTTCACATTGTGCCCTGTACCCAGTTTGTTTCTCATTCCACTGGATTCACGACAGCTCAATCATTGCCAGAAATCCTGGGGTTGGACATTATTATCCACCATACGCCAAGGAAGCATGGTGAGATTGTTCCATTTTTATTCAGGAGATTCAAACGCATCCATTTTTTCTTGATCAGTCATCTGTATTCAGGACAGTAATTTACCTGGACTCAAGTTCACGTTCATTGACATTTCAGTATTTATCCAATGTTGTTATTTGTGTTTTGTGTTTGTTATACGTTGCAGAGGCAAGGGAAGTTTTGTTATTGTATATACAGTATGGTGTTTCACTTTCCTGCTGTGGTGAAGGGATATACATATATAGATATATTCTACTTTGGGGATTTGCATTAATGTTTTTGTCATTGTGTTTCATGTAATATATTTATACACTTATTTTACATATCTGCTTTTGTTTACTTGTATTTAACTGTCGATTGAGGGGAATATATTATTTGTTAGAGGTATGGCTTGGTATAAGTAGATTCATCTCAGTAATTTATCCAGGCCGCAGGTCTTGGTAGTGTGGCTGCTGGCTGGGTAAGGGTTCGGATGTTACAAGGTGTCACCTGTGGAAGGAACCATCACCTGTGCAATACCATTTCATTGGTGAAGTATGGTGGTGGCAGCATCATGCTGAGGGGATGTTTTTTTAGTAGCAGGATCTGGGAGACAAGACAAGGTTGAGGGAAAGATGAATGAAGTAAAATATAAAGACGTCCTTAAAGAAAACCTTCCCCAGAGATACTTTAGATAGGTAAATACTTTATTTATCCCCTCAGGTGTCCAGTTGCTCAAGCACATCAGTAAAAATCGTTACAAATTATTGAATTATTGAAAAAAGGCAAAGAAAACAAAATATATAAATAAACAATAAAAAGTACAAGTTGTCAATTGTTACAGTGTCGGAAGGTAAAGTGGTGACCAGGTCATTAATCACTAGTGTTGACAACGAAGCATTAGGAACAGCAGGAGGAACAAATGATCTTCTAAAGCATTCTGTTCCACTGTGCAGTGAGAGAAGACAACTGCTACATTTACTTCTCAGACCTGCCAAAATGTTGTGGAAAGGGTGATTGTAATTGTAATTGTCTACTTACAGCAGCAAAGAAGAGGACACTGGTAACATCATTTCACTACTATGCTGAATGGTCTGAGTCTTCTGAAAATAACTGTCCACTGACAATCTCCATACAACCTGACCAAGGTTGAGATGATCTGCAGAAAAGCATGGCAGAAAATCCAGTTGTGTGTTACTTGGAAGACTCCAGGCTATAATCTCTGCCAAAGGTACTGAGTAAAGAGAATGAATATCTGTGTCAATGGGATTTTTCATTTTTATGACATTTGCAAAAATTTCTAAAGTCTCATTGATGAGGGAAACAAATGAATTTAAATGATTTTAGCATAAGGCTGCAACATAATCAAATGTGATAAAAGTGAGAGGGTCTAAATACCTTCTAAAGATACTGTATATACCTGCCTTGTGGTTAATGCAAGATGCTCTATTGTCTCTAGTAATGAAAGTTACTCTTTCATTGTATCACTATAAATTTGAAATGAACCAAATTTTTCTCAACAAATACTGTTAATGAAATTAATTTATAAGTCCATTTTTAAATTGAAACCCTGCCTTTCCTACCTCTGATTCTTTACTTAATTGTCCTTAGCAGCTGAAGAAAGAGCTGAGCAGTTTTGGTTCTGTTAGAGTGGTAGGGCTGTTTGAGTACATCTACACCATCAGCAGAGTAACCCTGAGGAGAAACAAAGAGCAGAATGCGTTATCTTCACCTTAAACAACTGCTGTACCTACATCTCTAGCCTGTATAGTGGATACAAAATGTATACACACCTCTGCCAAAATCACAGATTTTGTGTACTTAAAAATGAAACCAATATCAATCCTGTCAGAGATTATTCTACATTTATTGTAAAATTGCTATCTATACAAAGAAGGTGAAAATAAATCAGAAACTGTTTAATGAAAAAAGGGAAAAAATCCTACAAAAACCTGGTTGGATTAGTGTGCACACTCCCTAAACGAATGCTTAGTTAACTCAGTCTTTTTCTTTGCACTCAGTTGTTTCGGGTAAGTCTGTCAGTTTGGTACATCTGGACTTGGTAATTTTTGCCCACTCCATATCTGTCAAATTACAAGGGCACCTCCTGTGCACAGCTCTCTTTAGGTAACCCCATAGATTTTGGACTAGGGTCTGGGCTCTGGCTGGACCATTCCAGAACATTGATCCTCCTTTGATGAAGCCATTGCTTTGTTGATATTGATGTATGCTTTGGGTCATTGTCATGCTGAAAGGTGAAGTCCCTCTTCATCTTCAGCTTTCAGGCAGGTGCTTTAAGGTTTTGTGGCAAAATAGACGGATACTTGGAGCTATTAATGATTCTGTCCACCGAGACTAAAGCCCCCATTTTCCAGCTAAAGAAAATCATCCCCAAAGCATAATGCTGCCTCCACCATGCTTTATTGTGGGTATGGTGTTCTTCTGATGATGTTATTTTGGTGGCAAACGTACCTGTTGGAATTATGGACTGTGGGAGACTGGATATACTTTTTTGCAAAGTTTAGCCTGCTTGGATGTTTTTCTTTGTTTCATCTTGCTACTCTACCTCTCAACCTAGACAAATGAAGATTATGACTAATTGTTGTCATATGTAGGGAATAACCAGGCAATTTAATGTTGCCGTAGGCCTCTTGGTGGCCTTCCTGATTGCTCCATGGATAGTTTAATGCTTTGGATACCTTTTTGTAGCCCTATCCTGACTGATACCTTTCAATGATGAGATCCCATTCATGTTTTAAAAGCTCTTTGCCGACCATTGCTTTTGGAGTAAATTGCAACCAAGAAGATATTAGAGCAATCCTACAGGAACCACCAAAACTTTATCTGAGCTCAATCTGAGCCACTTTAGTTGATGTCTAACTAACATTTGAGATTAGACTTATTGTGATTGATGGATTCTGAATGCAGCCACACCCTTGATTATTAAAGGGTGAGCATACTAATGCAACTTGGTTTTTGTAGCATTTTTTCCCATTTTTCACTACACAGTTTCTGATTTGTTTTTACCTTCTTTGCATAGATTGCAATTTTGCAATAAAGGTGGAATATGTCCTGACAGGATTTATCTTTGTTTCATTTATTTATTACGCAAAACCTGCGATTTTAGCAGGGGTGTATAGACTTTTTATTTTCATTGAATATTGTGTAGTTGCCAGCACATCCAATTCTTAGTGTCCACCTTTACTCCACTCCCAAAAGAGGCAGGCTTGCCTCTTTTGACACATTTACCTCTCTTCAAAAGACTGTTCCCAACGTTTGATTTTCACACTAATATCAAGGAGAGATGAACCAGTAGTACCCATATTTCTGTCATGCCAATGAAAAAATCAAACTTCAAAGAAGGGAGTTCAGAAATCTTTAAAACCACAGAGGGTAAAAGGGTGTCTCAATATAAAATTGGAGAAACTGAAGTTCAACTCAAAGAACAGTCCAAAGTGACATTAGACATGGAGCATGACTGGCTTGGAAGTTGCAAAGTCACATGTGAAAGGCAAACGCAGAATGTGGGCTAGAGATAAGAGTGGGGAAAAAATGGTATCACGTGAAGTATTAACAAAGGTTTATATTTTGTTACTTCAGCTATCCCCAACCCTGAACTGAATAAACAGATTTTGAATATTCATAAAAGACTCCATTGTAATTTTTACTGTTTTAAATGAGCAACTGTCATCCAAAAAATTGAGGTTTATTTACTTAACAGAAAATGAAAAGGCACTAGTGGCATAAAAGCAAATCCAACCACTGTTCCATAATTTGTTATTCTTATAACCAATATGTAATGTCCCTTAGACTGACTCCTATATCTGTTTATTCATTTGCTGATCTGTTTTACAGTTTCCTCAGACAGGTTTCTTTCATTAGCATATGATTTTATTTCTGTGGAGGTACACACCTGTTGTTCAGACTACAAGAACAGATAATTAAGTGTGTAGTGGTAGTGTGTAGTGCGTTGTTCAATATGAGTGTATTTCAGGCTCTCCAGGCCCCACTGTAGATAAAGCACAACAAAGCTGCAGGTCTTCCAAACTGCATGGACGGACAGTGTTAAAATGTAAAAGAAAAACACTCTCTTTATAGTCTGACCAGACTACATTTCTAGACTAATAGATAACAAAAGTAATAATCCTCAAGTACTGTTTAGAACAGTGGCTAATCTAACAAATGGTAATTCTTAACTGCAAGGAAAAATGCTGACATTAACAGTTCAGACAGTTCAGACTTTATGTAAGTTCTTTAATGAGAAAACTGACAATATACAGTTAGATCCCAGATTTCAACGTCACTTGGCAAACTTAATACTAGATTAACATCTTGCGTGCACCACTTTAGTAATTTTAATTTGGTAACAGAAAAGGAAGTTGTAATTTTCATTTCTAAAATGAAACCTGATACTTGTTCCTTATACCCAATCCCAACTAAATTAGCAAAAAGCTCAATAGATGTTCTGGCAGTATCCATTCATAGCATTATCAATAGTTCATTACCGAACGGTGCAGTTTCTGATGCACTAAAAGTGTCTGTTGTCAGACCATTACTTAAAAAATGACAACTAGACTCAGATATGCATAATAATTATAGGCCCATTTCAGATTTACCGTCTCTCTCTAAAATGCATGAAAAAGTAGCCTCCATGTAGCTTCAGTCTCATCTTACACTTTATAATTTATTTGAAAAATTGCAGTCTGGCTTCCCCATTGTTCATAGTACAGAAACTACACTATCCTGTGTTGGTAAACAATTTAATATCCTCTGATGAAGGGAATTTCATAGAAATTATTTTGTTATATTTAAACACAGCATTTGACACCATTGACCATACTACATAGGCTGGAAAATTACATTGTTGCCTGGTTTAGATCTTATTTATCAAATCGATTCCAGTATGTACTGAAATGTGTTGACAGTACTCCATCATTTTACTCAGAAGATAAATATGGTGTCCCACATGGCTCAATACTCAGATCTTTACTGTTTTCACTTTACATGCTTCAATTGGGAACTAGCATTAGAAAACAACATTCATTTTCATTCAAATACAGATGACACCCAATTATACCTTTCTTTTAGACCACCTGATGTTTCTCCAATGCTGTCCTTAATTAGTTGTGTCAGTGAGTTAAAGCAGTGGATGGAGGAAAACTACTTGTCTCCGAATACAGAAGAAGCAGAAATTCTATTTATTAGGGAGAATGATGCTGACCGCAAAAGCATTCTGTTACTTTTTAATTTGGGTGAAATCACCATCAGGTTTAACTGAACCACCATGCCATTTAGGCGTTATCCATGACACTAAACTATCCAAAACATGTTTTTTCCATCTTAAAAATCTTGGAAAATTAAAAGTTTTTCTAAATATTAATGCAATTATTTCTAGTAGGACTGACTACTGCGTTGTGTTATTCGTTGGCTGTTCTGATAGTTGTTTATTCAGCTTTCAGTTAATTCAAAATGCTGCTGCAA
Source organism: Polypterus bichir lapradei (assembly GCA_026402145.1). Classification (NCBI taxonomy): domain Eukaryota; kingdom Metazoa; phylum Chordata; class Cladistia; order Polypteriformes; family Polypteridae; genus Polypterus; species Polypterus bichir. Next base: position 66,719,725 of record JANRMT010062790.1, on the reverse strand, counting down.
GAATTATTACACAAAGCTAAAAATATGAACACATAACTCCAGTTCTCAAGCCCTCGCAATGGCTCCCAATTAACCTTATGACTGATTTCAAAATCCTCCTCATAAGAAAAGAGCAAGGCCCTTCTTTATAGACAGACATAACTTTATTTGATTTATCATTACTTACAAACCAGAGTGCACATTGAGATCTCAAGATGCCACCCTATTTAAGATTTCAAGGATTAATAAAATAACAGTTGGAGGTCAAGTTTTTAGTTTCAAGGCCCTGAAGTCCTGCTTACTTAACTGAGCTTATCATTACTTACAGAGTATTTATATCACTGTATCTGAGTGGGGAATCACAGCAGCAGTTGATCGGAAAGAGAATTATCAGTATACAGCATCAAGCACACGCTGCCTCAGCCACGGCAACATGCTTTAGAGACTTTCCCGTGTGGACCTTGCGGTTCAGAAACAGTTTCATCCCAAGAACTTTAAACACAGTCAATCAGTCCATCAAGTGCTCCTTGTAGAACTATTTGTACTTATAAATACAATCACCTCACTGTAAACTTGCACTACAGTTATAATATTGCACAACCTGCGCCACTTTATAAAGCGCGTATTTACATATGATGACGATATCATTTTTAAGATGAAATGCAGCAAAATATGTTGATTATATTATACAGATAAAACTTTAACTTCATTTAAATAATCTGTATTGTTAATAATTAAACATGTGCAGACACAGTGCCGCAGCGCTAGCTAGTTCACGGATTGATCCTATCTTGTGCCGTATTCTTGCTGGGCTGGTGCGATACTGGAAGGATAGATGGATAGAATAATTAAACACGTACTACGAAGATATTTCAATGTTCCATAAAAGTTTTGAAGAATTGTCATTGTAAGCTTACAGATGGCTTAACGTCTATTACAGAGCTGATTGTGTGGCAATTGGGTAATTGGAGAAAGAAAAGTAAAGACAGGAATTGGAGGTTAGTACGTTTGAAAGAGACAATACTGCTGCAATAATTTCATCGAAGGTTGCGCATAATCACTGCACCACTGTATTCCCATGTTTAATAACATGCTTTCATTCCTGTCATCATGAAAAAGTTATCACGTATACATCTCAGTATTTTAATTATTCAGAGAGCTGTAATATTACGAATGTAATGGATTCTGTGTCCTGTCGGAGAAAGAGAAAGCGCGGAAGCACATAGTGATTCACACACATAGAGCACATAGAAGATCAAATGCAAAAAAAAGCATTTAACATGCTACTTTAGTTACGATGGGATTTGAGAAACTAGTAAATTAAACGATTTTAAGGTGAAGTTTATGATTTACTTTAATGACAAAATAAACTATGTGATTAAAGTGGAAATTTTGAGATTAAAGTTGACATTTCGTGCTTTTTTCCCCACTGTGTGCCTATTTTTTTTTCTCTGTACCCTAATAAACTTTCATATGACACTCAGACGGTGGGCTACGACTCGCCTTTTCACGGCGACTTTGATATCTGACAACTTCTTTTTTATTTCGGGCACTGTGTGACTTTGTGAACTTGAGCTTTCGAGTTTCTCCGACACTCTGTCACTCGATCAACTTCTTTTTGTTGATTGTACCACTATTTAAACCAACAAATAGTACGTTTTTCCATTGCCTCCACTTGGTATTCGCTGAAATTCTTATATTTTCCTCTGTGCTTTTCCCATTGTCTTTTCACAGAAGGCTGATCTTAAGGGCTATTTATATTGATTTGCATATTCAAAGATGCGTAATTCTGGGAGGAGTTGGGGCGGGACAGCAGGCGCATGCACGAGCATTACTTTTCACGCTGACCGGGATTTATGTAGCAGAAGAACGTGGAAGTTTGCGTACGCACAGATTCCTGCATCTGGAATTTTGCTGTGCGTAAGCACATTCCCGCTTTTGTGCTTACACCATGTTATAGTGCGAGTTCTTCGCACGGCGTTATACATGAGGCCCCAGGACTGTGACTGTGTCTGACTTTTACTTTGATCTCCTCATTTTCAATTTTAATCTTCTCTGTTGTCAGTTGGTCATTGTTCATCAATTACTCAAGGGCAGATATTGTTGGTTTCCATTTATATTAATCAGTTTCTATTTTGTTTTTTGTGTGTTTTAACAAACCAGTATCTTCATATGTACTAATTCCGTATTCAGTACTTAGTTTAATCAATACTTGTATTCTACCAGAGAATTAGCACCCAGCTCTCTGTGCCTGCACTTACTGAACAACGCTATACAACAATAAGATGTACTTGTATTGTAATTACGATGTGCAGGTGCGAACAGCAGTCGTCTACTGAGCTTTCAGCCACCATAGCCATTAACAGAGAAAATCAAGAATCAATAGCTTCCTTATTTACAATTTTAATCTCCTCTGTTTTCAGTTGGTCATCGTTCATCAGTTAGTTAATGGGCAAATGTTGTTGGATTTCATTTATGTAAATCAGTTTCTATTTTGTTTCTTGTGTGTTTTAACAAACTTGTCTCTTCATATGTACTAATTCCATATTCAGTACTTAGTATAATCTATACTTTTATTCTACCAGAGAATATGCACCCATCTGTCTGCGCCTTTACTCAGTGAACAGCGCTATACAACAATAAGTTATATTTGTAATGTAATTACGATGTGCAAGTACGAACGGCAATCTTCTCCTGATCTTTCAGCCACCATAGCCATTAACAGAGAAAATCAAGAATCAATAGTGTTTTTATAGATTGCATTTATTTATTAATACTTCTTATTTTCTCATTGCACTGCTCTTTCTTTTAACCAGCATTTGTTAATATCTATGTGCAAAAGGTGTACATGATGGACAAGGCTGCTAGTGTTCCTGGCTTTTCACTATTAAAATGCATAAAATAAAGATCAAAATTCTGTGCAAATCAATAGTGGCCAGACTACATTAGTATCATCCAATACAATATAACTATTTACAAAGGCCCCAAAACATCTACCCATGCTTTAGGGTCTGGTAAATATTTTTGTGGGTAATATATTTAATAATTATAGATTTGCTGCTCCCTGTTTCTGAATGAGATATTCAGATAACGATGTATATTTTTCGCTGAATTATGGATATTACAATGAATGAAACCTCTGCTCCTTGTTCTGAATTATACTAACAAACAGAAATGATGATTTTGCAAGTTTCTTGTGTCTTTTCTTTAGGTCAGTTTCAGTAATCTTCTATCTGGGAAGAGACTTATTATGGTGTTTGGACATTTATTGACATACAGATTTAGTGGTTGCCATTTTCTGTAACCCTGCCCGGGGTTTGTTTCCTGCATTCCGCCCTGCGTTGGCTGGGATTGGCTCCAAGCAGACCCCTGTGACCCCGTGTTAGGATATAGCGGGCTGGATAATGGATGGATGGATGGATTTTCTGTAAGTGGCCACTAGTGATCTCAGGAAGGATCCTGGCATGGATATTAGTTGGGGAAAGGAAGTGCAGATCATGTTAGTTCTGACCCCAAGTGAGAGGTATGATGGGGGTCTGGCAACATAAGTTATTCAGTAGTGAATGTGGCAAAGAAAAGATCATTGACAAGAGCAGTAAAAGATCAAAGCTAAGGCAATGGTGCTGGATTGTAGCTGAGGATGAAAAAAATGGTACCTCAAGTGAGATGGTGATGCTGCATTTTACAATAAATTGTGCCAATAAAATGTCAGCTAAGTGATACCATAAAAATCACATAAAGATCCTTCAACATAATTTGGCATATGGCACAACTACCAAATAATCATATCAAATATATTGCAACTTAATACTTAACACAGAGTTATAAATGCAAATGAATATTTATAATTTTCAAACTTTTGCTGAATGGGCAAAAGCCTAAATCATATTGAAACAAAAGTGATCAACATAATTCAGGATAATGATGAGATGTGCAAATTCATGCACCCTTTAAAATGCATCATAAAAAAATCAACTAATGGGTCACTTTAACAGGCTTAAGCTTCAGGGCATGAATGTGAACTTCAGGCTACAAATAAGAAATTGCTTTAACCATGAGAACAGGACAAATTGAAAAGAATGACAAAGTTGCATTTACTATAAATATTTTACCAACATGTTACACTATTGAGGCGAGTTTAGTGCTTATTTAATTTAAACAGAACGTCGCCATCTGCTGTTAGATTTTGGAGTAGTGCTCTACTTGCCCTTCAAGGATAAGTTTGGTAGGTTTCAAGACTAAATTATTTCTTCCCAATTGTGGTATATATTAATTTGTCACATAAAGGTTTGTTCTGATATGAAGATTTTTTAGGTGTAAATTTTAAAAATACCTTGTCTGTTCATGCAGCTTATAATAGGACTAATGACTAAATGAGGTCCATGAAAATAACAAAAAACTTACCAAAATGTGCACTTTGAAACAGCAAAGGTTTCGAATTAAGAAAATGTGCTTTTCCCATGCATGCCTTAAATCACCAAAATGCAGATGCATCTGCTCATCATGAAGAACCTCCACTCACAAGAATATTATAATCTCCTTTTCTTCACCATTTTTGGTCAATAGGTCTGACACTCCTCCTTTTTTTCTTCTTCTTAAAAGTCTTCTTTTTTCAGCAGATTGTCACATCCTCTGCTGTGACAATGTTAGCTATGCAAAACTGACCAAACAATTATACTTATTGACAAAGAGAATATCAATGTGTTGCCCAAATTGTCTACAGCAAGTGTAAATGTATTTAATTCACTTTGCGGTGCGGTCAGCACACTAGGTTCACGTGGTGAGTGTGTATAAACCAGGCGAGCAATATCCCTGCTTCTATCTACAAACAAAGGCTTACCCCCACCTCACCATCCTGACCTGATGTGCAGAAATCAGTTTGATGCCAGTTCCCCTAGCTTGCTAGATGATCATCGAGATATACTCCTTACTGGAGACTCTATACTTAACATGAACTTTTCATCATCAGGCCATTTTTGTGTGCTTTCCTGGCACTCACATTCTGAACATTGTAAGAAAAACACCGCCAGTCTGCAAAAAGCACAACAAAATTGTGTCAGCAATACTGCATGATGGACTCCAACAGTAAGAGATACTGAAATTGACTTCATATCATTTCTCCAAGTCATTAGAGAGAGGACCCCCACTGTGAGGATCTTCATGTCCCTGCAGATGATTAGAAGATCGAATGAAGCCTGTGGCAGACTCTTCTCTCTCTAAATAACTGACTGAAATATTTCTGTGAAAGGGACCAATTTTAGTTACATCGATAATTGGATGGTGGCTTTGTGAAAATTTTATGAACCCAGTAAAATCTGTAAAGATACCAGCCTTGGCAGTTTTTCCTTTCTTTCCTGGCTGTTATTATTAAATAAATTCTGCCTGTCCTTAGATTATCAATGTGTCATCTGTCAAAATATAATGTCTTGCTAAGTTAATTGTCAGATTTACTGTCTATTATAATAACTAATTATGACAAGTTCCTAGCAGAAGTACTTTCAATTTTCATATAGATACTGAAAGTGACCCCAAAGTAATGGAGCTTATCAACCTTGTGTGTTACTTTGATCTTAGTCAGCGTGTTTCCCAGCCAATACACCAGGTGGTCATATATTACTGTTATTAATATCAAAAGGAATTAACATTGATAGGACATAGAAATTGGCATCTCTGATCACTTCTCCATTTTCTTTGACATAATATCTTTAACAAGATCTAAAAAGGAATGTATTGTGGTGGCATTTGATGCAGTGGTTGTCTGCATTTTCTAGTATTTTTAATAGCCAGTTGGAATTTGGCTCATATACCGAAATACTGTACATCAAAATATAAACAGCCCAGAAAAACTAGATTTTTTTAACAAAGACTGCTACAGTTCTGTTTAAAAACTCAAGCATTCTGTGAACTTAAAAGAAATTGATAAATAAATGAATGAAATTGAAAGAGAACAACACTAATATTACACTGTGTAATTTTGAGGACTGCTCTAAAAGACAATTACAAGAAATTCAAGACTGCTGGTCTCGTGGTCTAGTGACCGTCTATTGAACCCAGCTTCAAATATGATGTGGGTGAAGAAACCATCAGTGATTAATTATAAAGTTTTCACAGTGTTTTTGAAGGAAAAATTAATAAGACGTACTGTGGTGATGGTAGTATATTTGTCTGTTAGACAAGCGATGCATTTTTTTGCAATTAGTGCTAGTTTGTATTATGCCTCATTATATCAAACTGCTGTTAAAAGACATTTTTAAATAAGGTTAAACAAAGAACATTCATGAGGCACACCCTACTTTCATCAGCAACTTTTGGACTCTCAAACAGTTCAGGCAGTTTGTCTCCAAAAGGTCACAAGTTGGGACCCTCGTCTTACAAACAAGTAAAAATGCTTGTTGGCCACTGCTGATAGTGGCCTAAGGATTGGTCATCCAATATCCACAAGCAAGCTTGTACTGCTAACCCCGGGCGAACACTTAACCCCGAGTTACAGCACGATTAGAAAACTGCTAGTATAAAACAGTTCAATATCTAAAATCTATCGGGCAACATGATCAACGCTCGTCCTTTTATTGACCCCCACCACCAATCCCAGCTTAGCATTAACAACAAGCCATATCACCAAATAAAGAAGCAAAAGAATAACACATATATTATTTTACATATATAAAGGAAAACAAACAAACAAATACATAGCAATCTAAACCCCCCCTTTCTGGTTTAAACACGTGATGTTCATAAATAAGAGAAACCAGTTTGTCCAAATGGGTTTACTGTCCTTATTGTTCAGGGCAAAGAAAAACCTTACTGGAATACACCGGCCGTTGAGCCGATAACAACAAAGTTTAATCCTAACGGTCCAAGATATTCATCAGCGAAATCAAAGAAAAAGAGTCGTCTTCAGAGACGCATCTCCCTTGTGTCGCTGAGTCTTCAAAAAAAAGAACTTGTTCCAGTAGATACTTTACTTGGCTACCTTGTCTCTTCTCTTTGCTCCACCACAAGATGTCTCCCTTTCTCCCCTTCTTTTCCAGTTTTTAAGTTTTCAACACCAACCGCCCTGACCGAGTTATGACCTCCCCCTTAAAGGTGTATTTACAGTATCCTTCTTCCCTGCAATGCAACAAAGAGGCAGCAGACTGCCCACAGAATAATAGCACATGTGGCATCCGCTACATATTCCCCGCCCCCAGACCAAGTGAAAGGCCAAAATAGGGCTTCATATTGGTCACATGCACTGTATCTGTTTTTTCCCCCCAGAGTCAGTTGCCCATTGAATGCGGTAATTAACAGGACCTAATTTGCTAAGTACTATAGCTGGGCCGAACCACTTCGAAGCTAGCTTCGCAGCAAATTTAGTTGAAGCCTTAGAAAAGGGATGCGCCTTCAACCAAACCCGGTCACCTACAGAATAGAGAACTACTCTTCTCCGTTTATTGTATTATCTAGCCTGTTTGGCCTGGGATTTCACCACCCGTTCCCTAACCTGTTTCTTTATAAGTTCCAACAAATGTAATTGCTGGTATGAAGTAGTATCAGGACAGTGGGGAGTGATATGTTGTTCTAAGTGCCCAAGAATTTGTCTTCCAAGAGTTAATTGTGCAGGAGACTCACCGGTACCCTCATGAAAGGCAGAGTTTAGAGCCAAGCGAAGTTCGGGAAGATTTTGCTCCCAGTCTTGATGACAGTTCCCAACATAGGAGGCAAGCATGGTTTTCAGATTGCGGTTCACTCGTTCTGAGAGGTTAGCCTGAGGATGGTATGCTGTGGTCTTCTTGTGCTGTACACCCCAATCCATCAAAAAACGGTCCATCTCTGAGCTTGTGAATTGTGGCCCTCTATCTGTGATGATACATCTGGGAAATCCCCAGCAGGTGAAAAGTTCACTTCTAAAGACAGAGCAAATGCGAGATGTTTTGGCGTCATGCAAGGCGAACAGCTCTACCCATTTAGTAAAATAGTCTACCGCCACCATTAAATAAGTTTTTTCCATTTTACTAACTGGGAGCGGTCCCATTAGATCAACCCCCCAAGTTTCTCCAGGGTCTTTCACTGTTGTGGACTGAAGAGGTCCTGCTGGAAAACCAGGTGGGTTCTTGTACTGCTGACAAATAATACAAGTCTTTACATGTTTCCAAACCTCCTTCCTCACCGTTGGCCACCAGGCTACCTCTAATATCCTTTTCAGCGTCTTCAGATGGCCTAGATGACCCCAAAAAGGACTGTCGTGGAAATACGCAAGGAACTCTGGCACATGTGATTCAGGGACAACAAGTTGGTATTTGTTTCCTCCCAATCTGGATGGTACACAGCGATATAACACACCCTGAAGCTCCTGAAAGGTAATGTGACCTTTTTGCTTTGTGGAATTATTCCGTGCCTCCTGACAAACAGGACTGATGGATTGAGCTCGAACTATGTCCTGAAGATCCAGCAGCAGGTCTGTCCATTGAGTCAATACAAGAGCCACCGCTGAAGTCATAGGTGGTTCCAGAACCCGGGAAAGCGCATCTGGTACCACATTTCCACACCCCTTCTGGTAAAACACTCTACAAGTAAATTCCTGAAGACACAAAACCCATCAAGTCAATCTGGATGAGGTCTTGGGGCAGTTAAAAGCCCATACCAGGGCATGGTGGTCAGTATATACTTCAAACAGAACCCCTTCAAGAAAATGTCACCACTTCTCCACAGCCCAGACTACTGCCAGACATTCTTTTTTGGAGGCTGAATAATTTAGCTCTGGGCCACGTAATGAGCGGGAAGCATATGCAATCACCCGTTCTTCTCCCTCCTTAGTCTGAGTGAGGACAACCCCAAGCCCTAAGTCACTGGCATCCATTTGCACCTGAAAGGTAAGGCATGGATCAGCTTGCAACAGGACAGGTGGTACCAAAAGTGCCTGTTTGAGGTTTTTAAAAGCACTTTCACATTCTGGTGTCCATTCCCATGGCACTCCCTTTATAGTCAACTGATGTAAAGGGGCGGCGGTGTGAGCTAACTTAAGAATGAATTTGTGAAACCAGCCTACCATCCCCAGGAAGCGCTGCAATGCTTTGATGTTGACAGGAGTAGGGTAATCCACAATGGCAGTGATCTTGTCCGGGTCCACTTTGACGCCTTCAGCTGACACCACATGCCCCAGGAAAGTGAGGTGGGACTGCAAGAATAGGCACTTTTTCATGTTCAAGGTCAGCTGAGCCTGCCTGAGTCGGTAAAAGATGCCATCAAGGTCCAGGAGATGTTGTTCCAATAAAGGAGAGAAGACAATGATATTATCGATATACACATAGCAGGTCTTCCCAATCAACCCTCTCAGCACTTGCTCCATCAATCTCTGAAAGGAAGCCCCAGCGTATTTAAGCCCAAAGGGCATTACCAGAAAATTAAACAAGCCTTCTGGAGTGATCACAGCAGTCTTTTCTATGCTGTCTTCTCCCATACACACTTGCCAATATCCAGACTGAAGATCCAGAGTGCTAAAAACAGCTGCACCACCCAATGATTTTAATATTTCATGCACCAAAGGAATGGGATAGGCATCATGATGAGTTTTAGCATGCAGTCCCCTGTAATCAACACAGAATCAAAAAGTGCCATCCGGTTTCCGGACCAATACTACTGGTGCTGCCCAAGCGGAGGATGAAGGTTCAAGAATACCGTCCTCCAACATGTGGTCAACCCATTCTTTAATGAGCCTCCTCTTCATTGGCGACACCCTGTAAGCCCTAAGTCGGACAGGGACCTCATCCACAGTATATATATGATGAGCAACTGCTGCCGTGCATCCCAGTTTATCTTTCCAAACCGTAGGCCATCATCTCAATAGAGGCTGCACCTCCCAGGGCTGAGCACCTATGCTAGCTTCTATAGGACTCAGTTCTGCAACGGATTGCGCCAGATAATAAAAAAGATTGGGCCACCGCAGCTCTTCCTGAGACCTTTCTTCGAACCTGAACGCCTTTCCTCCGGGCAGCGTGTAATCTCCGGACCTCGGACGTAAATTCATGCCTGCTGCAATGATGGAGTCCAACCCCAGCAGCAGTGGCATGGTCAAGTAATCATCCTCTAAGACATATACGTCCACCTCCCAGGAAACACTGTGCAATGCAAACTGCATCAGGACTTTGCCACTATCACCATACGCCCTCCCGTCTGCCAAGAAGAACTTCATTGTACCACTCGCCTTGGGCAGCTCATGGGGTTTTTTAATCTTTTCCCACAAACTGCGCTTCATTAAGGTAAGAGTGCTTCCAGTGTCTACTACCGCATCCCCAGTGATGTCCCTCACAGTTACTGGGTCTGCACAGTTGGTGAGCTCAGCCCCAGCGGATCGGTCATTTTGTCGTTGACCCCGTCCACTAGGCAAACTACTGCCTGAGGGGTCCTTATTTTTTTGTTTATGTCCCCTCATGGCAGCCCAGTCTTTCTCAATTAAAGTACCGATTTCCACCAGAGATTGTACTGAGCCCACAATACCCCATAAAGCCACAGCCAGCCACGGGTTACAAGCACCGAGGACACCCCTTACGATGTCGCCTTCTGACATACTGGGATTCCATCTCAAACAAAGTGCACGATATTCGTATGTCAAGTCTCTGATGGGCTGCGTAGGGTCCTGGCGGGTGTTCATTAGCTGCTCTTCCACCTCAGCCTGATAATCCGCATGCAGGAATGCTTCTAAAAATGCGGAGCGGAAAGAAGACCAGTCGGTTATGCTTGTCTTTTCTGCCTGCCATCATGACCGCACGGGACCGCTCAGCGAGGCATTTAAAAAGCCCATTAACTCCACATTAGTTAAGGGGTGTAGTTCTTAAAACGAATCCGCCTGTTCCAAAAATCGGAGAACTTCTGCTGATGTACAAGAGGTTTCTAATTTAAGGAATTCTAAGCGTAGTGCCGCGGCAGGTGTAGCAGTAATGGAGACCCTGGAAGTCGTACCTCCCATTGAGTTAGACTGCCGTAATTTCCTACAATAAGCGTCCATGCTCCTCCTTACCACGTCCTGCAGCTCAACTTTCCATTGGTGATCCCTTCTCTGGAGACAAGCAATCAATCGCTGTTCTAACTGCTGCACCTGATCTTGCACATATTCGCGCACTTCTATAGCGCCTTCCAACGATGCATGCAGTGCCTCTTCACGTGCAGCGGCCCCTTCAGCCAATTCCTTGATCTGATCGTGCATCTCTTCCATTCGTTCTTGCATCCCGCCCCATAACGACAGCAGGATATTTTCATCTCTTTGCACCTTAGGAGTAGAAATGTATAGCGAATCCAACAGGTTGGTTGCTTCATCAACCTCTTCGTGCGCCCTGATTGTAACATGTTCGCCCAGCTCAACCCCTATCTCCGGCTCCTCGCTCTGGCCGGTAAGCCTCCTGCGCCAAACCCACAGAAGACATCTGAACTATGGAGGTGAAAAATGCGTGAAAGGAGATAGCGAATGTATACTAGTCAGCTCCCCATACGGGCCACCACTAATCTGTACCGCTAACCCCGGGCGAACAATAAACCCCGAGTTACAGCGCGATTAGAAAACTGCTAGTATAAAGCAGTTCAATATCTAAAATCTATCGGGCAACGTCACGCTCGCCCTTTTATTGACCCCCCACCACCAGTCCCAGCTTAGCATTAACAACAAGCCATATCGCCAAATAAAGAAGAAGCAAAAGAATAACACATATATTCTTTTACATATATAAAGAAAAACAAACAAACAAATAAATACATACATAGGCAATCGAAACCCCCCTTTCTGGTTTAAACGCGCGATGCTCATAAATAAGAGAAACCAGTTTGTCCAAATGGGTTTACTGTCCTTATTGTTCAGGGCAAAGAGAAACCCTACTGGAATACGCCGGCCGTCGAGCCAATAACAACAAAGTTTAATCCTACCGGTCCAAGATATTCGTCAGCAAAATCAAAGAAAAAGAGTCTGTCTTCAGAGACGCGTCTGCCTTGTGTCGCTGAGTCTTCAACAAAAAAAACTTGTTCCAGTAGATACTTTACTTGGTGCTACCTTGTCTCTTCTCTTTGCTCCACCACAAGATGTCTCCCTTTCTCCCCTTCTTTTCCAGTTTTTAAGTTTTCAAAATTAATTTGAATTTACCATCATTAATCTTACGGATTTTTCTATATTTACTTTTTCAATTAACATTTTTTTAGTATTTTAAAACAATTTGAGGTACGTTCATTGTATGCAAATTGGCTATAGAAATAAAGATTAGATTAGAAGCCTTTATTGTCATTATTCCATGAATAACGAAATTACAGAGCAGCTACTGCTTCTGATGCAATGAAAAAAAGAAAACAATCAATGATTTTTACAGTAACTGTTGTTGTTTTAACTTTTAGGGAGGTGAAGCTTCTTCCATTGTCCAAATAATCCCACAGAATGTAATTCAGTTTTGTTGCAGTGTGCTCTGAAGTCATTGTGGCAGGTGTAGGAGTTTAACATGAAATCATGCTGGTGGAAGAACAAGCCCAGAGGCAGCAAGTAAACATTAAAAACAAGTGAAACAAGTACAGAACCTTAAAATATTTCAGGAGAGAGACTGAAGAAAGCTACATTATGCTATTGAAGACAGCTGATTGCCAATAAAAATAGAAGATAAAATCCATAAGGAGTAGTTTTATCTTAGTCCAACATTATTTTTTAGATATTTTATTAAGGCTTTCTGATCAAAAAGCAGCTGTAACACAGAAAAACAACCATCTTTAACACTAAGGAGATGTGCTTCACATGCCAGACCAGAGGAGTTCCAGTACACTGATCAGATCTCCACCCCAGTCTCTATTTTCACATTTGGCTACGTATTACCATATAAAATATAAAATTGCACACAATAATACCAATATTATCTTACATACAAGTAAGATTTGATATATATTTACTAGGGCGGCACGGTGGCGCAGTGGTAGCGCAGTTAGGAGGCCCGGGTTCGCTTCCCGGGTCCTCCCTGCGTGGAGTTTGCATGTTCTCTCCGTGTCTGCGTGGGTTTCCTCCGGGTGCTCCGGTTTCCTCCCACAGTCCAAAGATATGCAGGTTAGGTGGATTGGCGATTCTAAATTGGCCTAAAAGGATGAGCGTGACCAACAGTTTCGTGTCATACCAAACAGGAATATTAGTGTTGTGAAAGTACTTGCACTGAACGGATAGGCCAGAGCTCCCTGGTTTCTTTTTTAATTCACCTTGCTATTGGTAAGCATTTATTTTTTATCTATTGTGCCAGACGGCTGGGGACCCTACCCTGCCGGGATGCCTGGACGGTCCACGAGAGGGCAGCCGCCCGGGTCTGCTTGGGAGCCACTGGAATGGAGTTGGGAAGCTCATCCCTATGGGAGGACGTGGCTACCACCAGGGGGCGCCCAGACGGTTATGGAACTCTGAATGGCAGCACTTCCAATACACCAGAAAGTGTCGTCAGACGGAGCACCTGGAGCCCATCCGGGTCATTATAAAAGGGGCCGCCTCCCTCTAGTAGACGAGCAAGAGTTGGGAGGAAGAAGACGGAGCTTGTGAGGAGAGGAGTGGAGGTCATAGAGAAAGAGAGTGAGAGTGAGAGAAGCGAGAAAGAAGAGTTGTTGGGATAAGGCATTGTGGTGCTATAACAGAAATAAACATGTGTGTTTTGGACATTCTGGTGTCTGTCTGCCTGTCTGTGTCCGGGGGCTGTCTTTCCACAATGGCATCCCAGATGGGTCTCTCCACCTGCTAAAAGGTGGGGACCCCGTTTTAAAAATTATTTTGTGTAGGCAGCCCGCACAGCAGACAAAGGCGCACACACATCGCAGCACGTATACCTGGGCCAACAGCTCAATAAGACGCTCGCCAAGGTCCACGCTTAACGAATGGACAGCTCGATGGGGAAGAAGAAGGGCAAACACACCCTGAAGGTAGCAGCACCTGTGCCAAGCGTCGTCTTCGTGGATGCACGGGTTGGCAGAGCAGCGGATGAGGCCACCTGACCGCAGCACACTCGGGAAGATGGGATCTGGGAGGTAAGTCTCGCACATGATGGCGATACGCCTGGTGGGGCATACCCTGCTGTCCCCTGGTCTTGCTTTATAGAAAGGGATTGCCCGAATCCGCGTCTGTGGCCAAAGCATGCCGACCCGTGTAGTGAAGGTGAGACAACAGCGGGAGAAGAGGAGGAGTCGCTACTGACTGTAGAAGGGTTGCAGGGCAGAAACCACTCGGAAGACTCTTCCCCGATCGAGTCCTCTCATAGGGTGGAGGGAGCACTGGAGGACCGGAAGTCCCTCCCAGAGACAGGCACAGGATTGGACGGAGTGTGTTGTGTGCCAGCCGGTGAGTGGTCGATGGCAGGACTAATGAACGTCAATCCTGGCACAGATAAGGACCCAACGGAGTGCATGGAGGAGCTCCATGGCTCACAGCTGGACAGCAGGACCAAACAAACTGTAAGTCTACCACTGGCTGATGTTTTGTTTTTGCTGGAGGCTGTGCAGGAGCTGGAGGAAGCTCTTCATCCCGTAAAGTCACTCTTTCAGGTCCTGCGCTTAATGCGAGAGGTGATTGACGGGTTGGAGAAGAAAACGGAGACTTCCCTGATGACCATAAAGGAGTAGGGGGGAAAGTACAATGCGTAATTCTCCAGCCAGAGCGTTGATGCGGTACAGGTGAGTACTACCGGTACCGTAAAGGAAATGGGAAGCCCTAGCAAAGGGAGCCGAGACATGGGTGACCGGACTCAAGTAGCGGGGCGTCCTACAGTAGATTGGGGGATGAGTACCGAGCAAGCAGTGGTAGAAGAGACAGGGGGGAGATGCCGGCTTGTATGTGTCGGCACCCAGACCTACCCGCTCCAAGAAGCTGCGGCGCTCATAACCCGATCGAGAGGAGTGCAAACAGCACGGTGTCCCTCTTTGTCCCATAAGGGGATCTAGGCTGTTGCAGCACCCCAGAGTAACAGGAGGCCCCAGAGTAAGAAAGAGGGGTCTCCCGACAGAAGGAAATGTGAGCCAGGGAGCTCACGTATGGTGATAGAGCTCTCTCCACGGAGATGGAGAGCAGCCCCAAACCTGGCTGAGGAGACACAGGCATAGGCATTCCCATCCTGTATTCAGGTCCAGAGGGCACCGGAAAGGCAGGGGGTCCATCGATGTTACAAGTGCCATGGGGCTGGTCATCTGTGGAGACATTGTCCGCACGCCATGACGGAAGACCCCAGTAGGCGGTGTCAGGACGATGTCTCCACACCTTATGTGTCTTATTTTGCAGGACTGGACCGTGGACAATGGTATGTCGGCACCCAGCCGTGGGAAATACCCAGCCCTCGCAGGATGGGCCTCTTTCCTGTACGGGCTTCAGCTGGTGATAGGGCAGTGTGCCAGATGGCTGGGGACCCTACCCAGCTGGGACGCTTGGACGGTCCACGAGAGGGACGATACCTCCCCTGGGCCACGAGAGGGCAGCCGCCCGGGTCTGCTTGGGGTCACTGGAATGGAGCTGGGAAGCTCATCCCTATGGGAAGATGTGGCCACCGACAGGGGGCACCCGGACAGTTATGGAATCCTGGATGGCAGCAATTCCGCCACACCAGGAAGTGTCATCAGACGGAGCACCTGGAGCCCATTCGGGTCATTATAAAAGGGGCCGCCTCCCTCCAGTAGACAAGCCAGAGTTGGGAGGAAGGAGACAGAGCTTGTGAAGAGAGGAGTGGAGGTCACAGAGAAAGAGAAATAGAGAGAGAGAGAAAGAAAAGAAAGAAAGAAGAGTTGTTGGGATAAGGCATTGTGGTGCTATAACAGACATAAATGTGTGTGTTTTGGACATTCTGGTGTCTGTCTCTCTGTGTCCGGGGGCTGTCTTTCCACACTATGTTAACTGTAAAAAAAACTGTTAATGATATTATTTGCAATTAAGCATGTGTATAGAAGGCAAAGGCAAAAACTTCTCTAAGTGCTCAAAGTCGACCAACAAAGGTTGCGGTATTACTGTTTTTTTGCACATTTACATTTTATTATTTGAGTGTACATTGTAAAAGCACACATACACAAATCCTCAGGCTGGCTTAATGTAATTCAAAATTATGAGGGCGCAATGTAGGAAACAGCCCGGTGCCAGGCCCATTCGTGCACACATAAGTCTTAACCAGCTGTGAAATCCTACAGCTCCACCTGGAAGAGTTTAGCACAGATGGCAATATTGTGGGCCACCTCAGGTCAGGTGGGTCCATCAGTAGCTGGGCTTGATGTCTTGATAGAAGATGTGCAAATTGTAAATACATGCAGGGCATATTTCGGGTCTATTAATTATTAAGGGTCTAAAAGTTAATTTGTTTTAAATCGTATTCAGAGATTGAAAATATTTTTGAATGTCATGTGTGTTTATGTTAATTTATTATGATGGCTTTGAAAAAGGACAAGTTAATATTGTAGGATAACAATATTTGTCTGGCATTTTGTTTGTTGTTCCTGTCTTAATCCCCGATTTACAGTGCTATGAAAAAGTATTTGCTCCTTCCTGATATCCTCTATTGTTATATATGTTTGTCACAGTGAATGTCCTCAGATCTTTAGATGAAATGTAGCATTATTTAAAGCAGCGTTTCTCAACCTTTAAGTATTTGCAACCCGAGTTTTCATAACAGTTTTAATTGTGCCCCCCCTAACATTTTTTTGAAATGTAGATGCATATTTTATTATACCTACTTAACTTTTATCGACATTTATCTAACTCTATATTTATTGTTCTAGTATCAGAATGTAGTTTAAGTTCATTTGTTTTGGTTTCAACAGATTTTTTTTTCATATTTTTGATTCTTGTTTTCTTTTTTCACATCTTCGCGTCCCCCTTTATGTTACTTCGCGCCCCCCTAGTGGGGCCCGCCCCACAGGTTGAGTACCACTGATTTAAAGGGATCCAGAATAAACCTGTAACAGCATTTCTAAATTGATACTTAATGCATTTAAGTAATAAAATTATCCAACATCTGTATTCTCTATGTGAAAGGTAATTGCTCTCTTAGTTACTCACTCAAACATCTGACCAAAGGTAATAGATAATTAGACTCAGCTGACTGAACACCACTAGACCTAACTGCATCATCAAGCCCTGCTGAATCTAAACAAGCCATATACTGACCATCACTGTCTGTGAAGGAGTCATCACAGAGTTTCTGAAGAACCCTTTTCAAAGGAAATTCCAGAAGAGATGAGCAAAATAGGAAAGTGTTACAAAGCCATTTCTAGGGCCCTGGGACCCCAGTGTACCACTGTGACAGTCATTATCTCCAAATGGAGAACATTTGGGGCAGTGAATCTTCCCAGGAAAGGTTGACCAGCAAAGGGCACAACAACAACTCTTTCAAAAAGTCTCAGAGGATCCCAGAAGAACATCCAAAGAACTGCACGCTTCTGTGGCCTAACCAAAGGACAGTGTTTATGACCCCTCAATAAGAAAGAGACAGAATAAAAATGGAATACATGGAAGAGCAGCAAGACTGAAACCCCTGCTATCCAAGAATAATACTGTTGTTTAAAATATGTTTTACCGGGCAGAACATGCAAACTCCACGCAGGGAGGACCCAGGAAGTGAACCCAGGCCTCCTAACTGCGAGGCAGCAGCACTACCAATGTGCCACCAACAAAGACATAGGTTCACTTTTGTCTGGAGTAAAACTAATACAGAATTCAAAAGTAAGAACATTATACGTACATCAAAACTTACGGGTGGTAGTGTAAATTTTATAAAAGATATTTTGCTGTTTTGGGACCTTTTGTGACTTTCCATTATTGAAGGAATCATGAATTCTGCACTTTACCGGAATAATTTTTAAAAGAATATCTGATCATTTGTCTGTGACCTTAAGCTGAGGTGTACTTAAAGGTATGCAGCATGACCATGACCAAAAACAATAAACCAAGTCTAAATGTAATGGCTCAAAAGAAACAAAATTATAGTTCTGACTTGAACCTGACAGAGATGCTGTGACAGGGCCTGAAATCTGCTAATATGTCTGGTATAGAACTTTTTTACAAAGAAAAGTGGGCTACAATTCCTCTATAAGAATGTGAGAGTGTTTGGTAGCCATTGTGGCTGCTGAAGGTGCTGCAACCAAATATTGAAACTATCGGGACAATTTCTTGTTCACATGGGTGATAGGGTCTTTATTTAGGGTCAATTTATGTGCAGCTACCTGTTATTGAATTTTATGAAATTTCTCCTTCATATCCTGATAAATATCATTATTGCCAAAACTATCATTATAGTATTTATTGTGGGCCATATTATCCAAGCCTCCTTTGATTTCATGTAAAAGAGGATCACAGGAAATAAAATATGGAGGTGAGCTTTAATTTGATGCCCTAACTTCGTTCTCACTTCCCTTTGTGAAAGCCTGGGTAGCGGTTTAGTGTCTAGTGCCTTGGATACCTTTTTCTGTTCTTGGCCTTTTGGATTCTTATCAGATACTTTTGTTTATGTTTTGCCTGACTTTTCTCATTTCATTTTCTGCCTGTTGTTTGCCTACTGTTTTTTGAGTGCTGACTTCAATAAACTAAACAATATTTACATGTGTTTCACAGCTCCTCTCTTTCATGTTGCTTGTCAAGTGTAGGTGCCAGGGAAGAAGGTCAATCATCCTGGCTGGGATAAAGGATGGATTCTTACCCGTCCAGGTGGCCGTAATGGATGGACTGGGAAAACAGACTTACCAGAAGCAGTTCATTCCCCCACACGACAGTTGGCAGTGTTTCTCAAAGCTGGGCTAGATTGAGACAACAGCAGGGTGGCATGGTAGTTGGAGTTCAGAAACACTGCCCTGAGGGCGTCTTTGGATATCTCCAGAGGGAGCTGGCGAGAGAGAACTGCCCTGGTTTCTGTACGACCTGTAAATGCTCTGGATGATCTGGACAGGAGACTGGAAGCAGTTCCCAGGTCTAGTTTAAAAGAGAGTCTGGTGCCTCACTTAAATCATGTCAGAGTCAGGAGGGAGTGGGCAACACTCTTGGAGGAGGAAGGAGAGAACTGTGAATGGTATGTTTTGGTGGTGTTCTGAAAAAGGTGTTTTGTCAAATAAACTTCACATATTTGAACCTGGAATAGTATTGGGTATATCTGTGTCTGTGGTGTGGGGTTCAGTAGCGCCTCCTTTTGGTTACACAAGTTACATCCACGCTCAATCCTTACGGCATGGCTTTAGTGCTGCAGCAGCTGCTGTTAGGAGGTGGCACTGAGTGGGACCCTGCCTTTTAAAGTGTGATGAATGTGAGTTTTGGCTTCTCAGTTATTTATAATTTTTATCTTTATTCTGGCAATGCCATTTTTTTTCCGATTGTGTTGTGGCCTCTGCCATTTTATGTGGATCCTTGCTTGACTGTGGCCACATTTTTTATTGATCCTATGCTGGTTGTTAGAAGTCACATTTTTCATTATGTGACCACTCCCTGCCAAATTAAGATGGCTGCATGCAGCTACAGGCAAACAAGCATTTGATTTATTAATGAATTAAAACAAATTCTAGTTAGGTTGTGAGTTAGGATCTTGAGCTTGAGCTACGACTTTCTTTTATGCTTCTTTTGATTACAATTTGGTTTAGCATTTCTGGTTTAGGTGTTCAGAATGAATCCTCTGGTAATTTTTGACCCCAGCCTGTCCACTGACTAAAATTTCTGTTCCATTAGAGAAAAGGGTGAGAGGGTCTTGGATAACTGATGCCTATATCAGCAACATAATATGCAAGGTGGAAGCCAGCCAGTGATCTGAAATCTAACCATTGTTACTTGAAAATATATAGCCAACAATTAACTTAACGATTTATGGGATTTGGGAGGAAATGCATGAGGACACAGGGAAAATGTCCAAACTCTAGGCAGAAAATAACCAGTAATCAACTCTAAGTCCCTTAGAGACTTTGCACTGCAACACGACGTAAAGAAATATGACCACACCAATTAATCTGACCTTACAGCTATAGTTTTATTGATAATAAAATATTTACAGGAATATATATGTGAGTGCCACAGAGGACAGATGGGTATCCTAACTGGACAATGGCATGACCTCTGGACATGATGAAAGGTTCCAGGGGATTGACAAGCAGAATCCAGAGGCTAGGAGCGGTCCTATCCCCCATATTTTAGGTGTCAGTGGTCCACTGGAGGCATCCCGGCTGGGATGCCCACATAGGTTCATGTGAAATGGAGCCCGGAAGTGCAACCTGGTCGGGGGCAATGCTCAACTGGAGGTGGAAAGAGAGGATAGAGTTTCTTTGTTTCTATGGTTATTGGTTGTACTTTACGATGTTCGGTGCTTGATGTTGGTGCATTAAAAATCCATTCCTTCAACCTGTGACTGTGTTAAGTATTATTTGGTCTGGCGTTTGGGGCTCTGTGGCACCCCCTAATGGCCACTTTTATATATATTATGATTTGTGGGTCATTGACCTTTACAAAAGAGAAGGAGGTGAGTGCAGGTTTCTGAGAAAATCAGCTTCATTGCAATGAGGACAGGAACAGCATTTATTCAAACGGTGACGTTGTCAGTTGTCCTGCTTTACCTCCCTTCACTTTTGATAAATTCAAGTCCTTTGAATATCTTGCCATTGTTATTCATGGAGTTTCTCAGTTCCTAGTATTATCCGTGTATTGACCTCCTAAATACAGTGCATTTTTCTTTGAGGAATTCTCAGACTTGGTGTCAAATATAATTACGAACTATGACACGTTCCTAATAGTTGGTGACTTTAACTTTCATATCGATAATCAGTGTGACCCGAAAGTAAAAGAATTTATGAACCTCCTGGAATGTTTTGATTTGAGACAGTTCGTTAGTCAGCCTACACACAAAGCAGGTCATACGTTAGACTTAATAATTACTAAAGGACTAAAAGTTGATGTGAAGCAGATCATTGATATTGGTCTATCAGACCATTTCTTTTACTGTTTAATATAGAAATAATGATAGAAAATATTCATGAGAAGCATATTGTTAAAAAACGCTTCTTTGATTCATCAGCAGCTTCAAAATTTGCAAACATTCTAAGCAACCAGTCTGTTTATAGTGCTAACTACAATAGCGAGGATAATGTAAATAGTAAGGTGGAAAATTTTGATACTAGGGTGAGAGCTGCTGCTGACATAGTCGCACCTGAAAAGACAGTTTAAAAATCTTCTAGCATTGTTATACCATGGAAGACCCAAAGTGTGATTTAAAGAGAACATGACGGAGAGCTGAGCATAAATGGAGAAAAACTAAACTAACTATCCACTATGAGATATTGAAGGTTAAAATAACAGAATACAATAACACAGTTCGTTTTGAGAGGCGCTGCTATTTCTTTAGAATTATAAATAACAACGCTAGTAATCCCAGAGTCTTATTCTCTACGATTGATCATCTGCTAAACCTAGGTAACTCAATGGAATGCCTCCATAATACCTCCAGTGAAACTTGTGAGGCTATAACTGTATTTTTCAATCACAAAATTAATGATATTAGAAATAATATAGTACATCTCCCCAGTACTGACCCTCTTAAGCCCCAGTACTCCATTATAAACAAATTAAATTCTTTCACCAGGATAGATTTACCTAATTTATATAAAATAATTTCTCAACTGAGACCCTCCACCTGCATCCTTGACCCGATACCAACAAGTTATTTCAAAGAAGTATCAGGCGTGCTAATTGATAGTATTCTTGACATAGTAAACTCGCCATTAGATAAGGGGGTCTTCCCAGACTGTCTTAAGACTGCTGTAGTTAAACCCCTACTCAAGAAAAATAACCTTGACTCATCTGCTTTTGAAAATTTTAGACCTATTTCTAACTTGCCTTTCTTAAGTAAAATTCTAGAGAAGACAGTCATTATACAGCTAAAGGACCACCTCTGTAAACATGCTGTTCTTGATAATTTTCAGTTGGGTTTCAGAACAAATCACAGTACAGAAACTGCACTTGTTAAAGTAGTAAATGACTTGCAGGTAAATGCAGACAAAGGCCATTTATCTGTTGTCATCCTCTTAGATCTGAGTGCTGCATTTGATACCATTGATCACGATATTCTTAGGGATCACCTTAGTCAGTGGGTGGGCCTCTCTGGCAGTGTCTTAAATTGGCTTGAATCCTACCTGGCAGGTAGAAAATACTTTGTTACTTGTGGTAATTATACTTCAAAGACCCCTGATATTCTATATGGTGTTCCACAAGGCTCTATTCTGGGTTCGCTGCTCTTTTTGATTTACATGCTTCCATTAGGTCAGATTATCTCAGGGCATAACGTGAGTACCACAGGTATGCTGATGACACACAACTGTATTTATCAATAGCACCTGATGACCCCGACTCTGTTGATTCACTGACATAATGTCTTACTTGTGCTTCTGAATGGATGAGTAGTAATTTTCTCAAACTAAATAAAGAGAAAACTGAAATTTTAGTGATTGACAATCTATACTAATAAAAGGCAAAGCCCTCACTGACTGACTGACTGACTGACTGACTGACTGACTGACTGACTGACTGACTGACTGACT
>JANRMT010062790.1:66660590-66697236 GCA_026402145.1 Polypterus bichir lapradei | reverse complement strand
ACTGACTGACTGACTGACTGACTGACTGACTGACTGACTGACTGACTCACTCACTCACTCACTCACTCACTAATTCTCCAAGTTCCCGTGTAGGTAGAAGGCTGAAATTTGGCAGGCTCATTCCTTACAGCTCACTTACAAAAGTTAAGCAGGTTTCATTTTGAAATTCTACGCGTAATGGTCATAACTGGAAGCTGTTTTTCTCCATTTACTGTAATGGAGATGAGCGCGAAAGCCGTGGGGGCAGAGTTTCGTGTGACATCATCACGCCTCCCACGTAATCACGCAGTACGTAGAAAACCAGGAAGACCTCCAAAAAGCGCTTAAGAAAACATGCATTACATAATTGAGAAGGCAGCGAAACAATAAGAAGCGAGCGAGTGAGATATACAACCATATTCATGAGTGATGCTACTACGGAAACAAAGCACGGCGTAAACCTAAACTTTAAATTAAGTTCATAGACAAGCTGCCGCTGGCGTTTGTAATTTAGTGCCTGCCCATATAAGGCCGTCCGTCAGCGGCAATCCAATAGAAACACTGCCACTAAATATTCACGGGTGAAGGACTGTGCTTATGCAGAGGAAGATGAGATGGTCAGGGTGGTGTTTGGCACAAACTCAGCGAAACTGCGAGAGAAAGTTTTAAGTGCCGGGACTTCGGTAACATTAGATACAGCCATGGACATAGCACGACATGGCACCAGCACAGCTGGGAAACTTCGATGCATGTACACCGAGCGGATCACGTGAACTGACGCAGTGCACAGACAAAAAGCAACAGTTCCAAAGAGCGCTGAACAAAACCCGAATTACACAATTGAAAAGGCAGCAAAAAAATATGAAGCGTCTGATACATACAAGCATATTCATAAGTGCAGCTACTGCGGAAACAAAGCACACGGTGGAAAAAGTCAATGTCCTGCTAAAGGAAGACAGTGTAAAAAAAAAAAAACCCGTGCATGCAGTGTGTCAGGTCTCAGATAAAGAAGAAGACGAGCTGTTTATTGATGCAGTAAGAAACGAATCGATGAATAAAACCTGTTATCTTTACAACGATTGACAAACACGGAATGTAACTTGAACACAACACATCCTACAAATACGAACCTGATTGAAAGAAATAATGATAATCAAGTCCTTGATGACAGCAACACTCAATAACACTCACAAAACAATTACTGTATATTGACAGTCATGTTACGTTATTTTTAAAATGTTCCCTTTTCTTTTTCATAGCTTCTTTAACACACTACTTCTCTGCTGCGATACGCGGGTATATATATATGTATATATATACCCCGATCTACATACTCGAATAATGGATACTTTATTCGTCATCAATGATTGTTTTGGTAAAGCCATACTCAGTGTATTCATTAGTGTATTCGCGAGATCATTTTATATACTGTATTATTGTTATTAATAGCCATGGTATATGAAGCGCTGGTAACACAATAAACTACAGATCCCATAATGCAGCGCTTCAGCTCCCTTGCCGAACACTTACCGCGTTAATCAAGTCTAGCTTATGATGCTGCAAGTTATTGTGAAGCTATCCCACACGATGCTGAAGAGAAAAGTTGATTCTGAAAATAGAGCCTTTAAAAACTGATGGGAGGTTGAGTATATGTTTACTGACATTGCCGGTAAACCCGTGTGTCTCATTTGTGGAGCTAATGTGGCTGTAATTACAGAATTTAATCTAAGACGGCACTATGAGACAAAACATCAGGATAACCTGAAAGACCTGAATGCAATGCAGAAGATACAGAAAGCAGAAGAATTAAATAAGAATCTGACACTTCAGTGGACGTTTTTACCCGTGCACAATCACAAAGTGATTTCAAGTGAAGCTGCTTTTATGGGAGACACAAATGCACCAGTGCAACTTGCCCCACTTTCCCTGTTGCCAACTAATGTTGAACCAAGTTGGCACAACGGTGTTCCCAAATACGCACTTTGCTGATAAACTGAGCGCACTGCGCACTGAGTTCGCACGGCGCTTTGGTGACTTTGAAGAACAAAAAAAGAATTTTGAGTTGTTTCGCAACCCATTTGCCATTGATGTGGAAACTGCACTTGTGCAGATTCAGATGGAGGTGATTGAGCTGCAGTGTAATGGCACACTGAAGGCAAAGTACGATACTGCAGGGCCGCACAGTTTTTTCACTCCATTCCTGCAGAAATGCTCCAGCTCCATCTACATGCGGCTCGAACCTTGTGCATGTTTGGTAGCACATATCTGTGTGAGAAGCTCTTCTCAGTGATGAAGACAAACAAAACAGCACACAGGAGTCGCCTCACTGATGAGCACCTGCAGTCCATCCTGAGAATCTCCACAACACAGAACCTCACACCAAACATAAACGAACTTGTTGCCAAAAAAAGATGCCAGGCGTCCAGCTCTAAAATGACATATGAGCAAAGACAACTGAATGATTTGATTTGTTATTGCTGAAAGGAACACATTTTATTTATATTTCCAGGTTTTGTTATGCAGCATGTTCATATTTGAATTTGTATAATTTTGACAGGATATATTTTTATGGAGAGCAAAATCTTTTGGGACATTTAAAATCTAAGTTTATTTTTTATATAAAATTACATAAGAGTAAAGAAATTTGAATGTTTGTTCTTTTAACGTTTACTTTATTTCTAACTTGTATAATTTAGACAGGATATATTTTTATGGAGAGCAAAATATTATAAGTTATTTAAGGTTTGAGTTGATTTATTCAGGAATAATATTCCTGTCTGTTTTTACCATTCCTACCAAAGATATTTCTGTTGACTAAATAAAAATTCCTTCTATTTAAAATTTAAATAGAACTTGAACAGATACGATAGTTCATAATATCCATGCAGACTTGCACGTAGGAGCGGGAGTCATCCGTTTTAACAAACAGCATATTGCACTGATAAGAAATAGCCTGCCCATTTAATTATTTAGGAATGGATAAATAAATTAAGATTTTGTACAAATAATGTTTTTCATTTTTCTTCCTTGATGGATTCTGCCACCCCCAGCAACAGTTGCTCGCACCCCAAAGAGTGTATGTATAATGTGTGTGTATATATGTAGATATGTATGTATACGTTTATATATGTGTGTGTGTATGTATATATATATATGTATTTGTGTGTATATATGTGTGTGTGTGTATGTATGTGTGTATGTATATGTATGTGTATATGTGTAGATATATATGTATGTATATATGTGTGTGTGTGTGTATATATATATGTGTATATGTGTATATGTATAGATATGTACATATATATATGTTTATATGTGTGTGTGTATTTATATATATATATATATATATATTTATATATATATATATATATATATATATGTGACAGCAACACTCATCACTCACAACAGTGACAAAACAATTACATTGACAATCATGTTACGTTATTTTCAAAATGTTTCATTTTCTTTTTCATTACTTCTTTAACACACTACTTCTCCGCTGCAAAGCGCAGGTATTTTGCTAGTAATAGATATAATGAGGTTATTAGAAATAAACTTGATGCATTAGGATTTAAAGTCAAGACGGAGGTAAAGTATTTAGGGGTAACTGTTGACTATGACCTGAATTTTAAATCGCATATTAATCAGATCACTAGGACAGCATTTTTTCCCTTAAGAAATATAGCAAAAGTTAGACCTCTTATATCATTGAAAGATGCTGAGAAATTAGTTCACCCTTTATTTTTCAGTTGACTAGATTACTGTAACACACTCCTCTCAGGACTACCCAAAAAAGACATAAATCGATTGCAACTAGTGCAGAATGCAGCTGCTAGAATCTTAACTAGGAAAAGGAAATCCGAGCGCATCACCCCAGTTTTGATGTCACTACACTGGTTACCTGTGTCATTCAGAATTGACTTTAAAATACTGCTTATGGTTTACAAAGCCTTAAATAATCTTGCTCCATCTTATATTTCGGAATGTCTTACACCTTACACTCCAAATCGCAACCTTAGATCTTCAAATGAGTATCTGCTTAGAATTCCAAGAGCTAAACTTAAAAGAAGTGGTGAGGCGGTCTTCTGCTGTTATGCACCTAAAAACTGGAATAGCCTGCCAATAGGAATTAGCAGGCTAATACAGTGTAGCACTTTAGAAAACTACTAAAAACACATTATTTTAACATGGCTTTTTCATAACTTCATTTTAGTTTAATACTGACGCTCTGTATATTCAATTAATTATCATTGCTATTCATGGTGGCTAAAAAATGCGTACTAACCCCTACTGTCTCTTCTGTTCTTTTTCCGGTTTTCTGTGGTGGCGATCTGCACCACCACTACCTAATCAAATCACCATGATATCCCTACATTGATGGATTAAAGGCCAGAAGTCCACATGACCTTTATCATCAGGTCCTTCCACGAGAACCCTGAATACAATGAGGACTGATCATTTATGTTAAGTAGAATGCCTAGAGGGGGCTGAGCGTTCTCATGGCCTGGAACCCCCACAGATTTTATTTGTTCAGCAGCCGTCTGGAGTTTTTTTGTTTTTTCTGTCCTCCTTGGCCATCGGACCTTACTTTTATTCTATGTTATTAGTGTTCTCTTATTTTAATTCTAACTTTGTCTTTTTTTCTCTTTCTTCATCATGTAAAGTACTTCGAGCTACATTATTTGTATGAAAATATGCTATATAAATAAATGGTGTTGTTGTTCATCAGATTCTACTTCCCTTCTAGTCATCAGGTAGGTTCAGTAGTTGTGGATCAACAACTGGAGCAAGCTCATTCTGGTGAAATGAAGAACAGAAAGTGAACACATGGCCAGGTCAGTGGCCAGTTTTAAATGTTCCCTGCATCAGCCATCAAGCAACAGACATGTTACACACAGATGACCAATTCCTGAGTTTAAGCGCACATTGCAATTGGGTAGGGGGTTTGGTTGTTGAGCACCTGTTGGGAGGTGCAGGGAGTATCACTATATATATAGGGTTGTGTATAAAAACTACATAGTCCATGATTCCCTGCTGGTCTTCGGGGCACCTCCATACTGCAGGGAGGGCTCCACCTGGCAGCCTGGGGGTATTGGCCGGGATGACAAGATGGCCATTTACCACAGTACTCCTCCCCCAGCGAAAAACCCTGGTTTGGAACGTCCTGTCCTGCGAGGGACATCTTCCCCCAAGGTCGGACTTCAGCGATGCAGCTGACAATCCCGTGCAAACCTAGGAGGAACAGTGTAAGAATAAATATTTTGATCTCCTGTCCTTCTAGGACAACCTCTCCACTCGTGGTACGGCCTGCGGCATTCGTAGCACAGCCGCGGTCCCCTTGGTAGTCTCTCTCGGCGGGACTTGAAGCACCTGGGTTACTTCTGGCTCCGCCCCTTTCTCTGCTGAGGAGAAGTCCCCAGCTGCCTTTATGTGTTTATGGCCCTTTTCCAATTTGTCAGGAGACCCCTGTTGTATTTTAGAGATCTCCTGTTTCATCTGGGGCTTGTCCACAGTCTGGGTCTCTCTATTAAATGAAAAGAGCCCTTTTACTGTCTGAACCCCTTTTGATTTATAAATTACCGGTGGCGGCGTCTTTAGGGCCGCCTTGCTCCTGGAGTAAGCACTGTCCAGCTGCCCTGGATTGATCGGCCTTTCCCCTGGCCACTCGGTTAATGATCCAGCCTCTCTTGTAGGGCACGCTGTGTATTGGCACCCGCTATTCATTAAAAGCGGGCCCGGATTACACTGCATCCCTATTTATTTATATACGGTACGGGTCTCGCTTACCTGTACCGCCACATCATGTATTACGGGAGGCTCCCTACCAAATCACCTCAGGTATTCCTCGACCTTCTTTAACGGTGCTTTGGCTGCTGCTCCCAACTCCCCGATGATCCTCTCAGTGTTCGCCAGGACCTGCAAGAAACTACTTACGGGCTTGATTAACTTCTCGAGTTCCCACAAGTCCAAAGAGTTAATTAATTCGACCGGCAGTAGGCTTACTTCCTCCTTTTGCCTACTTACCAGTCGGGAGCCAATGAGCACGTCCGCTGTCGGCACGTGCTCTGACAGGTCTCGTGGAGGCTGCTGGGATTTGTAGTTTATTTTGGTCGAGGGCTGGGTCGCCTCCTTCGGCGGACCGCGGTCTGTCTTTATTAATTTTCTGACATCAGCCATTTCCCGACCCTCCTTACCTTCTTTTGGGGTGAGCGGTGCTTCGCTCGCCTCCCCCTTCCCCTTCGGAAAGTCCAAGTCTGTATCTTTGGGTTTAAAGGCGCAAACAGCGGGACGCGGACCTCCTCCTTCCCAAAAAGCACCGGGGTTGCTGCCGTGTCCCTCGCAGAAGTCTTTTCCCATGTGCTCGAACAGGCTCGACCAGGAGCGTGCCATCGTTTTCAGGACAGTCTCCTTTCTCCCGCGGAGCCTCCAGGTGATCATCTCCGAGGTACATGCACGGGACAAAGTGTATTATTTTAAATGGGTTATCGATAGCGTTCCCAGCACGTACCTCAGAGCGATCGTTGGTCCCTGGAGGTTTCTCTTGACTTGTAAGGCCGCTCCGTGACTCTTCCCAAGCATCGGCCATTGCAAGCATGGCTCTCCCGCTGGCGTTGTTGCTCTGCTTGCCCTTCTTTCTTCCCATTTCGGACTTGGTGAAGGTAGGTTCCGGCGTTGTTGTGGTGAGTCTGTATACCGTCTTCTCTGGGTTCTCTGCCCACAGAAAATTTATAAACAGGTCCTCCGCAATAGACACTGGAGTATCCTGCCAACTACGCCACTGTGACAGATAGGGGGCAGTATCACTCCCTTGAACCCTTGTCCACGACTCTAGACACCAGATAAAAGTCCACAAGTTGACTTTATTTTTATGCCACAGTGCACAAAGCACCCTCTCCTCCACTATACTCATATAACAATCACAATAATAAATCAATGATACTCTCCACCATTCCCAGACGCGTTGCCACCCTTCCACCCAGCTCAGCTCACCATCTGGGAGCTCCCACAGTCCTTTTATACACCCTGACCCGGAAGTGTTCCCAATCCCCAGTCTATGTGATTCTTTATCACTTCCGGGTCAGGTACAAGTCCTTTTCTTTCACCCCGGAAGCACGTCACTTCTGTTGTCGCTCTTCTTATGACGCACTTCCGGGTTATAGGGCACAAATGATTCTTCGGCCCTCCCTGCAGCTCCCTCTTGCGGCCCCTGTGGTATCCAGCGGGGTCCTGTATAAAAACTACATAGTCCGTGATTCCCTGCTGGTCTTTGGGGTACCTCCATACTGCAGGGAGGGCTCCATCTGGTGGCCTGGGGGTATTGGCCAGGATGACAAACCGGCCATATACCACTATATATATATATATATATATATATATATATATATATATATATATATATAACCACATACAGTGTACTGTATATATGCATACTGTAAATATATTTTTTAATCTGTCAAGAGCAGCCATCACAAAAATAGTCTAAAGATGACTCATCAGCTCATCAGCCACTCAGACCCACGACAATATAAGTGACACCTATTTTTGTACTTTAGGTTTATATATCTTTCATCCTGTATTTTTAGAAGAAGGAACATGTTGGTGAGTGCTCTCCTGTTATTGCTGCTGGGACTGACATTGGTAAGCCTGTAACCCTGGATGTGATAAGCAGCCTAAAAAGAAGACAGAAGGATGCAATTAATTGGGGCTAATGCTACTAAGTGACAGAGTAACTAATATATTTTTCAGATACCTGTTGTGTACTTTAGTAAATGGGAGACTGGCACAGCAATGAATTGTGTCTTAGTGTAACATATCCTTTCACCTTTTTAGTTTCAAACCCACTCATTCCAACTCAAGGTCACAGAGAGCTGTAGACAATGGCAGACATTATTTTGGATGGGACAAACGTCTGGCACAGGGTACATGCAAGTTTGTCATAGTGCGAATGTTGGTCAGATGTGCAAATAAGAATTTCACTGTACTCTGTACACATGACAGTGTAGCAACATTGACTACTATAATGACAGCCATTCAGAAACCACCCCATGCAGGTAGTATTTATTTCCTATGTCCTTTTGTTATAGTCTACACATCCCCAAGGTGTTTAATGGGATTATAAATCAAATACTTTTCTTTTTTTATGAGAACGGTCAGCAGACACATTGGGAATGACAAACTGAGTCAACAGTATGGATTCAGCCAAGAAATCAGAGTATCCTGTACATAAAGAAAGTAAAGTGTGAATGGTGGGTTGGATGAGTGGCACCACTGCATACACAACTACTGCATGATGTAGAAAAGGGTTTCCACTGTGGCTGCAGGTTTTTGTTCCAACCAACTTCTGTTTTTATTCGGACTCCTAGCCAATCAAATGAGTTGTTATATCCCAGCCTCTGTGTTATGGAGCCAATGCAGAAAATACAAAACTAAGTTTGGTAAATTTTTACTAAAATGTACAAATCTGTTATATATGGGGAAACTTTTTTTGTTTGTTTACTTTTTAACTTTATCCTGATTTTCATTCTGCTTTTCCTGGTGTTCTGGTTATTTAATCCCTTATTTACTAATTACTAGGCCTGACGATGAAGTAGTTGCAGCCCTACATCGCTCAGTGGTGCTCAGTGTTGTTTCTCTGTGTGTCTGCTCTGCTTGTTTTTAGTTGTCATAATTAGGATACAACGAAGGGAGTAAATAAAAGGGCAAAATAATAAGAAAACAACAAAAGAGAGTTAGGAATTTTAAAAAAATGGAAATAGTTGTCTTATAAATGTAACAATTATACAGTTGTGCTTTTCTAAATGTAGAGTAAGAGAAGATAAAAAATGACCAACTAATCATAGTAAATGAGATCAATTATTATCACTGATTGTGAATCTGGTTGGAACAAAACCCTGCAGCCACATGGGGCCCAAGGACTAAGGGAATCACTGTAGAAGATTATTTAAATGCTACACGTAATTATTATTTTAAGAACAATATGTACCACAGAAATGGTCATAGCCACACTCAAAATATTATCTCCTTTCTTACAGAGAAGTTACTTAATGTATTATTAAGTAATTTATTCTTTTAATACATTTCACTTCATTTTATGTCATTTTTATTTTATATCAGACTTTCATAAGAACATTTCTTGCTATAAGAAAATCTGCAGACAATTTGGATCTTTTACAATTATGATTAACAGCATTCACGCTGTCACTTTCAAGCTCCATATAGTCGGCCATCATGTTCTTTCAGCTCTTTATTGTACAGGTGAGTGATGACACCTACTGGAAGCAAAGAAAATGAACAGCTTCTCTTTGCTTTTCTGTTGTTTTTCCTGTTGTTACAATGCTTTTGTTTTGTTTTTAGTTTGCTTCTCATGAATCCAGAGTTTGGGGCTCATTTGAGTTGCCTCCTGAGATCAGATTGAGCCTTCTCCTCATGTTATATTCCTCTATTTTTCTTTACAGACACATTTCTGATGTGCTTGTTGAAGTCTACATTTTATTTGATCTCCTGTTTTTAGGGTTAGTCCTGTTAAAGACGGGCCTGTTGACAAGCAAGAAATGGATGAAGGAAGGCAGTTCTTTATAAATTATATTAAGATTTGAAAGAAAAAGGAGATTAAGAGTGATCTTTTATCAGTAAGGAAGGAGGGAATTTAGGTACGAAATGGGAGTTTAACGTTTTAATTTTGGATTTTACCTGTTTTGACAGTAGCTGTGTTTAAGATCCAATAGTTTAACTTCATTGAGATCAGCATCTACCATTGTGCAATCAGCTTAAATAGCTTTCCACAAAGATTCATTCAAGCCTCTCTTATTTTGAAATATTTCATAATGATAAGCTATTTGATATTTGGATGTGTTATTTGATCTTGCATCTTCTTTGTATGCTATGACTGATCCTGTGGATTGCTAATTGATTAGTGTCCTTAAATCTCATCTTAGCCAGGCAGTGTCCTTAATGGAGACCTCAGTTGGAAATGCAGGAGGAGCTATAAGTGAAAGGCTATGCTATGTTCGCTCTCTGTCGTTCCACTGCATCAAGGCCACAGACATTAAAACACTTAGATCTTCTATTTTTACTTCCTCAATGCATAACATAGGTGAGCGTGGTGTTGAAATTAAAAGGTCATAATTTCAATAATGAATACACTTTAGTCAAACACAGACTTACAATTTCGGGAGTGAAGGTTCTATGAATGTATGTGTGTGTTTGAGTGTGTTGATGTAAGTAGATCAGCCTATGTTTAAGAGTGGCACTTATATTATAATGCGGAAACACTAGCATCATTTTGATTTTGAAACAAAGCATCTAGAAACTTCAGGTTTACTGAATGTGATTTTCATTTCTTTAGTACGATTGATTGTAAAAGTTTTCTTTTTGAAAAATGTTTCAAATAAAAGTTTATAAAAAGTCAAAGGACTACATATTTCTTTTGAACAAAACTATAATGTTTCCAGCTGTTTCGTAGCTTGGAGAAGGATGCTACCATCGTGGCACTACAACTTCAATTAATTAATTGATGCATTAATTATGTCTTAAGTATCATTATATTAACTCTTTCAGGGTGGATGTCGACTTTTGTCAAAAGGAGGGGCTGATGGTGGTAATCAAATGTAAACTGTGTTGGTCTCTCTTTGCTAGAAGGAAAGTTAGCTTCATAGGTTTGACTGAAATTCCCTGCGCTCGTGTGAGTAGCGAGGAGTAAATAACAGCAAAAATGACATTGACATCTGGCGACGGATCGAAGCAAATGCGTAAAGCAAAATACTCCATTTTGCATGTTATTGCTGAATTGGGCTCTGACTTGTTGGATTCCAATTTTGATACAAGACATTTGAAAAAGAGGTACCAGCATCCGCTTATCGTAGAGCTGAACAGGTTCGTGTAGCTGACAAGCCTATGATAAAGTTCATCTGGGAGGACCCGCACTTATAATGACAAGAGGTACAAACCAGATTGTGATGTGCGTGACTGCTGTGGCCTCCCCTCCGCATTTCTGATGAACTCCTCACATGGCTTGTTATTGGGCATTATTCAACATAGATCATAGTAATAGTACCATTCTCTTTTTCGGTTTTATCCTATTACATAGATGTTTTAGAAAAATCTCAACTGTTTTTAAGGATTTGAAAAAAATGATTAAATTGCCACTAAGACGCCCAAGAACTACACTCCATGTATCTTCTCCCCCTGCAATATAGGTTTTCTTCTGTCAGTTGAGTACTAATATTGTATTGTTATGCATAAATATAAACCACTGTGTATAGATGTGCTGAGACGTACAGCGATCTAAATATAATGAAAATTGTGCAGCCATATTTTCAATTTTATAATCCATTTTTATTACAGGAACATAGAGTCAGGTTCTTTTCCCAGAACATCATATTAGCAGTGTAGTTAAGACTGAGTTGTATTTTAGTTGTAAATGGAGTGTTTTCAAAAACAGTTCTATGGAAAATAAATTTTGACATGTAGTAAGTGCTTGGTGTGACACAGAGTCCCCTTGATCATTATTGTCACCTCACAGTTTTGATGACTGGGATTCAGTTTCCCACTTGGATGCTTTCTGCAATTGGTTTAAATATGTATATATGTTTTATTCTGGCCTCTCCTCTTTTCCCAGATATGAGAAAGTTAGATTCATTTGTGTCTATAAATTTTCATTGTACAAGAGTGCAAGTGTATGTATGTATGTATGTATGTATGTATGCAAGTATACTCTGCTATAGACAGGTGTCCATCCAAGGCCAATTACTTCTTTGTTCTCAATGCTGCTGAGATATTCTTCATCTGCCTGTAACCACATGAAGAATTAGAAAGTTCATGAAATTAGCCATTTATCTGTGTTTGAAGTTGCCCAGTGATGGTGTCTACTGCTTTGAGCAGCCTAATGAAATTAGGGGATGTGACAGGTGGCATTTATTGAAAAGGTTAAAATAATAAAACATCAAGCATCTCTGAATAGGGCTGTTTCAACTTTAGCCAAACTTCCTTTGTGGTCATGAGAACAACTTTTACAGTATGTTTATAGTATGTGTGCTTACAATATCTTCTTTTGTCTTAATTTTCTCAGTTTAATAACTAAACTTAAGCCTCTCTTGCACACAGTAGAAAATGTTGGTTGCCTAGTCATTGGGTGCTGCAGACTTGCTGACCAAAGATGCTGATCTTGTTCCTGGAACATGTCAGTTTAAATGACTGAACATTTCTTGGCATGTCACATTTAGAGATCATGTGCTGATCTTCCAGCACAATTGTGCTAATGTGCGGCCTGAGAGAGCTGGTGCTGTAAAAAGGGTTACCAAGTACAGAGAGTTCAGCTGCAATCTCAGCCCATGTTTTCTTTTTTCTGTAAAACACGAGACATCACCTTGTGCCCTGTGTTGGCTGGGATTGGCTCCAGCAGACCCCCGTGACCCTAGGATATAGAGGGTTGGATAATGACTGACTGACTGACATGAGACATCAGACGGACTAGCTTCTCTTCTGTTTGTGAAGTCCAAAACACCCTTGTTCCTTATTCCTTGTTGCTGCATTGTACTTCCAGATGGGCAATCATTAACTGTCAGCTCTTATGCACTCAGAACCCATCCCTATGTCTAAAGATAAAATCAAACCTGTTTTATTTTATTGGATTAAGTCACGGAGTATTTAGAGTGAGTTGCTCAGAATGTCACATTACATGAATGGAGTGTGCCACCAATTGCTTCCGACTCACTAGGTTTATGTAATTGAAGGCTACAGTCTAAAATCATTGGACAGGTCATCTAATGTGACAAAGCCTTTACCATCAAGAAGCCAACAATTTAACTTCCAAAATGACTATCCATGTATAGCTTCTAGTTACCACACTGATGTTAGACAGCTTACCACAAGTTAAGTATGATGTCCCTAGCTGAAACTCCCACCAAACAAACTACTACCATAATGGACTGAAATGCCTTATGGCACAGTAAAGCAACCCCTAGTCCTGCATTACTTATTTTGGATCAAACAATTAAGTCAATATGGTACCTGTAGTTTCCACAGTAAATGCTAAAGAGGAATGCTTTAAATTTTAATGTAGACCTGTCAGCCTATGATGAAGCATCTGTCACAGATGCAACCTGATTCATCAAAGAGTGCTTTAAAAATGCAGTACATTGATGGCAATTTAGGCAACAGGAAGGATGCATCAGGATTTATGAAAAGTATAAAATCAAGTGCAAATTAAAGTAAGCAGCGCTGACAGATTTCCTATCAAAAGAGCTCTTAAATATACATTTCACAGCTACATGTTACTTAGAGTATACATAAAAAAGGCTTGTGTACTCTTCTTTATAAAAGAGTGGTGAAGGAGTAGAACTGGGTCACAAAACATTTGTCCCACTCTGTTCGACACCAAAACATTCTCTTCAACAGGTCTGTAGTTTTTTACTTTGAATTGTTCTTACTCTGCATTACAGTAGTGCTTAATGTATAAATGATTATAAAAAGAATGCTCAAATGATTATTTAAGTGATACATGGAATTGTTTCATTCTGTTTCTTGAAGGTAAGTAAACTGTGTCTGCATAGTTAATGTATGAACGTTTTATTAGGCTGTTGCTCCTCTTAACACCGAATAAAAATACTGGAACTGCCAATGCAATGAAAATGAATTCACCAGTATTTTCTTAATAATAATCTTTTATTGTCTCAAATTAACTCTCAGGTCTTAGGTCACTGATTCAGCAAATCATCATCAGCCGGAAAATAAAAGTCCAGTGTTGTAAGGGTAGGTGCCTGAAGCTTTGTTTCTCCTTTGAGGTGGAGAGGAGTGTTAAAGAAAGGTGCACCAGTCCTGCTCTTCCCCCAGAATGTCTAGAATAGAGTTAGTCTCTGAGCTGTTTGCATTAGGGCTTTTACTACACCTTGTGTCTGTTTATATTTTTTTTTATCTTTTTAATTACACCCATTCCTGTGCTCATCATATTGTTAATTTCTGAAGCCATGGCCACAATTAAATCAGTTCCTTCTGATGCTGTGTTCTTCAAGGCTGCAGTAAGCTTAAGGCCATTTAAAGCCACCTCTTTGCTGTGGCATTAGTACTTGGTAACCATTTTCCTTTTTGCTTTTAGTTTAAAATTTTTCTTAGTTTTTGACTTCTGTTCCACTTTTTCACATTAATTTTCTGGTGTATTGCCGTGGAAGAGACAGGGATTTTAGAGTGAAGCTATCAGAAGAAGGAAGCGATGTCAAAGAGAATATCCAAAGTCATAACCAAAACTCAAAACATATGATCAGCACATTTAGAATGCTAAGGAGAATCCATCCATCCATCCATTATCCAACCCGCTATATCCTAACTACAGGGTCACGGGGTTCTGCTGGAGCCAATCCCAGCCAACTCGGGACGCAAGGCAGAAAACAAACCCCTGGTAGGGTGCCAGCCCACCACAGGGCACACACACACCCACACACCAAACACGCACACTAGGGACAATTTAGGATCTCAAATCCACCTAACCTGCATGTCTTTGGACTGTGAGAGGAAACCGGAGCACCCAGAGGAAACCCACGCAAACATGGGGGGAACATGCAAACTCCACGCAGGGAGGACCCAGAAAGCGAACCCGGGTCTCCTACCACTGCGCCACCATGCCGCCCCATAAGGAGAAATCAAAAACCCTAATATCAGAAAGAAAGTTCAGTAACCAAAAAGAATTTCTAAAAGCAAGAAAATACACTAACTGCATAGTTATCCAAAACTCAGATAGTTTGAAAACTTCAAGTGCACTCCAGAGGATGTGTAGGTAATTTGCTATAGTAACAGCTGGTGCATATTCTACAAATAGCAGTGCTTGGAAGAAAAAACAAATGGCATAAAAGGAAGACAGTAAAGATTTTCAACTTTTCAGACCCATATTAATAAAAAAAACTAACTTCAGAATTATATTCCTTAGGGTAAGAAATCATCAGAATAGCTGTGTAGATTGTAAGGATCTGGCCTGGATTTTTCACAATAAATTAATTACAAACTCAAAATTACAAAATTTCCAGACTTTTTATAACAAATTAATCCTGGTGCCTTTTATGCTTATTGACAAGTATCTTTGTTTATTGCATTTCTTTCTTTTTTAAAATTTAAAATCTGTTTATTATATAAATGAAAAGAATTATTACTATTATTTTGCAAGATGATTTCTCTTTATTTAAAGAAAACCTTCAGTGAGTTATTGTGCAGGTAAGGTTTTTGGGTGGTTTTGAACATTCATTTTAGCCAAAAATCATAGCAGATAGACGATATACCTGGTGTAGTTCTGGATCAACATCCTGTCTCATCTCAACATGAACTCATACCTAAAAAGCTAAACAGGGTCCTTCACAAAGCACATGATTTTTTTAGATGTAAAACATCCACTGTTATATTACTATCTACTACTTCAAATTAGCCTAGCAACTTTTCAGTTTTGTTGGTATATCTATTTAAGATCTAAAAATGAAAGTCATCAAGAAAATCCATAAATGCTCATGCTTTATTTGGAATGTACTCTGGACCAGTACTACTTTCACAACAGCCTCCTTCTTTAAGCTTTATAATGCTGGAATAAGGACTGATCCTCACCCCAATACTCTTTCGAAATAAGCAGGTTCAGAAAACAAATGACTAATTTGCTTGTATCATGAAAACAATATGAAGTGTGTATCAAGTGACGTCACTTTTTGTAATGCTAGTTCTTTGACCAAATTAGTTCCACCTTCAATTATCACATACATTTTGCCAGGCAACTTATATCTTCCAAGCCATGAAAATTGTACTTTTGAGACCCTGAGTATTAACTTCAGCTATATGATCACTGGAGAACACACATATGTTGTACTTATTATTCGTTGTTAAATTGTCAGCCTGAGTTACGGATCTACTGTTTTACTCAGACTTAAGTCAGTGGTGCTGGTGGTAGTGATTGTGGTGAAAACGTGAGTGACATTAATCAGATTTTTAGTGATTGCCAATTTATAACTTTTTAAATAGTCATTTGAAACATTTTTTTTGCTTTGGGACAATTGTTTTTATAATTTTTGAACTTATCTATCATTACTGTCATATGCTTCTTGGTAATAACATACTTCTCATGACACAGTGTCACAACAATCTCATGTAACTTTATCATTATCTGAGGTGATGAAATAGGTTTGTGGTCCTACTCTCTTTCATGAAACATTTTACATAAGATTTACAAAGAAGAGTGCATTTCTGAGCATTATAACTTTACATTATGTTTTGCAGACCCACTTAATCCATTTCCACCCCGCTTACTACTTATGCATACACATCTACTACAATCATACTGTCCCAATTCAAACCTGCCAATTTTCCTGGCTCATGCATCTTTAGAATGTGGGATGTGAACTGGCCTTCCCAGAGACAAACATTATTTAGACACCAAGGGAGCGGTTTGGCTCCATATAGATACTTAAAACCAGGA
The DNA here is from genome assembly GCA_026402145.1 of Polypterus bichir lapradei. Taxonomy (NCBI): domain Eukaryota; kingdom Metazoa; phylum Chordata; class Cladistia; order Polypteriformes; family Polypteridae; genus Polypterus; species Polypterus bichir. Next base: position 66,680,816 of record JANRMT010062790.1, on the reverse strand, counting down.
TGCATGATCTCTGAGGGAGCTAAACTTTTCTTTCAGCAGCAGTGAACGTTATTTGTCTTGAATCTAACCAATTCCATATAAATGTAATATTAATATCATTGTTTAATAAGTATTTCACATAAGAGAGTGAAGGTTTACCTCTGAAAGGTGGTGTTATTGTTAGTCTGAACGGCGATAGTATGATAAGCCTTTGATCCAAGATAATAGTTTATTTTACTGTTATGCATATGTTTTAAAATACTTTAAGGTGAAACCATAATAATGACTTTATGGGGAAAAAATAATACAAACTGCAGATACTGAATTTGGAGGTTTGGGACATCTTTCAAAAACTCATCTCTAATTCTCAGTATCTAAGAAAACTACTCCTCACTATCCTTCCAGATTGTCCTCATTAGAATGCTAAAATTGAATCCCTTGCCTTTCTTCATGCTCCGGTTTACATTAAATATGGTAATCTGGCAAATCCTCTAATGGGGAATGCTGTCAGGCCCACTAATACGCTGCTGGCTGCTATTAATTGTCTCATTAATCTTGATCTGATTGAGCTTACTGACACGGCTAAATTGCCTAGTGGTGGACCAGTTGTATTCCTACTGAACGCCTCAGAGGTTCGATCACGGAGACTTCCCTCCGCACCACTGAAATTATTAACAGCTCTTTATCTTTCTTGTGAAATACAGTTTGAATCGGTAATCTCAGCATTATAAAGGCAAGCCTAAATCCAGATACACTGGCTAACTTTTGACCTATATTCAACATATCTTTTTGACAAAGTTCTGGAGCAGGTATCTATAAATTAGTTGTGTTATAATTGCATTTATGAGAGATTCAGTCTGGATTTGAGTCTGCATGCAATTTAAACTGAACTGTTTAAAGTACTAAATGATGATCTGTTTGGGTCCAAAGGATCTTGTAATGAAATGAGCAGATTCAATTTTTTATTCTTAATTCAGTTATTTATTATTTCTGTTCTCCCTTTGGGGCAACATCATTAGTCAATATGGTCTCAGGTTCCATTGGTATTTAGATATCACACAGATGTACAAGCTGTCCTCTAGGGCATAGGCTGTTAAAGAGAAAAAAAAGAAAGCCTGCAAGTTATATGTGTAAAAAGTGCCTGACAGTTCTATAATTCAAAATTCTATATTGATTATGTACAACATATTGTTAAAGTTTCCTTCTGCTTCCTGTGTGAATACTTCGGGAACAAAGAAGAAGCCACTGGACAGAAGGTAAAGTTGAGAACTGTAGATACTGTAGACTCTGACTATAGTTCAACAATAATGTTAAGGGACAGATATTGTTAGGTTCCATTTATTATGATGCCCAGGTTGCCTGCAGCTGGCATCATCCCTACTTTCACCCAGATATCGATAGTCATGTACCAAGATGGACTAGCGCAATGAGAACACATAATAACAAAGGATGGCGCAAAACAAAGTGCTTTGTGCATTTTATTTGAATTTAAGCAAGTATTTAACAAAATGCATTGTTAAAACCTGCTGTAAATAAATAAACTATCCAATAAAAACTAATGTTTCAATAGTGGGAGTAAAATCAGTCAATAAATGATCCATAAATAATACATGGGACTAAAATAGGAATAAATTCAGAATTATAAAATCAGGACATACCTCTCTTCTCTAAGCCTTCATGCTTCCCAACATCTTCTCAGCCCCTGTTCACCCGTCAAGTCTGTTCAAGCCAGGAGCTGAGACACTGACAAGCGCAGTCAACCTTTTAAAATTGTCTTACGGTAGAGCCACTTCATTTGGTCACCACTGGGCCATCCCAAACCTAGCCCACCATTACTCACTGGTGTCTGCAGGACAATCTTCTGAGCCCTTCAGTCGCTCCTGCTCCCCAAATGCTTAGCAGAAGTGACCGTGCCCCATGAGCGCTTTACCTGTCTCTCACAGCAGAGCTAACTCCCAACCGGCAAGCTTCCTGCCCATCGCACCAATTTGTCAGTTCTTTCTGTCCTGTTGATAAAACACTCGACTTTGCTTTTTCTGTCTTCTGTTCTGTTATTCCGACCCAATTATCTTCCTTTTGATCTCTCCCCATCACTTTCCTCAGGCTCTTCTTATATGCCCATTGGTGCAGGTGCCTTAATTACAACTCACCGAGCACCAAAGGGAAACAGTTGAGCTGATCATACCTATATGTTAACATGCAATCAGCTTACCACCCCACTGACCCCCAATGGCACAGCTTCTCAGCAGTGCACACCCACACCCACAGAGCCTGAGCCATACCTTTTTTTATTTTAAAACTGGTGGACCCCAAATGCAAATTACCACATTTATGTTAATCAGTTTTAAACTTTAAAATTTTCAGTGCAAATATGTAGCATTGGCCCTCTTGAATGGGAATTAAAATATAGTTTGTTCATCATATTCATCATTTTTGAGGTGTAATATGTCACGTCAACACAAATTACAATAACAGCTTGGTAACAAGTATTAATATGCATATGAGTTGCCGTTTGGCTGCATTTCCTTGCTTGATCTAGGGTGTCTTCATTTACCAGACTTTCCTAAATATTGTGTATGCATGGGTAAGAGCTGCAGTAAATATATGTACTGTATGTTCTCCTGTGAAATTTTATTTTATAAATCCTGAAGATACATACTCAGATTTCAAGCTTCTTTGTGTGTGTGTGTAAGCTTTATAAATGAGGCCTCTGGCGAACAAACCAAGATTATCAGATAGCTAAAAGGTGTACAGTCTTTCCCAGTCAAATGATTATCCCTGGTATAACAGAAACTTGAAGAAGAAGGATTTTCCAATTTAAAAATGTTGCAAGATATTGAGAAATTAATTCATGCATTTATTTCTAATATGATTCACTACTGCAATGTGTTATTAATTGGCAGTTCAGATGGTACTTTATGCGGCTTTCAGTTAATTCAAAATGCTGTTTTAAGAATTATTATACAAACCAGAAAATGCAAATATTTAACTCTAGTTCTCAAGTCCTTAAAATGGCTGCCAGTTAAGCTTAGGGCTTAATTTCAAAATCCTCCTTTTAACTCATAAAACCTTAAATGGCCAAGGCCCAGCTTACTTAGCTGAGGTTATCATTACCTACAAACCAGAGTGCACATTGAGATCTTAAGATGCTGGTCTATTTAAGATTCCAAGGATTAATAAAATAACAGTGGGAGAACGAGCTTTTAGTTCAGGGTCTGGAAGCCATAGAATGAAATGCCTGCTAGTATAAGAGATGCCTCTTCAGTCTCAGCTTTTAAATCCCAGGTGAAGTCTCTCTACATCAGTTCAGCATACCTTGACTAGAGCTGTTGATTAGCTGCACATACTGTTTTTCTGTTTATTAATCATTTGTACTGAAATATAAATAATAGAATATTTATAAACCGTTACTAATGCTCCTCAATTCTGTTTCTCTTCTCGTTGTCTTGATGTGTCACTTGGTGCCACTGCTCTACTCTCAGACTGCTCTCCTGCATATGGAAAAGTCATCTGAAATAAAGCAGCATTGCAATCATCAGATGGAAAGATTCGCTCATCAAATTAGCCGGCCAGCTCAGAGTCCACTATAGAAAAACCAGGAGCGAGTAGGTGGCCATTTAGCCAAGGTCTCCAGGACAGTGACTTTATTTTTGACTTTCTCTTGCATGATTTTAACCTCCACCATTGTCAGCTGGGCATAGTTCATCAATTATCTACCTAATGGACAGATATTGCTGGTTTCCATTTATGTTTAATCAGCTTTAGCTTACTCTTAGTGCGTTTTAACAAATCTGCATTTATATGTGTACTAGTATTTAGTCATTCGTATAATCTATGCTTGTATTTTAACAGAATTGTTCACAGTGCTCTGCACCTGCACTCACCAGCGTAGCATGGAGAAAAGATCCAACTTTACTAGAGAGAAGATCCCTGGTACATCATTGATTCAAAGACCCTACCTTGTTTCCTTGTTAAGTGGGGAAGGCTAGCCTGCTCCTTTTGTTTGTTTGTTTGGAACATTAAACTGTTGAGAATCTAAACCAGGCTGGTCTCGTTTAGTAGCGGAACACTCCATGCCAGCCACAATATAAAAAATTGTATACTTACAGCATCTGCAACCTGGCCTTTAAAAGATCTGCATTTTTTGTTTTTGTATTGAATGCTATTTTGCCTGTTTATTTTCACTGTATTTTATTTGTAAATGTATTCACTTGTCCAGACCTCTCAGTCTGAATGTAACATGGGAGCACTGTTTTGACCATGCCTTGTTCTTTGACATTCCTATCGTGTACAAAATTCATTTTTACACAAATTGCTTGACTAAGCCATTAAATGTCTCTAAAGGATACTAAATTCCTACCTAATGTTTTTATTGCTGGGCTGTATTACTTTAATGTTTTTTTATGCATATCAACACTGCCCAGACTTCTTCACGTGTAAATGTCTTCTTCAGCCAGTACACTTCACACTTACTACAACTAGATAAGACATTATACTCATCCTCAGAATATTGTATTGGTTTACTGTGAGCACCACTTTGTTGCCCTGTCACCTCTGAACTCTAGGAATTTGTAGTCCACTAGAGACAAAAGTTTCAAGACGTATTGTTTTCCAAATGGATTTTCTCTCTCAATTCTCCCCCAGCATGAAATGGATGTTCATATTTCACCTTGGTGTTCCTGTCTTTAGTCAAAATTTGCCATAATATATTTCTATGAGCTTGTTGACTTGAATGAAGTTGTACAGCTTACTATTTTTGCCATCTTTAGTCATTTTTGTTTTATATTTGAAGCATTTGTCTAAGTTTTGTATTTTATTAGATATCTATGACTTTTTCAAAGTTCATTTTAAGTTCATTGCTCTCAGTGCCAACTCATTTCTACTAGCTGAACCATTATGGTTCCTTCCCTGTGGGAGTTATATTTGCTTTAATTTTTGTATAATTTTGAGTGAATTTTGCCTTTTTGTTTACAGGGCTCAGGTTCCATGCAGTGTTCCTAGCCACACTTTAATTTGTTAGGTGCCATTTGTCACTCACCCTTCTCTACCATTTGTTTTTATTATGTGGTTTGCTTGCTGTCGTGTTTTCTTTTTTGAAGGATTTGTTTAAAGCTATTACCTCAGGCAGAAGGCGATAATTGGGAGATGGATGGTAAGGCAGCTTGCCTGGCTGCTATAAGTGCTTTCTGTTTTCCTGCTTTTTGTAAAATGTAGGAGGCTCACCTTCGTTAAATGCTTGTAGATGAAGGTGGGCTACAGGGAACATTGATTGGGTTTTAGAGCATTGTAGCTTTATTGTTATATAGAGTAATGAACTCACTATTTGTCATGCTCCTATATCTATAGTAATCTCTCTGCTCTTCTATTTATTCCTGTCTTTTACCTCTTTCTCTTAAAATGATGGATAAACTTAATATCATTTTCTGCAATGTCAAATCAGTAACATTTATGTATGCTTGACTTCCTCTGTTGTCACCAAGTTGAACATAGGAGTCTCATCTACTGGCACCTGATATGAACCACTCTCAGAATAAATACTATAGATTACAACTTTCTCTGCTCCCACAAAAAAAGGTGTGACACCCTCATTCTTGTGAGGTATTTCCTCCAAATTGTTAATCCATAAACAGTCAGTGATAAGGCAGGGCAGTTTGTTTCCTAGAAACTTGTAATAGTCCTGTGTCGGTAAGATTGACACCGTTGTAGGGACAGTGATTTATTTATTTTTAAGGTGGGGACCCCAGGAATGCACCCAGCCTTGGCCTGACTTGCACACATCTATTCACAGAGACACACTTAAAAAACTGATTAAATCAATAACAAATTCATATATTAAATGAAAAATAGAAGGTAAAATGTAATTAAATAACAAACCAAACCACTCCCTGCCCTGATTCCAAGTCTGGAGCCACACATACAACAAAACCCTTAAAAGACAACACACACGATAAACACTCATGACAATGTCCAAAGCACAGTCCAAATGTAGCGGCAACAGATGATGAATGGAGAGTGGAAATGGTGAGTGGAGAGTGAACGGTTCACTGAAAGGAATGTAAAGTTTGTCCTACCAGTTTTCTGTAGCAGTTTTCTGTAGAAAAGGGTCGTCCACCAAGGACACAAACTCCTCATCACTTTCACTTGAACTTAGAAGCAGAAGGTGAATTGGAAAAACAAAAGTAAATCTGTTTGGGAACACTGGGCTGCAGTGTGATTTTACAAAACTGACAGTATGGTAGCTGTATGAAAAAGGCACATACTTTATGAATTCTGATCTTTCAGTTAATGTGCTAATTATTACATTTATAGCATTAGCAGTGAGATGGAAGTGTTAATTTGCTCAGTAAAAGGAATTAAAAGGGTTGTTCCAGAGTTTGTTGTAGCCACACCTTAGCCAACAGGGGTCCTGCTGTTAAGCAGTCTTACAGGTGGATTGAGAGCAGTGAGAACATATAGAGGGTAAATCTGATGCTTGCAATGGGTTACAAACAAAGGAGTTGTCATTTTGCCATTGGTTTATTGGGTGCACAATTCATGAAAAGTTTTGTCTATCAAGGCTGGCAATTTTTGAGTAATGGCTCTTTGTTCACTGACCAAGTGTTTAAATGGTGCATTATGGAGACAACTCTGCATATTACTTTGCCAGGTATTGATTAGTTTTATCACATACGTCTAAGAAACTGCATCCCAAAGAGAGGCTCTGTGAGGAGATCTGACAATTACAGCTGAAGTTAAGAGTACCTGGCAACTGCCTCTTAAGTAAAAGACTTGTGTGCCAAAGCAAACAAAAATGGGTAATGCCAGTCTGTCCTAAAATGTGTACATAACCAGCACTCCATGAAGACATGTGACAAATATTCAAAAGTACTTCTGCTTTTTTGTTTACTTGAGACCCAGAAATCAATTCTGATGCTTATTTTCCAAATTCTTGCACCATTTAAGCTGCCATTTTGTTTTGTTAGCAGTGGCTGCCATGTCAAACACCCATTGATAGGACAGCTGCCCATGTTTCTAGGGGCATGCCTTCTGTGGTTGCTATGTGAAAAACTAAAAAGTCAGCTGAAAGTTCATTTCCTCATCCAAGCTGCAGATTGAAAACCCTTTTTTCAAACATCCTTTTGCTGAATTCTTATTTTATTTTCTTGTTTTGGTTTTGACCTTTTGCTATGAATTTCTGAAAACAAATTTTGCCACTCATTTTTGACTTTTGATCTCCTGGTTTTGATCTTTTCTGTCCTTTCACTTTTCCACAAGACTTCTCTCAAAAACCTTGTCAGCCTGCTGAGACAACATCTTTCTCCACTGCAAATGGCCAAAAAAGACTCTGGGAGAATTAATTTACAGATCACCATCTGAATCCAACATGACAGACTCTCCGCCAACAATTTTGCACTGGTGTTCATGTGGGAAAGAGAGAATTCATAGAGAAAGGCCCTTATCTTGTTTTAATAAACCCTATTGCTAAAAACACAGGGGACAACACCACATTGTGCATTTCCCCTTGGGATTAATAAAGTATCTATCTATCTATCTACATCCCCTCAACCCACCACCCCACAAATGGAGAAAAAACTCCTCTTGCCATCTCTTTGTTATTTTCAGTCTTTTCGACTTAGGTAACCCTATTTTTTGTATTGAAGAGAAAAGTTCTACTACGTGCTACACACACCATATAATGAACCACCTCAGGATCCGAAATTAGGACCCAGACGCAGCTGCGCAATGGATGATGTCTCAGGACCACACTAGTTCAAATGGAGTGAAACAGTGTGAGTGTTTTAGAGTGACTGGAGTCAGGCACTTCTGCCACGCTGGGGCGTGGCCAACGAGGGAATGCCGGCAGCCACCTGGAGCTCGTCTGGGAGAGGATAAAAGGGGCCGTCTCCCTTAATTCAAGGCTGGAGTCGGGTGGAAGCAGGACAAAGCAGGAGAGAGAGTGTGGAGGCGGCCCGAAGAGGAAGGCATTGTGTGGCCAGGATTGTGTTTGGGGTTTGTGTGCACTTGATTATTGTAAATATTAGTTGTAAAATAAACATGTGGTGGTGGATTACAACATGTCTGCCTGTCTGTGTCCGGGCCGCGTCCACAGTGCTTATGCCATGTTATAGTGTGACTTCTACGCACAGCGTTATACGTGAGGCCCCTAGTGTCCCAGCTGGAAGGTGACATGTTGTCATAGAGGCCGTCATATAATAAGCCACATAGCCAGTTCATTAGTTCTATGTTAAGAAAAAAGTTTCCCTGTTAAGGACAGTTAATTACCAATCAATTATTAATGTTAGCATTGTTAAGGTTTCTTAATTCCTGCTTTTCCCTCCTAACCTTGTTCACAATATCAGCAGTTATTACTTCTCATGGGCATAAGAGTGAGCTTATATTTTTCACTTAATGAATTTAAGCCTTCAGATGTGTCTGACTAGCATGAATTAGTGCTCCAATGACACATTTCTTAAACACTGTGACCAACAGCACCACTACTATTGCTGGAGAAGCAGAAATTAGCTGAAAATTATTTTCTGCTTTCTTAATATTGTTTTCTTTTTAATCAAATAAATTAGGTCATTGATTTTTTGCTATATTTATATTCAATTAACAGAGGAAAATATTTGACTCCTCTAATACATTATAATGCATATAAAGTTTGCCCATTAATTTTAATGCACATTAACAATGATACAGTTGTTTATTAATTATAAAACTTGGTTGCCTATCTTTTTAAAGATTAAATTGGAATATTTTACTTAAAAGGTTTAAGTGTATTGCTTAATCTTTTAAAAATCTGTGTTGCTTATCTTTTTAAAAGTTAAATTAGAAAGTTCACTTGAAAAATTCATTTTTCTTCTCACTGAAACTATGCAGTTCAGACTGGAATGTATGTGAGCTAGAACTGATGGTATGAATGAAAAATCCGTAGAATTGCACGTGACTTGTATGTAAATCAAATTGTAATCCTGCAAAAGAGCATTAATGCTTCATATAACCTGACGTAAAGAGGCCATGATTAGCAGCACCTCGGTAAGTTGGTGTAAATTGGTAATCAATTCACAAAAGCAGGAGGTTTACCCTGTATACATTAATGTGATTGCCAAAACAAATAAACTCTCATTAGATGCAGACTTAAAGTGCAATTAAAGTGGAAGATTGATTTCTGCACTTCAACATTGTGCTTTAATTTTCTTTATGGCTTTCGTGAAGGGCAATTTGCAGCCTTTCATTTACCTTTAATGTGTTTAGGTTTGGGTGTTGATTAAGAATATATTAAATAGCATACAGAAGCAGCACCACTACTATCTTGCTGAATTAATGCTGCCTAATACTTCATTGTGCTTCCACTTGCCTGCATTTTAAGATCTCCTATCTGTGAAGATTTTTTTTTGTCTTGTGGGGCTTCATTGTACATATCCCAGCTTATACAATGATGATTATGAATCTTATGACTGTGCTTGACCTGTGTTCTTGGGCTTCAATAAATGCAACTCTGCTTGATAAAACTGCCCATCTAATAATCTAATGCTGTCTTGTTTACAATATTAAAAGACACTTTAAGACCACATAAATGATCTGATAGAGTTGTTTGTGGCTGCTAGTGTCATTCTTTAAGTATTACCATTAGGCTCTAATGTTTTCCCAGTGTTCGTATGACTTCAGTTGGATTGGTCAGGGGGCAGTGTGGTGGTGTAATGACTACTGCTACCTTGTGGTTCAAATATCTTGAGTTTAAATCTGTTGCTCGGTTAGCACATTACCTATGTGTCTGCTTCCTCAAAGTACTCCAGTTTTCTTCTTACAATACCAAAGACATACAGCTCAGTTGGTTACTCTAAATTCACCCCATGTGAATGCAGGTATATGTGTGAGCAGGTCCTGCAATGGACATCTTATAGCTTGTTTCCTGCCCTGCACCCAATGAGGCCAGGATTAGGCATAAGTCCACTGCAAACTTAATATGAATTAAGCAGGTTTGAAAATTGTATGCTATGCAAAATTAATTTCCTAAAATTATGTTAACACATCAGCAGAATAACCTGGCAGTCCTGCTGTAGTAAGCAGCAGAACAGGGAAGATAATTGTTGGGGATGTTAAACAGTCAGTATACAAATTGTTATTAATCACACCAGTGCCACCTGCCAGCTCAGAACAACTCAAACTTCTGAACAGATTGAAGCCAGACTAGCAGACAAAATGACCAGAGTTTAACATTACTTACCTGGGCAACACCATGTGATGCCTCTTATCTGCTGTAATAGGAAATGGAGTATCCTGTACTTTTGCAGGGGGGTGATGGGTGAAGCTTGATCAAGAGTGGAAGTGCAGTGTAACACAAATGGAAATCAAAGGGTTGTCATTCAACTCCTCCTTTGTCGGCTTTCATTCATAATTTAAGCACTACCAACTATCCACCTTGCACTAAGAGGACGAGTCAGACATAACAACATTCATAGTTATGGCCCAGCAAAGAGTTACTGCAATTCTGGAATCTAATCAAATGCAAAAAGAACAAACTCTTGACTCATGAGAGCAGAGACATTGATAGAGAGGCATTGTGGATGACAGATGGGACAGCCTACAATAACAGCAAGGTCACCATTTAAAAAACACATAAACCTTTGCTTTCTATCCTTAACCCATTTTACAATGGCAGGTACTTCGGGTAGTTAGTTATAGATGTTCCCTAACCTTGTGTATATGAGATAGTGTTTTGAAGGCCCTGAGAAGAAATGACTGGGCAGCAACACAAGGTCACGCTCCAGGTGGGAGCATGGATTGCTGGACGTGCCATTCAAGAAGACCCGTCGAGTTGCATGTACCCTCAAGTGCCAAAGTACCGACATCTTGATGTTACACTGTGGCTGCCATGAGAAAGATGTCCATTAAATCTGCATGAGTTGCAGAATGAGAGCAACTAGTGCTAGTTAGAGAAAGAGCCATAAGAGAGTTAGTGTCCCTAAGAAAAATTCAGGGAAGTTCTCTGAAGGTGGGAGACACATGCACGCATATATTCCTACTGGCGAATGGCATTCACCTGCAGGATTGAGAATGTGAGGTGAATGTTGCTATGTGTTCGATGATTGGCTGTGCCTGGCATATACTGTAAAACTGAAATGAAACAAGCAGGGACCATCATCTGACTATCAGGCAATAGACAGAAAAAGAGCTGCAGAGGGAGCGCGGTGTAGTCATATAGAAAGCATTCCATGTAAATGTAACCACAGTTTTTCTCTTGTGGTTTTTGGCTGTTTTATCACTTTTTGATTGTTGCTGTTTTTTGGTCCTGTTGATCTTTGTCCTGTGAGAAGGAGGAGCAAGAAGAGTGTTTTTGCTTGTTTTTTTCTACTCCTTTTGCATTGAGCCTCTAATTTACTGTGTATAATTGCCTGCACTTATTTTTATTTGTGTAAATACTACGGGGTTCCGCACCCTGCTCGCTTTGCTCACCAACCCCTGAGTCAGGGCTGAGCAGCTTGAAGTTCATCGGGGTGCTCCTCTGTTAGAGAAAGTGATTGTATTTAAACAGATGACATATAGAAGAAAATGCGGGGTGCAGGAAGAAGATGGTTTGGTCCTTAATTATTATAGATACAAAATCAGTTACCGTATATACTCACTGTAAGTTAATGGACACTTGGTGGCGCTATGCCAAACTTTCTCCCAACAGACAGATACAGACACTGTTTAAAAGCACCCAGAAGTATTTTAATTTCTTCTATAAAGTGCACAAACACCTACCCCACCACAATACACAATAATCACAATACAATAATCCTCCTCTCCTCCCAGCAGCTCTGTCACACTCCCTCCCAACTCTGGTTCAGTCTGCTGGATTTCCCACAGTCCTTTTTATATTCCTTGACCTAGAAGTGCTTCTGTCCCTCAGTCCATGTGCTTCCATAGCTCTTCCGGGTCAGATGAAAACTCTTTTTCTTCAGCCCGGAAGTACTTCAGTTCTTCCGTCCCCGTGACTTGGAAGTACCTCCGGGCTATAATAGAAACAGAAGTCTCTGTGTTCCCTGCAGCATCCCCTGGCAGCACCCACGGTACCCAGCAGAGCTGTAAAGCCAAACTCCATTTTCCATGATGCCCTGCGAGAATCCAGGGCACCACTAGGCTGCAGGGAGGACGCCATCTAGGGTCCTGGATGTGTCGACCGGGATGAACTGCCGGCCGTCCATCACATCACATACCACATCAAGTCAGGTCTTGAAACCTGAAAAATCGATCATAAAACCAGACCCCGACTTATACGCCCATTCAAAATTACGACACTTATATTTTTTTTACACCTTCTTGCCTACTCCAATCTCGCATCAGTTTCTCAGACACATCGAATTTTGTTGCAGCGGCACACCTGCCAATTTCTTTCGCCTCTTCAACAACTTTTAATTTAAAACCAGCTTCATATTTTCTTCTGATCGAACACTCCGCCATCGATAAAGGAATGTTCTTACGATAAAGGTGTATGAGGGTGTGAGATACAAAAAACACAAAACAGTGCCAATGTCACTTCAGAATAGTGTGGTTACCGTGTGGTCACGTAGGCACAATGCATAGAAAAAAAAGGCAGTGTGCTCCGTAGTTACTCTCTCAGGTGGGCGTTAGAATATCATAATCTCTTGGATCAGTAACGTGAATTTTCCACATTCAACTTATACGACCAACATTATAAAATACCGGAAATTATATGGTTAAATCAAGCCCTGACTTATTTGCGGGAGAAGTTAAATGCGAGTATATAGGGTACTTGAGTATTTCACTACAACTGTCTATTTTAAATACCAGTGAATAATAAAATGTAGGAAATGTAGTAAAAAGTAAAAGTAGAAGTTAAAAAGTAAAACGTAAGAAAACATTAATGAAATTACTTTAACAATAAAACAATATTATGAATTATTTTATCCTATAATTTATCTATACTAATAAACGGCAAAGCCCTCACTCACTCACTCACTGACTGACTGACTGACTGACTGACTGACTGACTGACTGACTTATCACTAATTCTCCAACTTCCCGTGTAGGTAGAAGGCTGAAATTTGGCAGGCTTATTCCTTACAGCTTCCTTACAAAAGTTGGGCAGGTTTCATTTTGAAATTCTACGCATAATGGTTATAACTGGAAGCTGTTTTTCTCCATTTACTGTAATGGAGATGAGCTTGAAAGCCGTGGGGGCGGAGTTTGACATCATCACGCCTCCCACGTAATCACGCAGTACGTAGAAAACCAGGAAGAGCCCCAAAAAGCGCTGAAGAAAACATGCATTATATAATTGAGAAGGCAGCGAAACAATAAGAAGCGAGCGAGTGATATATACAACCATATTCATGAGTTCTGCTACTTCGGAAACAAAGCACAGTGTAAACCTACACTTTAAATTAAGTTCATACACAGGCTGCCGCTGGCGTTTGTAATTTAGTGCCTGCCCATATAAGGCAGTCCGTCAGCGGCAATCCAATAGCAAACTGCCACGGGTAAATATTCACAGGTGAAGGACTGTGCTTATGCAGAGGAAGATGAGATAGTCAGGGTGGTGTTTGGCACAAACTCAGCGAAACTGCGAGAGAAAGTTTTAAGTACCGGGACTTCGGTAGCATTAGATACAGCCATGGACATAGCACGACATGGCAACAGCACAGCTGGGAAACTTCGATGCATGTACACCGAGCGGCTCACGTGAACTGACGCAGTGCACAGACAAAAAGCAACAGTTCCGAAGAGCGCTGAACAAAAACCGAATTACACAATTGAAAAGGCAGCAAAAAAATATGAAGCGTCTGATAAATACAAGATAAGTATGTAATAAGTACAGCTACTGCAGAAACAAAGCACACGGTGGAAAAAGTGAATGTCCCGCTAAAGGAAGACAGTGTTAAAAAAAAAACCCGTGCATGCAGTGTGTGTCAGGTCTCAGATAAAGAAGAAGACGAGCTGTTTATTGATGCAGTAAGAAACAAATCTTTTTCATAGCTTATTTAACACACTACGTCTCCGCTGCGATACGCGGGTATATATATATATGTATATATATATATACCCTGATCTACATACTCGAATAATGAATACTTTATTCGCAATCAATGATTGTTTTGGTAAAGCCATACTCAGTGTATTCATTAGATGAACGGTAAAAAAGTAAGAGCGAGGGGAGGGTCACTTATTGAGGCATGCAGGCAAAACCACATTAGCACGCGGGCTCGATGTACGAAAAAATATATCTTTTCAAGTTCTATTTAGTCCATATGTGTCAAATTCAAGGGCCACGGGCCACATCCGGCCCGGCGTGTAATTATATCCGGCCCGCGAGATCATTTTATATACTGTATTATTGTTATTAATGGCCCGGGTATATGAAGCGCTGGTAACACAATAAACTACAGATCCCATAATGCAGCGCTTCACCTGCCTTGCCGAACACTTACCGCGTTAATCAAGTCTAGCTTGCAAGTTATTGCGAAGCTAGCCCACACGATGCTTAAGAGAAAAGTTGATTCTGAAAATAGAGCCTTTAAAAACCGATGGGAGGCTGAGTATATGTTTACTGACATTGCCGTTAAACCCGTGTGTCTCATTTGTGGAGCTAATGTGGCTGTAATTACAGAATTTAATCTAAGACGGCACTATGAGACAAAACATCACGGTAACCTGAAAGACCTGAATGCAATGCAGAAGATACAGAAAGCAGAAGAATTAAATAAGAATCTGACACTTCAGCGGACGTTTTTACCCGTGCACAATCACAAAGTGATTTCAAGTGAAGCTGCTTTTATGGGAGACACAAATGCACCAGTGCAACTTGCCCCACTTTCCCTGTTGCCAAGTAATGTTGAACCAAGTCGTCACTACGGTGTTCCCAAATACGCACTTTGCTGATAAACTGAGCGCACGGCGCTTTGGTGACTTTGAAGAACAAAAAAAGTCCGTCTACATGCGGCTCGAACCTTGTGCATGTTTGGTAGCACATATCTGTGTGAGAAGCTCTTCTCAGTGATGAAGACTAACAAAACAGCACACAGGAGTTGCCTCACTGATGAGCACCTGCAGTCCATCCTGAGAATCTCCACAACACAGAACCTCACACCAAACATAAACGAACTTGTTGCCAAAAAAAGATGCCAGGCGTCCAGCTCTAAAATGACATATGAGCAAAGACAACTGAATGATTTGATTTGTTATTGCTGAAAGGAACACATTTTATTTATATTTCCAGGTTTTGTTATGCAGCATGTTCATATTTGAATTTGTATAATTTTGACAGGATATATTTTTATGGAGAGCAAAATCTTTTGGGATATTTAAAATCTAAGTTTATTTTTTATATAAAATTACATAAGAGTAAAGAAATTTGAATGTTTGTTCTTTTAAAGTTTACTTTATTTCTAACTTGTATAATTTAGACAGGATATATTTTTATGGAGAGCAAAATATTATAAGTTGTTTAAGGTTTGAGTTGATTTATTCAGGAATAATATTCCTGTCTGTTTTTACCATTCCTACCAAAGATATTTCTGTCGACTAAATAAAAATTCCTTCTATTTAAAATTTAAATAGAACTTGAACAAATACGATAGTTCATAATATCCACGCAGACTTGCACGTAAGAGCGGGAGTTATCCGTTTTAACAAGCAGCGTCTTGCACTGATACGAAATAGCTGTGTGTGTATATATGTAGATATGTATGTATATGTATATATATGTTTATATATGTGTGTGTGTGTGTATGTATATATATATGTATTTGTGTGTATATATGTGTGTGTATGTATGTATGTGTGTATGTATATGTATGTGTATATATGTAGATATATATATATGTATGTATATATGTGTGTGTGTATATATATGTGTATATGTATAGATATGTATATATATATGTTTATGTGTGTGTGTGTAAATATATATATATATTTATATATATATATATATGACAGCAACACTCATCACTCACAACAGTGACAAAACAATTACATTAACAATCATGTTACGTTATTTTCAAAATGTTTCCTTTTCTTTTTCATTGCTTCTTTAACACACTACTTCTCCGCTGCGAAACGCGGGTATTTTGCTAGTATTTTATAAAGGTTGCTTTTTGCATTTCTTTTCATTTATTGTTTGGGATATTTTTGTCCTTTTCGTTTATTACACAATTCTATTTGTTCTTGATTTTTTATTATATGCAGCTCTTTTTCATTTATTTTCTTTTTTTCAACATTCATTATCAGCTCTTGCTGTCCTTTTTCTATTGCAATCTAAAATTCTATGGTCTTGAATAGATAATTTGCTTTACTTTTCTGCCTTGCCATTATAACCGACTGTGTTGAAGGGTGAGTAAGAGTAATGATTGGGTGAGAGGTGTGGAGGGGAGAGGTCAAACCTGAATAACGTGAACACGACGGAAAACTTTTTTAATATACAGTAAAGGTGAGCTGTTCTGTGTCATTGCTGAGGACTTTGCTTATATCTAAATATATGATATGGGAATTGTTTTCTGGCACATGTATAATAAAGAAGTATTTTTTTTTTTTTTTTACCATTCTTTGGTCTGTGTCTCTGTTTCTTCGCCCACTCTTCCTCCTGAGTACGACTCCAGATGCCCGGAGTCCAAAAGAGTGTGTAAGAGTGACAGCAGACGGGACATCCCATGACTGTGGTGAAAGATCTGCTTTCCGTCCCAACCCAGAGAACACAGGTAGCATTGTTGTCTGTGAATTGTCCATCTAGGAGCTCCCCCTTAGAAATGCGTTCATATGAATTTTCTGACCAGTAAGCGTATATATCCCATCTGTCTGGTAGCACTGGCATGATAGATGTGAAACCTCAACCCCATTTTATTACTAGCCAGTCCTCCAGTTTTGAATACAGGTAGTTGTTGACTTACAACCTATCCTTGGACATACAACTGCTAACCATACGACCACCAATGGGCAAATAACTGTTTTCTGCATGCCAGATTCATACGCCGTGAGTAATTCATCTCAATATTAGTTTATTACCTGCAGTGGTTTTGACCATGTTCAATTACATTTGTCTTACAATTACAGGAAAAAAAGGCAATTAATCTCAACACAAAAATGAAGGTGTTTAAGCAATATGAGGGATGAAAGAAAGCAAATGCAATTGCAAGTGGTTTTAAGTTATCCCATTGTAACTGGTGTGCACCACACATGCTGCATTGCTTGTGCTGCGGCTTTGAATCTGGATAACCACCGAAGCTTCTGCGTTGTGACTGACGATGTGCCACTTCATACAAAACGCCATGAAGAGGTAATGCAACCACACTGAACTCCTTTATCTGTTAGTGTTTATTATTAACAGGCTGAAATGTTAAAACAGAAAACATCACTGCTCAAACTCTCCTGGTATAATTCCTCCTCTCACAGATAACACAATGAACACTGGGAGATGCTCTCCTTGATGACGTAACATAGCACAGACAAAGAAAGGATTTATGAAGCTATTAAAGGTTAGGCATCCAGGCAAGCAACAGTAATAATGAAACAAAAAATCTACACAATGTGCTAGGAAGGATTATAAAAAATCAGCTTGTGACCAGTCTGTCAGAACCAAATGTGGTTGTAAGTCGATGACAACCTGTACCTAGTTTTAATTTATTACTTAAAATATCTGTAAAACAAAAAAAGCACATTGTAACAAGGTTTTAAACTATTGCTAGAAATAGTATCAAGAGGAGAGTAATGCAGAGATGCTTATTAAATTGGACCAGTAATTGCATTTAGAGCAACATGACATCTTTGAATATAGTCTGAAGTGATTAGAATTTCTATCAGTGTAAGAACTACAGTAGAACAGTGATTATTAGGAGGCAGCAAAGAGCCCACTCTGAATCAACACAATGAAGGACTAAGAAAATCAGGAACAAAACCAAAACAGGAGTAAGAAATTCCTCTGATATACCTGAAGTGGATAACAGCATTACAAAAGAGATTTAATCAGCACTAATTAATGAACTAAATGACCTATTAAAATGCTTATTTCACTCACTATCTGCTGTCTTTTGTAAATCAGGAGGTCTTTCTAGTGGTAGAATACTCCCACGTGTAATTGATGGCTTTTCTAATGGATAGTTTATTTAAAGATAGTATTTAGGTTTAGTCCAGCAACTTGCCAGCATATCAGTATATGTAATTCACTTAGAGAACGTCCTGCTGAACACTAGCTACATGCTCCAAATTCAATCAATCGATATATTTTACCTTTGTCAGTGGTGCTTAGATCTTCTGGAAGGATCACATAAGCATAATTAGATTTTACTGAAAACAGTACTGCAGTAATACAATTTAAAACCTAGAAATTCAATTTACATAATGATTAAACATATAAGTAAAAACCTACAAATCCCAAAGGTTAATGTTGTGGACATACTGTATTATCTATTAACCTATGTTCATCACTTTGGGACACAAGAACATCTCAGTTGGACTTCTCTCAATGATATAAATTCTTAGTATGACTTTTTTGTGATAGTACTGTATACTATTTGGTCCAAAGTGTGTGAACACCTGATCATCTCACCTACATGAGCTTGTTGGACATAACATTCCAAAACCGTTGTCATTAATATTCAGTTTGCCACCACTTTGTGTCTTCTGGAAAGGTTTTCCATTAGATTTTGGAGTGTGTCTGTTTGAGATTTGTGTCTATTCAGCCAAAAGAGCATTTGTGTGGTCAGGTACAAAAAAACCTGGCTCATAATCAGTGTTGCAATTCATCCCAAAGATATCAGTAGGGTTGAAGTCAGGGATCTGTGCAGCCACTCTAGTTCCTCCACACCAAGCACCAAACTTGTCAAACCATGTCTTTATTGTCCTAGCTTCGTGCACAGGGTCAACAGTAATGCAGGAACTGGAAATGGCCCTCTGCAAACTGCTGCCAAAAAGTTGGATGTGCACAATTGTCTGAAGTATCTGTGTATGCTGTAGCATTAACAGTATCCTTCTCTGGAACCAAGGGGCCATAACCCAAACCAAAAGCAGCCCCAGAGCATTATCTCTCCTCCACCAAACTTTATGAAACAGCTAAAAGGCCTAAACAATAGTAATTCTACGCCAGACCAGGGGGCGGCGAAGTGTGCTAACTGTCTCACTCAGTCTCTTGCAGACCATTCCTTGGAAATCTCGCTTGATTCCGGCACCACTGACAACATGATTTTGGGTTTCCGGTGCCTAATGATGATGTCACTTCCGGGTCCGGCATTAACACTGACGTCACTTCCGGTTCTGGCGCCATTGATGTCACTTCCCCTACTCTTGCTTAAAATGGCCATTTTGTCTCAAAGCCAGTCAGTTCTGTTTTGGACTCTGTTCTATGCACATCGTGCTTATTTCAAATCAACTTTTGCAGGCAGGAAAACAATATATGGGTGGCTGCCCCAAACCTTTATGATGTCTATGAAATCATTCTTATGACAACAGTCAATTCATTAAGTCTATCAGAATGAAAAAGATGAGCAGACCTAGGAAGACTTTTAGTAAGAAAGAATCAAAATGAAAAGAAAACTTGAAAAGAAATAAAACCAAGGAACTGGTGGTGGATTTTAGGAGGCCCAGGCCCCTCATGGACCCTGTGATCATCAGAGGTGACTGTGTGCAGAGGGTGCAGACCTATAAATACCTGGGAGTGCAGCTGGATGACAAATTGGACTGGACTGCCAATACTGATGCTCTATGTAAGAAAGGTCAGAGCAGACTATACTTTCTGAGAAGGTTGGCATCGTTCAACATCTGCAGTAAGATGCTGCAGATGTTCTACCAGACGGTTGTGGCGAGTGCCCTCTTCTACGCGGTGGTGTGCTGGGGTGGCAGCATAAAGATGAAAGACGCCTCACGCCTGGACAAACTTGTTAAGAAGGCAGGCTCTATTGTAGGAGTAAAGTTGGACAGTTTAACATCTGTGGCAGAGCAACGGGCACTAAGCAAACTCCTGTCAATCATGAAAAATCCACTGCATCCACTGAACAGTGTCATCTCCAGGCAGAGGAGTAGCTTCAGTGACAGACTTTTGTCACTGTCCTGCTCCACTGACAGACTGAGGAGATCGTTCCTCCCCCACACTATGCGACTCTTCAATTCCACCCGGGGGAGTAAATGCTAACTTTTTTCATTTTTATTACTATTTAATTTAATATTGTTTCTTTGTATCAGTATACTGCTGCTGGATTATGTGAATTTCCCCTTGGGATTAATAAAGTATCTATCTATCTATCTATCTATCTATCTATCTATCTATCTATCTAT
>JANRMT010062790.1:66614865-66629407 GCA_026402145.1 Polypterus bichir lapradei | reverse complement strand
TTTAACTTAGTTACAAAGTGATCAAAACTCTCGTTTATATCCTGCGTCCTCTCATTAAACTTGTACCCGTGGGCACGAAAACCACCAGCGGCAGCCTGTCTATTAAGTTAATTTAAAGTTTAGGTTTATACCTCGCTTTGTTTCCGAAGTAGCTGTACTGATGAATATGGTAGTATGTCACTCGCTCGCTTCTTAATGTTTCGCTGCCTTCTCAATTATATAATGCATGTTTTGTTCAGCGTATTTTGGAGCTCTTCCTGGTTTTCTACATAGTGCGTTGACAGTCAGTTCACGTGATTACGTGGGCGGCGTAATGATGTCACACGAAACTCCGCCCCCACGGCGGTCAAGCTCAACTCCATTACAGTAAATGGAGAAAAATACCTTCCAGTTATGACCATTACGCGTAGAATTTCGAAATGAAACCTGCCCAACTTTTGTAAGGAAGCTGTAAGGAATAAGCCTGCCAAATTTCAGCCTTCTACCTACACGGGAAGTTGGAGAATTAGTGATGAGTCAGTCAGTCAGTCAATCAGTCAGTCAGTCAGTCAGTCAGTCAGTGAGTGAGTGAGGGCTTTGCCTTTTATTAGTATAGATTAAGCAGGCATCGAAGATTGGAAGTTAAGTGTCTGCCTTTAATAAATCCAGTTTGGTCTTGTGATATTACTGAAGGTAGCACTTTCTCCATCCTTCTAGCTACGACTTTGGAGAGTATCTTAACATCGTTATTCAGATTGGTCTGTACGATGCACATTTTAATGAGTTAATAAGTTCTTATTTTGTTTAGGAAAGACAGTAATTAATGCTTGGTGAAAAGTTTGAGGTAGAATTTTATTTTCTTTAGCTTCTGTAAATGTTGCTAATAGAAGGGGAGCTAGCTGAGTTGAGAATTTCGTATAAAATTCAGGAGAGTAGCCATCAGGGCCTGCTGCTTTCCCACTCTGCAGTGAGTTTATAGCATCTAGTAATTCTGATAGTGCCAGAGGTTTATCCAATTCCTCTGCCCTAAGAGTATCTATTTGTGGTATCTGTAATACCTTTTTCTTCTACACTTCTCCCATGTGAGCTTTTCCCAACTCCATTCTCAACTCTGGCTCTTTGGTCAAAGTGAAAGGTACCTTTCTGAATCCAACCCAAGATTACTTCAGGTACCAACACCTTTGTTTTTAAGAAGCACTTCTGGGTCAAACAGAACCACCCTTGAACAGGGGATTCACCTCCAGAATACTACCCCTGGCACCACCACAGAGCCAAACGGGGTAGCCCTATAAAACCACAATTTCCATGCTGCCTAGCAGGTGTCCAGACTGGTGCTTGCCAAGATAGGCACTGCCACCCAGTGTATGGACGAATTACATGAGCATGGGAGGCGATCACCCACAGTCCCTTGTTTCTTCTGAGTTAAGGCCTTTCTGTTCCTTGCTGCCAGCATGCCAGTCCCAGCATACCCTCTGAGTCAGTGGCCCTCCATGCCAGCTTCCTGGCTAAGTCAGGGAATGCTATACCTCTATTTGTCACCATTGATTATATTGGCCTCTTGTCTATGTAAGAGAATAGTGTTCATGCTGGTCGGGATTCCTGTCCATCCATGACAGCTTTTATATCATACCCCACAGAATGTCTTATGTCCATCCCATTTGACAGTAGATCAGTTGTTTTTTTTCTATGAAATATTGGAATTTAGTTTCCAGTAAAAGATTATCTAGTCCTGGCACATAGTTACACCAGTGGTCACTCATGCACGCTGCCTTCTTTTGTTCTTTGGATTTCACGACCCCCTAAATAGTTTATTATTATTAAATGGCTAAAGTCCAATTAGTCGCCTCATTCAGGTCCACAAATTATGCAGATCCTTATTAATGAAATATTGACTCCTAATCGATATTTATCTCTATGACAGCACACATTTTTTCCAATTAGTTATTTAAATTGTAATTTTTCTGTTCTAAAAACTCATTAATCTTGTATTCATTTTAAAGAATAATGATTCTTAACTATATGAGGGCTTCCAGGATATGATGATCTCTACAGGCACAACCACTGTCGTATTCCTGAATTATTTTCACGCTACTCGCTTATGATTGCTAATTTTCTGTGGTCCATCCTTAAGTTTGCATTGACCGTCTACAATAAAAACCATTTCTAATCCATGGACCACCTTTGGGTGATACACTTAATACTATTGTGTCACTCTCATGCATAAAGACCTGATATGCTCATCCTAGAACATTCTTGTCTCCACAATGCAAACAAAGCTGCTAAATCTTTACTCCTGGCCATACTGGCTCTTCACTTATCTTACTTACATTAAGTTAAGCAGCATTGTATGCACATACAGTGTGATGCAGAAGGGATGGGCAGATGTGTTTAATATAGTAGTCTTTTGATGGAAGCTAAGGTTTGATGGAGTACATTCAGATGGTATGAGATGTAAACCTTAGGTGATGCAATGAAAGAATATTTACTGCCTCAAGTGCATTTTTTTCATGTTTTCTGACATAATTATCTATCCACATTCATAAATCAATGTATAAAGAGTAATTTCCTTGAACTTTACTCTTGGTTGCAAAAAAAAAAAACTGTAGGAGAAGAATGGGCATCCCTGCCAGGGAGGAGCATAGGTTATTCCCTGGACAGGAGGCCTGAGAGGAACGATGGATGGATTGGCTGGCTTGGCAGAAGGATAACTCTGTACCCAGCCAGTATAAAATAATGGATGGACCAGCAGAAGCCACTTGGGAGTTGTTCTATCCCCCTTGCACTAGTTGGCACTGGTCCTCATATGAGAACCCAGTCGGGACTCCTGCAGGGATGCTAGGAAGATGGAGTCCGGAAGTGCTTCCTAGAGGAGACAGAATGGATCCAGAAGCATTCCCAGGTCAAGCATAAAAGGAAGCCAGCTGCCACACATGGATGAGTCAGAGTCAGTCAGAGGTAGAGGGCAAAATTGAGCACAGGTGGAGAAGGAGGAAAAATTGTTGGTTTATTGTGCTTTATTGTATTATTGTGGCTTATTATTGGAGAAGTGATTGTGGAACGTGCTTCGGTAGAATAAAAATCCTTTATTTTGTATAGTGTGTGCTGTATTACTGTATGTGTGGTTTGGTGCTCTCTGGCACCCTCTTGTGGTCACAAAGCCTAAAGTCAATCTGTGAAAGAATGGTAACATAAGACGTTGATTTGTAGTGGGTAAAATAGCTAGGAAATTTGGAAAGAGCTGAATTACGTCTGCATGCTCTCTCATGTAATTTTGTAATGTCTGGGGTTCTGGAAAAAAATCCATAATTATGGAAAATTTGTTAACTTTTGCTATAAATATTTAAAAAATCTGGCACAGCATGGTGTTTAGACAAAACACTCCACCAGAGGGGTATTTTCCGTACGTCGCTTAAATCATCCGAGATCAGATGCCTCATCCGGGATAAGTCGGTTTTTCAAACGCAGCCGTGTGACAGATTAGTCTAGCTGGATCTAATCATCTAAGATGAATGCGCGAGCCCGCGCTGATTGAAAAGCCCATATATATTGAGTCTAGAAAACATGATCAGCAAGTCTTTGATAGGCTGTAACAAAATGACGAAAGAACGGGCTCATTTTTTTTTTCCTTTCCCTTTCCTTCACACAAGGAGCAGGACCTTTTATTCGAAGGATATGAAGAATTTCAAGATTTAATATGCACAAGGGGAAACACTACAAAAGCAGCCCAAACCAGAAAAGACGACAAATTAAACGCGTAAGTAGTGTGCATTGTACTTACTGAATGCAGCGTTTCATTTCCTATGTGTCAGATTAATTATTATTTAATGTCATAATTCCAGATCAAACGCGAGCACGAGGAGAACATGAGAACAGGTTAAAGTGAAGTACAAGAATATACTTCAAACTGGTATATATTGGTATATAACTATTTAAAGAATTTTTGACATAAAGAATCATATATAATATAAAAAACATTAATTTTAAAGCTAATAAGAAGGCATAAAAGCAAAAAACAGGTGGAGGTCCATGCGGTCCAGACCTAACCCCTGCAGAAGAGTTGGCAAAATGCCCATCGCCCTGTTTCTGAGGGCATTCCAGGGGGAAGCTCCTCCTCAGAACCAGTGGCAGGATGCAGTGGTCACATCATTTCAGGTAAAGGATGGTCATTGCATTAATTTGTCCTCAATGTGTGCCATAAGTATGTTCCATATAGACCTCTTTTTTTGTTGGGTCAGTTGCAGGGAAATGTCATATCCCTAGAATCTGTGTTTGTCCAACGAGATATTGACGAATGTCGAATATTTGATGAAGACACTGTGTCTGATTAATCTTCAGGAGGAGAGGTAAATTTTCCAAATGTTTGAACAAACTCCACTCTGATCAGTCCCTTGTGCCCCAATTACATTTGGAAATCCTGGGTAATGAGAATGTTTTGCCTGCGTATTACCTACCTGCAATGGCATGAAATGCCTCTTTTATTGTCTGCACAGGCAGGTGTCCAGGAAACACTGTGAAAACCCGAAGGAAATATTTCAGAGCCAAACGGACTTTACGAATTGCCTGGCAAACTGCACTTTTAGATAGATTTTCCGCATCGCCTACAGTATATAAAAAAAGTGCCGCTTGCAAAAGATCTCAAAGCAATGCATACTGTCTGTGTGGTTGAGAGCCTGACTTCACCTAGTTTAACTTCGAATATAAGGTGCTAATAAATCTTCCATCCATCCATTTTCCAACCGCTGAATCCGAACACAGGGGTCTGCTGGAGCCAATCCCAGCCAGCACAGGGCACAAGGCAGGAACCAATCTCAGGCAGGGTGCCAACCCACCACAGGACACACCCACACACCAAGTACACACTAGGGCAAATTTAGAAACGCCAATCCACCTAACCTGCATGTCTTTGGACTGTGGGAGGAAACCGGAGCGCCCTGAGGAAAACCACATAGACACGGGGAGAACATGCAAACTCCACGCAGGGAGGACCCGGGAAGCAAACCCAGGCCACCTAACTGCGAGGCAGCAGCGCTACCACTGCGCCACCATGATGCCCGCTAATAAATCTTTGAGGTACAATAATCCTCCCTGGCTAAAGTGGTATCTTTCAAAAAGAATTTCCTCCGGGAGCAATAAAGGATCTTGTCGATCGTGCAAAACCCTCTCTATATGAAATTCTTTTCTTATAATTTGCGCACCGATATTAATTGGTCGCTTATTCATGAACGGCGAAGCCATGACTGAATGAATTCCATGTACTGACACTGATTAAATGTGTGAGCTAATCCTTGTTTACACAGAACAAACCAAGCAGGTTTGAGGATTTGGATGTGCTGCTATGACAACACATCCAGCAAGAGTTTTGACAAACCGACAGATCCAGGATCATGCCAAATTGTCAACAATTACATCCAGCTAAACGAGTAATCCACGTACGAAAAGTACTCCCCATGTCAGGCTCTCTGGAGAGCTAAGTGATAAGTCCTTCAATCTGTGCTTGGGTCAGTGTATTGTGAAGAGTGTGATTAATTGAATCTTGGATCATCAGTTACACACACGGCTGCATGTGTTTTCCTTCAGGAGCTCTGGATTATGGTTATTTAACTATTTTCCATTGTTGTATTCCTGCAACAACCAAACGCTGTAGTTCAATGTCTACCGAGAAGAAAGACACTTACTTGGAAACTGATGTAGAAATATTTAATAAATGTGCTAACCACTTCAATACAATTAAATTTAATTCAATTTTATTGTCTCAGCAGGGGAATTTGGTTTGTCAGCTAGTTTTACAGAGAGACCATAACATTACATTTAAAACACATCACATTGAGCACAGCCATAAACTTAGTACAAATAAATAAAATATAGCAATGTGTATAATACTTAGGTGGAAAAAGTGGATCAAATATATTAGACATAAAATGAAACCAACATTAAACCTGAATGATGACTGATGCAAAAGCAACTGCTTATGTTGTGATTTAAGCCTCTAGATTTTCATTAAAATTTAAATTATATAGAAGATTAATAACATTTGGGAAGAAAAATATTTGAACTGGCAGCTTTTTATCCTTGGAATCTTGAAACTGTGAGCTTATGGCAACACCTGAAATTCAGAATGTCGAGGGTGAGGCCTGTCTGACAAAATACGCTCGGCTTTCCACAATACTTGCTTGGATTAACGGCTCTTTGAGATTTTGCTGTAGATACTTTATAATTTTTTGCTCCTTTATACAATTTGATTTATTCTGTTATGTTGCTGACATTAAGATTTCCAAACCAGGCCAGCAGAACATATATAATGGCAGACTCAATACAAAATTTCTATAAGAGCCACATAATGGTAGAACCAATGTCACTTCAAAAGAGTGGCAAAAGATGGGCATGGCCACCACACAAAAAAATGCTGGCCATTACTTTGCACCTTTTAAAACAGATGGTGACACAACTTTTGAGGAATTGCCCGGCATATTACTGGTTACATTTGCATACATTTATTTTGCTCTGCACCCTCCTCCCTCTACTCATTTCAGGATGCAGTTGAGTTCTGCCCAGCCAATGCAGGTACCAGAGTCAAACTGACAAAGGCTTCACACTCCAATATCTAATGAATGGGATTTACTCTGATGTTTAATAGGCATTATTAATGGTTAAATCAAATTGGACCATCTTAATTTTTACACTTTTGTGACAAGACATATTCCTTTGTTAATTTAAAGTTGAGCTTTGCCAAGTGTGCCAGTCAGTTTGACATGTGTGCTCCATGTTGGGCTGGGCCAAACTCAACTTTAATTTAATAAAGGAATTTTTCATGATACAAAATCTTGAAAATAAAGGTGGCTCAAAATGATGCAACTGTGAGGTCAGTTGTGCTAAAGTGATTTTGTTTGAATGGTGATTACTTTTGGCTCTAACTACACTGAATGCCCAAGACCACCGAGCTGTCATTTGCCCTGGCACTTCAGGCATGTGCATTCCTAGGAGGGTTTGCTGCCTGTGTCTCTAGAAGGGGGTGCCACCGAGTTGCTGCCAGTGACCCCAGGAGGAAGCGAGGTGTTTCCTGTGTATATTGAGCTGGTGCCTGCTCTGTCACCAGAGGGTTGTGAGGTGAGTATTCTCTTCAAAAACTCACCTCTTAAGTTTATGTTTTCCCAACATTTTATCCTCCATACAAGGTGATGATTCTGCTGCTGCTGCAGCAACCACTTTTCTGCAACTGGATGGTGGACTGCTTTCTTGTACCCAGCAGGAGATTATTTAGTCACCTCATTTGCCTTGCCAAGCAAAAGGGGTCAACTATTTTCTATTATGGACTTTTGAGAATGAGTTGAAGCCATCCTTTGAGTAGGGAGCTATGTCATGTGTAAGCCAGGGGTTTCTCCAGGTTGTGTTTAAATTCATTTTATTTAATGTGATTTTCATTCATTTTTATTTTTTTAAGTATTATTTCTCTTTATTCTTTAAATAATTATGTATTTTTGTCATGTCTGCTAATTGTTTGGTTTCTATGTGTGGATCAATTTTCTGTCTTGCCCCTGTCTTGTTTTGTGGATAGTTTTGTGGGCCACTTGTAAATCCCCACAGAGGGACTGCTCTCAGCCTTATAAGGAATGATGGGAATTGGAGTCCTCTGTGGTATATTTGTATGTGCTTAGTGGTTAGTGAGTGTCTTCTTTTTGGTCCTGCTAATTCTTTTGATTTGTTTGGGGTTTGGATATTTTACTGTTCTGTTTTTGGATTATGATTTCTTCATCTCGTATTGGGATTTTGTTTGCTTTGGAGTGCATTAGCCTTTTCATGTCAACTCCTTTTAGTTCTTGTTCTCCATGGAGTTTTAATTTGTTATTTATAAGGATTCTTCATTTGCCATTTTCATCTGCTAACCAAGGATTTGCAGTCCATTTCTGTAAATGGGCATTTTTGATATATTGGGACGTTCAAGAATATATTTTTTAAACTTTAATTTGGAATCACGTTTTTGCCTGCGTGCAGGGGCAGGGCCGGCATCACCTTTAAGGCGCATTAGGGCGCAGATCATAAGGTGGGGGGGGGGGGGGGATACCCAATTATATGGGTTAGCTACCAAACAGCTGGTTGGCACACTAATACACTTGGCCTAGATAGCAAAATAACAGCACTGGCACTGGGTGTAGGCTGAAGCCAAGCAGTCTTGGATGATCTCAGACTGACTTTGTGTGCTCACCCTTTGGGCAGACCAGGGGAGATTCTGGCCTGCTTTCCTGACCATTTTGGAGGTGCAACACTTTCTTGCAATTTCTGTGTGGGATACAACAACAATACTTCTCCTTTACTACCCATTGTCAATTCCAATTTTTTCATAGCTTTTTAATAGTAGAATGGTTGAACCAGTATAGCTTCCCATGTGCCAGGTTGGCAATTTCAATTTAATTTCTTGCATGCTGGCTGTCAGTTGATTTCTTTCAGAAGGCACTTTTGACATGTTCCAGTTCGACATGTGTGATGCTCAATGAGCCCTTAAATTTTTATTTGCTGAACATCTGTTTTAACTATTATTCTGAATAACTCTTTTATTACTACATCCTAACCAAGCAGGGTCAATGCAATGGTTGTGGAAATGAATTATGAAATAAACTAGGTCTGCCATTAGTGTTACAGTTAACTCCTCTTGGTAGCACAGAGACTTTTATAAAGGCATGTCTGTTTAGTGTGAAGAAATCAGCTGCAAAAGTAATACAACAACAGATCATGAGTCCGACAACCTCCTGTCAATTCCACTAGATTGTTATTGTGGTCTATTCAGTTCTAAAATAAAATTATCTTCAGGGCTGTAGACAAGATCTGATCTCCCACTAACAGAGACCACCCTGAGATGCCTCACACCAAATTGCTTCATTTTCACCATGGAGGTTCCCTGAGGCACACTGGTTTTCAAACTGCCTGGGATAAATAACAACTTACAAATAAAAAACAAGGTCAGTACTAGACTTCTTCTAGGTCTTGGGAAGCATAATGAAATACAATAACATAAGATGGAGGACATGTCAAAGAGATTTGGGGTAACGGAAGTAACCACGTTTTGTGACGGATCAGTATGGGTTTTATCCATGGCTCAAATCTATTTAATCTTTGTGTTACCTTTTTCCCTTTAGTTAAACCCTGAGGGATGGCACCACCTAATGCATTAGTTGAATTTTTTCACCTCAACTGCTATTTAAGGGGAAGCAGCAGATGAAATGGCTGCTTCGGCTTTGAGGTTTGTTCCTAATGTGGCCTGAGGGAACACTCCAGCCACCCAAACCTGACACAAGCAGACACCAGGCACAAGTTTAGCAACAGAGCATAGTGAGGAAGCACTTTCCTTTCACTCCCCACAGCAGCACAGTACAGAGCACCAATACATCATGGAATAATGCACTTTTCTTTGTCTCCTTCTTGGCTGTTCTTCCTCTTTCTCTTTCTCTCACTCTCTCTCATCTTCCAACACTCCTCCTCTTCTGGCAAGCTTCATCCACCTCCTCCTGACTGTGGCTCCCAGCGTAGTGGCTGCTGGCACCTTTTAAGCCGCACCTGGGAGTATTCCAGGTGGCTTGTTAGGGAGGTCTGGAGTCACTCCCAGGTGTGGCAGAAGACCAAAGTAGGGTTTTGTAGCTCCCCTGGTGGCTGCCACAGAAACCAGTAGGGCTGCAGTGAGTTCCAACTCCCAGCATGCTATACTGGAATCTGTGGTTCCACAGCAACCCAGGGGGGCTGCCTACTAGTGTGTCAGGGGAGATAATGCCTTGTTGATGCTATCTCTCATGGTCCTTCCCCAATATTAGTGTCCCATCAATGTAGGGACTGCATTAAGACTCATTGCTTTGGTCTAGCATTGGGTATTGATAAGCTATGCATACTGCATTTCTGTTCAGCAGTCATTTGTACAAAATATAAGTAAAACAGCATTTATATAATGTTACTAATCCTCCTCTATTCTGTTTCTCTTCTTGGCATCTTGATGTGGCACTTGGTACTACTGCCAAGCTGTTCTCCTGCACACAGAAGCGATATCTGAGATACTAGGACCACTGGAATCATCAGATGGAAAGATTCTTTCATCGGACTGGATGGCTCAACACTGATTCTATTGTAGAATGCCCAGGATTGGGTGGGTGGCTAGTTGGCGAAGGTCTCCAGAACTGTGACTGTCTGACTTTGTTTTTTGGTTTTCTCTCTTACCGCTGATCGTGAACCCCAACAGGTTTATTTTTTCTAGGGAAGCTGCTGACTGGAGTTTTTGTTTTCCTCTCCTCCGCTGTCAACTGGCCTAAGTTTAACAGTTAATTAATGGACAGATAATGTTGTTTTGCTTGTATATTAATCAGTTTCTACTCTGTTTTATGTGTGTTTTAACAAATTTGAATCTTTATGTGTACTAATTTTGTATTGAACAATTTCTTAACTGTACAGTATACTTGTATTTTATACTTGCATTTTACCAGAAAACACATCAGAGTGCTCTGCACCTGCACTCAGTGAAGAGTGTTATACAAAAGTAAACTGAATAGTGTTGAATTTTTTCCTCCCGTAGTTAATCTTTTCTGCTTTTAAAGTGTTGTTTCTACAATCAGGTTCAATCCAAACCAGTCTCTGTGCTGTCTGCTTATCTCTGTGATGCAGATAAGAAACCTCTCTCAGTCAGTCAGTCATTTTCCAACCCACTATATCCTAACACAGGGTCACGGGGGACTGCTGGAGTTAATCTCAGCCAGCACAGGACGCAAGGCAGGAACAAACCCCAAGCAGGGCACCAGCCCACCAAAGGGCACACACACACCACTGACAATTTAGAATCGCCAATGCACCTAACCTGCATGTCTTTGGACTGTGGGAGGAAACCGGAGCACCCGGAGGAAACCCACGCAGACACCCGGGTCTCCTTACTGTGAGGCAGCAGCGCTACCAATGCACCACCGTGCTGCCCATTTTTCATGGCTATTTTATCTGGAATGTTGTCCTGTTATTACACGTTTGATACAATGCCACTATGCCATCTGAGTACAATCTTCTGAAGAATATGGGTACTTACAGGCTTGGACATGCTGAGTATGGAAAGATTTTTCACTTACTTGCGTGAAAGCTTACATTTTCCGCTATGAGTGCTTGGTGTTTTTATCACTCTTTATATTATCTTAACTACTCCATAAAACAGAAATCGATGCCTTTAAATTTGTTTTCAGTTTTCACACTGTTTAGCTATGTGATAGTATGGTAAACATTCATAGACCATGGAACCTAGGAGGACCTTCCGAGCCTGGGCTGTTTTGATCTGTTATTAATTATGAACCAGTGATTCGAGTGAATTTTAATTAATTTAATTTTTGCTTGGCAAAAAGAACTGCGTAACTATACCCATTTGGAACCAATGATTTTCAGGCCATTGACCCAGGAAGAATGGTATTTAGTATATACAGCATAAAAACATTTTTTCAAGTATATTTATCACATATGCAAATTTGTGGTAGTGTCATGATGAGGACTACACTTCCCATCAGGCATAAATAATGCATCAAAGTTTTGGGAAGGACGAGTTGATCATCATGCACAAAGTTTAAATAGGATTTCCATCAAAAGTTGGATTTTGTCTATGATGTCAGCAGAAGCTTTATTTCTCAAACACCTTGCATAACAATTTCATTGCCTCATTGGATTATAGTTTTTGTCTAAGAGTACAACTTTTTGTCTTCTAGTGAGTTGTGTGGAGCCAAATTGCTTGTGTTTTGCTAGTGTCCTTGTCACTACTGGTAGCATGAGGCGGTACCTGCAGCTGATTCAGGTTGCACAGGTAGTCCAGTTCCTCCAGTATGGCACATCCATACGTGCCACCTCAAGAAGGTTTGCTGTGTCTCCCAGCACAGTCTCAACAGCATGGAGGAGATACCAGGAGGCAGGCCATTACACAAGGAGAGCTGGACAGGGCTGTAGAAGGACATCAACCCAGCAGCAGGACCGGTATCTGCTCCTTTATGCGAGGAGAAACAGGTGGAGCACTGCTAGAGTCCTACAAAATGACCTCCGGCTGGCTATTGGTGTGCATGTTTCTGACCAAGCTGTCTCCATGAGGGTGGCATGAGGGTGGCATGAGGGTCCGACATCCTCTAGTGGGACCATTCGCCAGAGAATACCACAATTGGCAGTGCTGTCATTGGTGCGTGGTTCCCTTCATACATGAGATGCAGATTCACACAGAGCACATGTCACAGACAAGAAAGAGTCTGGAGACTCCGTGGTGACCGTTATGCAGCCTGGAACATCATCCAGCTTAACTGGTTTGGTGGTGGGTGAGTGATGGTCTGGGGAGGCATATCCATGGAGGGTCACACAGACCTTCATATGCTAGGCAATGATACACTGACTGTTGACTTCACTAAATTTTTTGAGCACTACATATATTTATATTATATATATGTATATATTTCTCAATTCATTTTTACTCACTATAACTTCCTGACATTTTCTCATTCAAAGAACATTTGGAAATAACGTTCATTAGGTATATCCAGCACAGACATATAAATCATTTTTGCCATAAACCATGGCAAATTGATTTATGATGCATCATAATTTCCTGTGTATCATATGTGACCTTACAGACAGTAACAGCCTTCAAAAATCCTCATCTAATGAAATGCGTCCTGTCAGCTTTGCACGCCCGCACTACCACGATTGGTCTCCAGAGGTGCTGGCAGGAACTCTCTTTCCTAGATGAAGCAGCTTGTTTATTGGAAAAACAGAAACCTGCTGGGAATGAAGCAAATACAAAAACGAAAGCTTCCACATGTTTTTGTGGTAAAAAAAATGAATGGTAAAAGTCTAAGTTTCTGACCTTTACAAAGCAAGCAGAAAGTGTTCTGTAGGCAAGAAGATAATGACATACATTAAATCATTTTGAGATTTGAAAAGAAGTAAATTTTTTGAGCCAAGCAATTTGAGTCAGTGAGGCGCTTGTACAAACCTACAATAGTTAATATTAAAATATCCCAACTAGCAGACAAATTTCCAGGAACTGAGGGGATGCAGCATCCTCCACATGATGCTTTTGCTTTGCTCAATTAAATCTATAAACTGCCACTTTATATATTAAGGAAAAATAGATCAGGACTGCCTTAGGTTGCCCTTGTTATGACACATTTACGTAATAAATGAGCTTTCCAATTATGATGATGATTTATTTCATGTCCAGTAAAACAGCTTCTTTTGATTATTCCATGACAAACTGGTCGCAGATTTGTAGCAGATATTTTAACCCTCTGACAGTTAAGGTGTTGCAAATTGCAGCTCATAAAACCCTAGGACTGGTTATTGAGCAATGATAAATTAATCCTGAATGAAAATACTGAAGACATTTAACATTCTCTGTTTCAGATGAGGCTTCATAGGCAACCAACTGGATTGTTTCAATTAGCTTTCAATGGAGGTCATGTAGATACAGTAAATACAAATATGTATTTTGTGAACAAACACACATAGATTAAGGTATAATGGGCAGCTACTGGCTGTTGAGACAATACTGGACTCAACAGAGTAACGTTGCCTTTTGTGGGGAAAAGGACTTCTTTCTCTCTTTACTACTCTCAAAGTTTTACTCTGGTTGCTGACCTTGAATTGAATTTAGTTTTGTTACGTTTGACTTGATTGTAAGCTTTTAACAAATTCAATAAAAGATAAAAAAAGAATACTGCCCTTTGTATTTTTCTATATGTTCTGTTTTACCATGAAATAAAACAACATTCTCAAACCCACTTAATCCAATTCAGGGTCACAGGGGAGCCAAAGCCTTTTCAGGTAACACAGAGCACAATAAAAGAACCAGCCTGGATGTTACACCAGTCTGTCATGGGGCCCACTTATGCATACACCCACATGGGCCCAATTACTATAGCACATATTTCTAAGGATCTGGAAGGAGAAAGCTAACCAGAGAGAAAACGGAGGTCACAGGGAGAGTATGCAAACTTCACACTGACTGATAATCAGGAACAGGATCTTAGCCTGGCCACTGGATCCTTCAGGCAGCAGCCCTAAGCACCGTTCCAAATGGTTACTCTAAATTTTGTGTTTTTTTATATTAACATAATCACAGGGAAGGATTGGGGATCAGATATTAGAAATGGGCTTCGGCCAGACTGGCCCACTACAATCATCTAGACACAAATCTATCCTTGTACCCCCTTCAGCGCATGTACACCTAACCTTCTTCACTGATTTGTGGGTAAAGTAGTTGTTCAGTATACTGACTAGCATAAAAGTACAGGATGTACAGGTGCTTCACTGTCCCCGTGACTCTCTCTGATACTCCTGTAGATGCTTTATCCACTTGCCTCTCACCAACTACAGTGGTGTGAAAAACTATTTGCCCCCTTCCTGATTTCTTATTCTTTTGCATGTTTGTCACACAAAATGTTTCTGATCATCAAACACATTTAACCATTAGTCAAATATAACACAAGTAAACACAAAATGCAGTTTTTAAATGATGGTTTTTATTATTTAGGGAGAAAAAAAATCCAAACCTACATGGCCCTGTGTGAAAAAGTAATTGCCCCCT
>JANRMT010062790.1:66572095-66583551 GCA_026402145.1 Polypterus bichir lapradei | reverse complement strand
GGATGCGAGGTTAAAATAAATCGAGAAGCGCGCGTACATACTTAGTGAATCCCCTCTCAGGAATCGAACCTCGGACATGGGCGCTACAGGCGAATGCTCAACTATTGCGTCACGGCGTGTGGTTTATCTATTTGAGCGTAGCAGTGTAATTCGGTTTTTGTTCAGCACTCTTTGGAACTGTTGCTTTTTGTCTGCGCACTGCGTCAGTTCACGTGAGCCGCTGAATATGGTTTTATATGTCACTCGCTCGCTTCTAATTGTTTCGCTGCCTTCTTAGCTCTTCCTGGCTTTCTACTTAATGCGTGATTACGTGAGAGGCGTGATGATGTCATACGAAACTCCGCCCTTACAGCTGAACTCCATTACAGTAAATGGAGAAAAATAGCTTCTAGTTATGAGCATTATGCGTAGAATTTCGAAATGAAACCTGCCCAACTTTTGTAAGTAAGCTGTAAGGAATGAGCCTGCCAAATTTCAGCCTTCTACCCACACGGGAAGTTGGAGAATTAGTGATGAGTCAGTCAGTCAGTCAGTCAGTCAGTCAGTCAGTCAGTGAGTGAGTGAGTGAGTGAGTCAGTGAGGGCTTTGCCTTTTATTAGTATAGATTAATTTGATTACGTGCAAAGTAATAAGAGTTATAGTCACCTAAAAACATAGGAAAAGTGTTAGTATTATATAATACTAGATGCGTAAGCCTGTGCTATAAAAAGCCCGGGGTCCTAGAAACTATTGAAATCGTCAGAAAGAGAATTAAAAAGTAGAGATGTCAGGTAATTGAAAGGAACTACTCTGGGCATGTCTCCTCCTAGGAGGATTAATTTGGCTGACGTGCTCACCTCACTTGTACATTATCTGTGGGAGGAAAAGTAAAAGGGATACCGCAATGGCCGATGTTAGTGGCTTAGTTGTCTTTCTTCTGAGGTTTCATTTTGCTGACATGCTGGCCCAGCTTGTGTTATTAGTGGCTAAGCGAATTTTCTGTTTACAACTCCACCTCTCACTTCTGGGCCATACAGACACACACACTTGCACACATAGATGTTTATATATAAAGATTTGCTGCAATAAATTGCTATTGGTAAAACTGTATTTACCTACATTTAATTATGATAACGATTGCGTAAATAAAAAAAAATCATAAAGATAAATGTATTACCAGGAACACGACGGGGACATAGCAGCTTATTGTTCCCATTACATCTTTATATTTACATGGCATGTTCAATGTTTACACATTATTGTTAAACTGATGATGTATAAATTAAAATAAAATTAATTATAGCTGTTCAAATAATATGTTATACTGAATACAGTTTTTAATATTTTGTACACATTTATATTTCCATGATACAAAAAATTTGGATGGATGTTTAAATAAAATACAACTTCCGGTTGAGTAATTTTTCTCAAATTACATACCTGTTTGATTTTGATCATTATAAATCTCTATATAAAATTTGAATCATCTATCTGTAATTATAACCACAGTTTACTTGAAAATTCTCAAAAGTATTCAGTTAAAAAAAGTATTCAGCTAAAGTACAACCGACAACCAGAAGTGGCCCAAAGGTTGACAGGATTCCTTATTTTTGATATAAAGCATGTGTACAAAATCTCATTGACTGACGTCAAAGCGTTTTCGAGTTATCATGTTTATTACACAGACACAAAGACAGATATACAGGTAATTTCAAAAATGGTATTTTCAGACTCAGGAAGGCCTAAAACGTCAAGGTTCATCAAAATCTCAAGGTCGAATAATACTAGAAAGTAACAACAGATCTTCTAATTGATATGCACAATTATTACAGAATATACTGTATATGTACTGAAATGAGATATAGATGTGGTTTCAAAGCCACAAAGAATTTGGCAGTCAGGTGTCAACCCTGTTTAATGCTGTTTTGAAGTTAAAGACTCAAAATAAACAGCACGCAAGATACGGCCATATGAAAAGAAAGGAAGAAGCAAGTGCCTAGTAGGTAGGATGGTCTTCTGGTTCACAATGATCAAGCGCCTCTGGTGGCTTGGCATCTTTTGTGATAAAAGGCAGGAATGGGTGTAAGGTAGGTGGAAGTGACATCAGTGCTCCTCTGGACTCTGAAAGCCTTTAGAGTCCCATCATCTAAGACATCACACACCTGCTTATAAAAGGGGTTCCCCCGCCATCTAACAAATAACATCACAGTATTCAATTCATCCATAGGGACCACTCTATACCTCAGTTACTTGTACTGTAGAGTTGTTACTTTGTCTGCTACATGTTGCATGTGTACTGTGATGAGCTAGCAACTCACGTGATATGAAATTCACAGTGAAACTTAGACATTTTGTTGAGCCATGGAATGTGTCTTGTGGGTGTTCTGGTACCATGATGCCCTCTTTGCCATTTATGACAACAATTAAAATTCTAAAGATGTGTTAGAGATGGAAATGATATTTGGTACATTCCTACATATCACTTAATGCATGTATATTCTCATCTGTAGGAATCAAGGAACTGGAAAGAGCAGTTTCTTGTCAACTGCAAGGGATGAGTTCCAATGTGGTTTGATTTAAAATGGGGAAATTTTGGTGTGCTTTGTGTGAAAAATATGCAGTATGTCTTATTTATAATAATGATTCTCCGTGATGATGGGAACAAGAGGTGTAAAATATAAATGATTATAATGGTTAGTTGTGGATTATCTCCATTACAAGGCAATATAAAAATGTAGGTAAATGCTACATTAGTGAGCAATATTCTTCATTTTTTACTTGAAAAACCCTCTTAATAACATGTTTCATGACTGTGAAATCCCAGGCAAAATGATTGTTAACATCAATTTTACAAAGCTGTATGCAAAGTAAGACTTGTCTGCTTCACTCATCGCTACTTATGCATACTGGGATTGCTAATACAGTAATAATGGCAGCCTGGTGGACAGAGAAGAAACACAGTTAGAAATTTGAGGTAACAAGAGCAGCAAATAAGAATGATTCAAATCTGACTCCCAAGTAAAAAATAAAAAGACACAAGAGCATCTCCTGGACCTGGCTTATTAGCTCTCACCCCTAATGCTAGGCCAGGGTGCAAGTATCACCAGAAGACAGAGACAGTCTGGTTAAGTTCAGCTTAGAATGGCTATGTGGAGTCCCCCTGAAGACCTGAAGAGTGGTGCAGTGTCACCTGGGCTTGAGGCATGTCTGCTTAATTATAGAGGAAAGGGGCATTTCACTAACAGGAAAAGAAGACAGAACTTTCGTGGAAATTAAAAAATATATATCTTCATGCATAGCACAAAAACTAGACCGAGACTTTTGAATTTGAGATGATCTCTCGAATTCTGTAATACCTCCAAATAAGAAAAGTGCGTGGATACCCTAAAGCCCCTGAATGGCTGCTGCATATCTGGGATTTCTACTTGTGGATGTGAAGTTTGTCTCATTGGCACATTATGTGACAGATGGTGGGTGCAGTGAACAATGTTAACATGTGTTAATATTTACCACGCTTCTTTTAACTTCACCTGTTTGTTGTCTGGTACAAATCTTGTAATCGATATTTAACCCACTTCCTATTGTCCAAATAACTTGAAATTTTGCACACTTCTGTTGACAATACATGAATCAAGTTTCATTAATTGATCAATTAATCCATGTTAATTAAGAAATTAAATTTTCATATGAAGAATAGTTAAAGATTTCACCAATAGATGGCGCTAGTAACAGATAGAAATATTAAAGTGTAAAATAAAAGCGTGGGCGCTTTTCATCAATCAATAAAATCTTAGCAAAAGCACCCACGCTTTTATTTAACAAGTGATGTATAAGAGACTTATTTCTTACTTTTTAACTTAATATAAGTGTGGTTTTTAAAAAGTTTTTTTTATATATATTATTTTCAACTTTTTAGTCTTGGGTTTGTTTGAGTATAATTTAGTAATCAATTTTTGTTCCTTGTGTTGTATGTATGCCCTCTTAAACAAACAGCTCATAAGAAACACAACTTAAAGATGCAAAACAACTTCCATTTCCAAAGAAATATACAGTCATATGAAAAAGTAATTCTTTGGATTTTTGTTTATCATTGGCTGAGCTTTCAAAGTAGCAGCTTCCTTTCAATAAATGACATGCCTTATGGAAACAGTAGTATTTCAGCAGTGACATTAAATTTATTGGATTAACAGAAAATATGCATTAACCGTCATAACAAAATTAGACAGGTGCATAAATTTGGGCACCCCAACAGAGATATTACATCAATACTTAGTTGAGCCTCTTTTTGCAAATATAACAACCTCTAGACGCCTCCTGTAGCCTTTGATGAGTGTCTGGATTCTGGATGGAGATATTTTTGACCATTCTTCCATACAAAATCTCTCCAGTTAAATTTGATGGCTACCGAGCATGGATAGCCTGCATCAAATCATCCCATAGATTTTTGATGATATTCAAGTCAAGGGATTGTGGCGGCCATTCCAGAACATTGTACTTCTCCCTCTGCATGAATGCCTTTGTATAATTTGAACTGTGTTTTAGGTCATTGTCTCGTTGGAATATCCAACCCCTGCGTAACATCAACTTTGTAACTGATGCTTGAACATTATCCTGAAGAACTTGTTGCTACTGGGTTGAATTCATTCAACCCTCGACTTTAACAAGGGCCCCAGTCCCTGAACTAGCTACATAGCCCCACAGCATGATGGAACCTCCACCAAATTTGACAGTAGGTAGCAGGTGTTTTTCTTGGAATGTGGTGTTCTTCTTCTGCCATGCAAAGAGCTTTTTGTTATAACCAAATAACTCAATTTTTGTCTCATCAGTCCAAAGCACTTTGTTCCAAAATGAATCTGGCTTGTTTAAATGAGCATTTGCATACAACAAGCAACTCTGTTTGTGGCTTGAGTGCAGAAAGGGCTTCTTTCTCATCACCATGCTATACATATGTTGTTTGTGCAAATTTAGCTGAATTCTAGAACGATGTACAGATACACCATCTGCAGCAAGATGTCCTTGCAGGTCTTTGGAGGTGATCTGTGGGTTGTCTGTAACCATTCTCACAATCCAGCGCATATGCCGCTCCTGTATTTTTCTTGGCCTTCCAGACTTGGGTATAACAGCAACTGTGCCTGTGGCCTTCCATTTCCTGATTACATTCCTTACAGTTGAAACTGACAGTTTAAACCTCTGAGATAGCTTTTTGTAGCCTTCCCCTAAACCATGATACTGAACAATCTTTGTTTTCAACAACAACAACATTTATTTATATAGCACATTTTCATACAAAAAATGTAGCTCAAAGTCATTTACATAATGAAGAATAGAAAAATAAAAAAGACACAGTAAGAAAATAAAATAAGTCAACGTTAATTAACATAGAATAAGAGTAAGGTCCGATGGCCAGGGTGGACAGAAAAAACAAAAATAAACTCCAGACGGCTGGAGAAAAAAATAAAATCTGTAGGGATTCCAGACCATTAGACTGCCCAGTCCCCTCTGGGCATTCTACCTAACATAAATGAAACAGTCCTCTTTGGATTTAGGGTTCTCAGGAAGGACTTGATGATGATGGTCACATAGACTTCTGGCTTTTAGTCCATCAATGTTGGACTAAAATGTTCAGATCTTTTGAGAGTTGCTTTGAGGATCCAATGCTGTCACTCTTCAGAGGAGAGTCAAAGGGAAGCACAACTTGCAATTGACCACCTTAAATACCTTTTCTCATGATTAGACACACCTGTCTATGAAGTTCAAGGCTTAACGAGCTAATCCAACCAATTTGGTGTTGCAAGTAATCAGTAGTGAGCAGTTACATGCATTCAAATCAGCAAAATTACAAGGGGACCCAAATTTTTGGACAGCCAGTTTTTCACATTTGATTTAATTTCATACAACTAAATACTGCTTCACTAAAAATCTTTGTTCGTAAAACACCCCAGTACTCAGATGTTCCTAGGAAATGAAAGACATACCACTGCTTTCTTTTTTGTTGAAATTAAATTATTATGCAGGCTGAGAGGGGTTCCCAAACTTTTTCATATGACTGTAAATGCTGAAAGCACCTTGTGTTGTAAAACGTAGTACTGTATCCAGACATGACGTCTCTTTAACATTCCCAAAAAAACTAGAAGGCTTTATACAGGTAAGGTAACTGAATCTTTACATTTACTGTCAGTGAAAGTTGATTACAAAATGTACATGCTTTCCATAACCTTGCCATCTTTTTGATGGTTGCACATAATTATACTATGTTCCCACCAAGAATTGTGTTATTTACTAATAATTATTGTATTAATTTGGAAGATACTGCCTGCTGCCATTGGTGTGTTCATGTTTGTGTATAGTGCATAATCAAGTGCCACTAGGGATTCATTTAATCATCCCAGTTTCGTGACACACGGCGACAATGATTACCTCAGAAGCACTGGGAGTGAGGCAAGAATTAACCATGGTGGACGGTACTCCAGTTTTTTGCAGGTCTCCACGGCACACCTAAGCAGAAAGATTGTGCTGTGTGCAATCCAGTATAACACAAATAAAGTTATCAGTTTTGTTTTAATCCAGTTATTTGCTACAGCTGCTATTTTGAAATGGTGTGATGCACCATTATTTATTGCACACTACACACATGCTTCTTCTCTCTCCCTCATTATCAGTCACAAGACAATCGAAGCATGGGTGTGCATATGATACCAAAGATAGCAATACTTTTGTGAAACAAGCCAAAGATGTTGGTTTTTGTTTTTTGAGCGACAGGAATAGGCTTCCTTACTATGTTTACCATAACAGTTTAGCCTGTTTTAAAATTGTCTGAAAACATTTCTATTCATATATAGGCTATAAAGATTGGCACAATGGTACCGGATTGATCCAGTACCATGGATTTAAATCCCCACACCAGATCGTTTTCCTTGTTGGGTTTGCATTTTCTTCCCTTGTCTCCTGGGGTTTGTGTTAGGTGAATTGGAAATTCTGTATTTGCCCCAGTGTGCGTGTCAATATAGGAGTGTGGCCAAGTAAGCCCTGTGATGGACTGATGACTGGTCCATGGCCATTCTTGACTTGCACCAAAGGCTCGGGGCCCTGTGACCTTCAGTTAGATTAAGAAAGTCTGAGAATGTTACGTTATGGTAAACACCAATCCGTATTCACTCATACTGGGCCACTTTAGTTTTTTGCCACATTTGAATGTCAGCATTTAGAGAAACAGAGCTAAATGTTGAGAAGCAGTGACAGTGATCTGTTCAGGTCAGATTTTACAGCTGTGAAGTAACAGGGCTAAACATTAAAAGTGTGACAAACCTACATCACTAAAATTCAATTATTACATAATAGACTCACAAAACAAAATTGTACAAAATGTCCCACTTTCATAGTGTTGACTTACACCTCTTCAAAACAAGATAAACTTCAGTATCCACTGTACGCCATATAAAATGAAGCATTCACATTGTTAAGGCATATTACTTATTTATTATAAGAGTAATTGCTGCATCCTTCTCCCAGTCATAATCTAGTTTTACAAAAGCAACAGTCAATGTTATACTGTACCATCGTTATCATGGCATCAGTTCATTTGTGAAACCAGTGTCTTAAAGCACTGCAATTTTTTTCCACTTCTCTTTTTTGCAATACATAACAATTCCTATCAAGTTAATAAAAAAAACTTTAAAGAAACATTGTTGCAATGGCAATCATATACATTCCTCTGAAAAATGTAAGAACTTTAAGAAATACTAAATAATAATAACTGCATTTCTAAACCCATAACATATTAGTAAACATTTATTTAAATCTATATTAAAGACCCAAATATAAAAACACAAGTACAAAGGTTTGTTGTTCAGAGACTCTGGATAGCATGTCTCCCTTACAGACAATAAAATACACTATGAAAAATGTTAAATATTAAAAAGCACAAAATATATTCTGGTATATTTTCATTGCATCGCAAACTATTACACAAATTTCAGTGCTACAATGAAAGATTTTTTCCAAGGACAGTTCAGTGTATGACCCTTGCAAAATATGTTAAGAATCCTTTTAAATCATGTTTTTTTCATGATTATAAACAGTATTTAAGCATAATGTATATTCTGGCAAAAATTACATTTTCAGCATGGTATTTATTGACATACATTTAAGGACAAAAGGAAAACTGGAACCACTGCATTTTTATCCACTCTAACTCAATGCAGGGTCTATTCTGAAACCAACTGATGCCCACAATACAAGGCCAGCCGGTCACACGGCACACTCAAATGGCCGCGCGTGCACACAATCACAGTGGGGCAATTTAATGACATCAATAAACCCGGCAGCATGTCCGTCAACTGTGTTGAATGATCGAAGACCCTAGAAGGAACACACATCAACATAATGGCAGCCTGTGAACCCACCAGAGAAGGTAGCAAAGCCCAACATTAAACTGGAGCCCAAGTGCATCTCTACCAGCTGCACCACAGGGTCACTTCCTTGTATGAATCAATCGTTGTTTCATTTTCCAAACGTAATTATTCCAATACAGGGTCATAGCAGTATGCTTGTGTAAATATGACACAAAAAAGAACTGAAGACATTAATAAGTTTTGTATATCACAAATGCTTTTAGAAATTCAAATTTATGAACACCTTTCTCAAAAACTCATTTAATGCCCTATACTGTATGACCCAAAGACTGATATTCCAGAATTATTGGAGCCTGTTCCCACGATTGTTTAATGTTCATCCTGTTGATCAGTGTGTTTAGATTTATGAAATGTCTCATTCTATGCTTGTTCTTTTTCAATGCTGAATATAAGATAACAAGTCTCCAGGTGATCCAAACCCATCTTATGTTCAAACTGAGGCTGCAAGTCTTCTGGAGTCAATCCCATCAGGAAATGCAAATTAATTTCTTCATAAAGTGTTTCACCAACATCATCTGCAAAAAAAAGAAAAAAAAAAGAAAACATTGTTCGTTAACTTTTAATGCCACATTTTCAGGCCAATATACAAACATGTAACATACTTTAGCGATCTAAATTAATCTAACTACACTAATAAGCAAAAACAAGTACTCTGTCTGAGTGGAGAGACTGTTTCACTGTTAATAATATTGTAGACTCAACCTGAGATAATGTGGCTTGTTATTTATCAGACTGAGAAACTTGATTGGGAACCGCAAAGAACAATCCCAAATATTCAAATCAAAAGCAAAGTCTAATAAAAATAATGTATTTACAGTTAAACACTGGCTCATGTTTAGGTGAAGGAGTAGAAAAAGAAAAGATACCTGATCAATATTAACTTGAATTAATTTGAACAGCCAATTAAAACACAATAGCCATTTTTACACAAAGAAATCAATAAATTCATTGGTTAATCATTTCAGCAACATGTTGGGATTTGCTCCTTCATCCATGTCAAGTTAACCCGGTAGTTATTAGCATTCAAATGTTACAGCAAAGGGCTGGGGATTCTGAAAACTTCACAATAGGCCACAATGTCATTAAAGGTTCTGTTTGTATATAAGGAAATAGGTTGGCGAGTACTAACAAAGTGTCACATTTGTTCTGTTTCAATTCACACTGCACAGGTGCCACATGCCCGCCATTTTCATGCTGTTTCACTGAGATTCAAGAACGCCACTGGGTGTGAGTATCACGGGAGAACACCTGGCCAGGAGACTGAGACAGCCTGGTTAAGTTCAGCATGGAACGGCTATGTGGAGTCACCCTGAAGACCTGAAGATTGGTGCAATGTCAACTGGGCTCGTAGGCATGTGCACTTAATTATAGAGGAGTGGGACATTTCACTTGCAGGAAAAGAAGACAGAACTTTTGTGGAAATTAAAATACATATATCTTCATGCATAGCACAAAACCTAGACCGAGACTTTTGAATTTCAGATGATCTCTCAAATTCTGCAATGCCTCCAAATAAGAAAAGTGCGTGGATACCCAACAGCCCCTGGATGGCTGCTGTATAGCTGGGATTTTGACTTATGGATGTGAAGTTTATCTCATTGGAATGTTATGTGACAGATGGTGGGTGCACGGAACAATGTTAACATATGTTAATATTTTTGTTCACTGTGATGTGCGCCTTCTTAAACAAACCACTCATAAGAAACACGACTTACAGATGCAAAACGACTTCCATAAACAATGAAATGTAAATGCTGAAAGCA
This sequence comes from Polypterus bichir lapradei, assembly GCA_026402145.1. Classification (NCBI taxonomy): domain Eukaryota; kingdom Metazoa; phylum Chordata; class Cladistia; order Polypteriformes; family Polypteridae; genus Polypterus; species Polypterus bichir. The sequence goes on along the minus strand of JANRMT010062790.1, from coordinate 66,573,398 downwards.
CCTTGTGTTGTAAAGTGTAGTACCATATCCAGATGCAATTAGATTTTTTCATTACATCTCTTTAAAATTTCCAAAAAAACTAAGACTTTTTATACAAATCAGATAACTGAATCTTCACCTTAATTGTTATTGAATGTTAGAGAGATTACAAACTGTACATGCTTTCTGTAGCCTTGTCATATCTTTTTGATGGTTGCACATCATTACTCTGTTGCAAAAGAATTGTGTTATTTCCTAACAACTATTACATTAATTTGCAAAGATATTGCCTGCTGCCATTGGTGTCTTCTTATACTGTATGTGCATAGTGTGTAATCAACTGACAGGAACTGAAGAGATAATATAGGCAGATATTGTACTGTACATTAATCCTAATGTGCTAAAAGATTAATGTAATCCTCCCAGTTTCGTGTCACATGGGGAGAGTGATTATCCCAGCAGCACTAGGTGTAAGGCAAAAATTAACCGTGCTGAATGGTATCATGGTTCATTGCAGGTCTCCATGGCACACCCAAGCAGAAAAGAGTGAATTTGGAAATAGGTGGGCGAGCACTAATGAAGTGCCACATTTGTTCTGTTTCAGTTCACACTGAACAAGTGCCACAGACTCCCCATTTCCATGCTGCTTTGACTGACATTCAAGTACGTCACCTTCACAAACTACTGAAGCTACCTGTAATGTTGTGAACATTTTGCTGAGGCCTCCTATGTTTAGTTCGCTCACAACAATATCAGTGTGTCTTACATGTTCGTGCTGTGATATTTTGCTTGTTTAATCCACTAGCCCAGGGGTAGGCAAAGTCATTCCTGGAGGGCCGCAGTGGCCGCGGGTTTTTGTTCCAACCCAGTTGCTTAATTAGAAAACAATCCTTGCCAATAATTACATTTCATGGCTTGTTAGTGCTTTAACTCTGCTATGTCAAGTCATTCTCATATCCTAGATTTTTTTTTCCATTCTAAGGATATCTTCCAAATACTTTGAAGTGTAATACGGATGGGTAATTCTCAATCCTTCACTTTTTTCTTTTCTCTTTCCATCCAAGTATTTAATTAAACCAAATAGTGCATGATAAATACACACAGGTGTAAAGGGTAACAAGCAAAATGGATAACTGCTGGTTTCTTTTGTCATTTGCATTTTATTGCTAACTAGCAAAATACCCGCGCTTCGCAGCGGAGAAGTAGTGTGTTAAAGAAGCAATGAAAAAGAAAAGGAAACATTTTGAAAATAACGTAACATGATTGTCAATGTAATTGTTTTGTCACTGTTGTGAGTGATGAGTGTTGCTGTCATATATATATA
>JANRMT010062790.1:66549744-66567095 GCA_026402145.1 Polypterus bichir lapradei | reverse complement strand
TATCAGACGCTTCATATTTTTTTGCTGCCTTTTCAATTGTGTAATTCGGTTTTTGTTCAGCGCTCTTCGGAACTGTTGCTTTTTGTCTGTGCACTGCGTCAGTTCACGTGAGCCGCTCGGTGTACATGCATCGAAGTTTCCCAGCTGTGCTGTTGCCATGTCGTGCTATGTCCATGGCTGTATCTAATGCTACCGAAGTCCCGGTACTTAAAACTTTCTCTCGCAGTTTCGCTGAGTTTGTGCCAAACACCACCCTGACTATGTCATCTTCCTCTGCATAAGCACAGTCCTTCACCCGTGAATATTTACCCGTGGCAGTTTGCTATTGGATTGCCGCTGACGGACGGCCTTATATGGGCAGGCACTAAATTACAAACGCCAGCGGCAGCCTGTCTATGAACTTAATTTAAAGTGTAGGTTTACACTGTGCTTTGTTTCCGAAGTAGCAGAACTCATGAATATGGTTGTATATATCACTCGCTCGCTTCTTATTGTTTCGCTGCCTTCTCAATTATATAATGCATGTTTTCTTCAGCGCTTTTTGGGGCTCTTCCTGGTTTTCTACGTACTGCGTGATTACGTGGGAGGCGTAATGATGTCAAACTCCGCCCCCACGGGTTTCAAGCTCATCTCCATTACAGTAAATGGAGAAAAACAGCTTCCAGTTATGACCATTACGTGTAGAATTTCGAAATGAAACCTGCCCAACTTTTGTAAGGAAGCTGTAAGGAATAAGCCTGCCAAATTTCAGCCTTCTACCTACACGGGAAGTTGGAGAATTAGTGATGAGTCAGTCAGTGAGTGAGTGAGTGAGTGAGTGAGTGAGTGAGTGAGTGAATGAGTGAGTGAGTGAGGGCTTTGCCTTTTATTAGTATAGATAAGGAGCAATTAAAAACTGAGAATGCAGCTGTTTAAGACTTAAATAAGCAATAAGGGTTCAAAATCTTAATAAGGGTTGATAACTAAAATGAAGCAGAAGTGTTTCTAGAGCAATAAGTGATTCTTATTAAGAAATTGGGTTGGAACAAAAATCTGCAGCCACTGCGGCCCTCCAGGAATGACTTTGCCCACCCCTGCACTAGCCACTATTCTTACATATACAGACCAGCAAATTCCCAGGGATTACACTAGGCATTGTCCTGGGAAACTGCCTTCCTCATTAACTTGACTTTGTTCATACATGCCCTGGATCAGCGTTGGAAAAGGTTACTTTTAAAAGTAGCTTAGTGATATTACTCAATACATATAACAAAAATGTTATATAGTTACTTATTATAACATGTAATTGTGGTATAGCGGGTCCACAGCTCACTGAGCAAAGGCCATTGATTTTTAAATAAATAATCACCGTACCCGAAGCGGCTTCGTGAGGGGGGCGTTGTTGTGGCGAGCCGCGGGACGCTCGGGGTTGTGGCCGTTTCTTACCGAGTGCACAGGTGAGGAACTGCCCACATCCGTGATTGCTCCCGTGGCTAATGCTACAGCTGTGATGGCCCCTCTTCATTTAAAAGAAGCGCGAGTCGGTTTTGGGAGAGGAAAAAAAAGAAAGATTAGAAAAAGAACGAAGGAGAAAAAGAAAGAAAGGGAAGGAAATGGAGGTTGGAAGCAGGAAGGAGAGAAGAGAGCGCGCGAGCATATCGGTGCAGGAGGAAGCAGGCGAGCAAACGCTTGCAGGCAGCTGAAGGCCGCCTGTGTGTTTGGCCTACACCCGGGAGAAGTGGTTGTGGTCGCCCCCGCAGAAGATTGTTTTGTAGGGCGGGAGTGACCGGGAAGGTGCTGGACTCTCTGCGGGAGTTAGCGGGAGTCGGGACTTGGGACGCGGTGTCCCTAACGTGAGAGCCTTGGCCGTTAAGGGATTCCCAAGTCGCTGTCCGGAGGAGCCGACCGGAGCCAAGGATCGGTGAGGTAACTGACAGCAGTAGCAGGAGTAGGAAATAGGTCAGCTGCAGAATGCGCGTCTCCCTTGTTGCGGGGCCCTGATGGGTGAAGCAGGAGAGACGCTTCCTGAAAGATCATTTTAACCTCTGTTTTTAAAGGATTGTTTTTTCTATTTATTGTTTTAACTTCCACGTTTTTCTTTTAATGGATTATTTATTGAAGAACTTGGAATCACTGCACTATTTATTTGAACACCTGTTTTGTTGACTATTTTAAATAAAAGCACTGTTGCACTTTTTCTTTACCATCCCCTTGCACGAATTATTTGCCTTCACTGACTAGCTCATCGGTAACATTACCGACGATGTTGGGGTTCAAGAGCTTCCTAAACAGCGATGGGAGTGTGGAGCCAGAACCCGCATCGTCACAGTGTGTTACTTTTACTTCTTTTGTATGAAAAACTGCTCATTTCACTGGGCCAACATTTGGTATTAACTCCTAAATTCGTATACAAACCTTCATAAAACAGACCAGAATTTTATAAATATCTTGTATTTTATAAATATATCTAGTTCTTCATGTGCTGTTAAGTAAATAACATCCATCCCCTTTTTCCAGCCCCAGCGTGAACTCCTGAAGATTTGCAATATGAACACTGGTCAGTGCGCTACCTTGATCACACTGTTTCAGCATGTCTACAGCAAACAGCTGGATGAAAACTATAGAGACACTTTATTTATTGGTTTCCATTATTGGATTGCATGCAGCACACACTGTTTTCTGCTTGGCTATGTGACTGAGCCCGGCAAAGAACTGGTGTACCATCCTTTTTGATTACTTCTTGCCTTACACACCATGCTGCTGTGATCCTAACCTGGGTAGATTAAATTTACCCCAACAGGATTACCTATTACTTTTGTTCAGTTCTTTTCACATGATTGCTTAACTTCATCCTCACTAGCTGTTACAGGATGGCTAGATCAAGCACATGCATGATGTTACCAACCTCAGCAGCCAATACATCTGACAAAATAAAGTATCTTGTCATGACTTGAATGGTTGGGAATATGTTTTTTTTTTTGTTTTTGCTTTTAAAGTAATGCAGGTATTTTTGCTTCTATAAAATAAGTATTGCATTAGGTTACATATAAATTAAAAAAATAACCTGACTACATAAGGCATATTAAAAACAACACTGCCTTGACCCAAGAATTTGATAAATTCCTGCCATATCCTGCATTTGTGAAAGGTTTAAATGAAGAATGCTTTCTCTTGGTTCCTAAGGAAAATAGAGGGAACTGAAGAACTTTGAAAACAAACTCAAACTAACCTTTAAATAGTTTAAATAAGCCTTGTATTTAGTGTCTAAAGATTCGTAATTTAGCAACAATTTTATTTTTACCAAGCTGCATAATGTCTTTGCTTTACACATCTAAAAAAACAATTTGAGTAAGCACATTCATGTTATGCTATGTCATTTTAAAAGTAAATATGGCAAGAATGTGAAAATAAACGTTTTGAAATGATGAAATAATTACCTTGCATAGAGTTTCTTATTTTATTTTCCTTAAGGTAAAAATGCTGACAAATATTGTTCTTAACTTATGTCAAGTTAGTGCTTTTTTGATAAAACTGCTACATCACAATTGAATATAAAGAAGAAGAGCTAAGAAAAAACAGCACTACTATCAAAGAAAAATAGATGCACTGGTGTATAGTATAGCTTTACTATATACATATATACATATATATATGTACACACTATACTATATATACTATAATATATACTATACATACAGTATATATGTATAATATAGTTTACAACTTACAGTATAGTTTGATAATCCCTGGGCACATTATTAAAGTCTAATGCATTTTAATAATACCTACATATCCACGGCACTGCCCTGGTATACTCGGGCAACAATTGGCCACAGTGATCTGGCAAGTGTTAGATATTAGCCACTCACTTGCTAATGGTAAACAGATCATTTATTAACTGCACGTAAAATTATATACAGTAACAAATACATACAATATCACCACAGAGATATTCATTAGATTATGAAGTGCTTTTACAGCAAACAAATTTAAAAAGTATGCTCATTTGAATGGCTAATACCACATGGCCTACTAATATGATTTAAGTTGTTTCTAATACAGTATGCGTTACTAAATCTACTTGCTGCACAGTGTGAGCTCCATTTCCGAGTGGAAAGCCACTAATTGATCAGCTTTTAACCATATGCTATTGTACACAACAAAGCATTAAAAACAGACATGCAAAGGGGATCTAAAAAGTCTCAATAATCTATCATATTTAATTTAGGGGTCCTGCAACAGACTACTCTGTCGGGACTGATTCTTTCCTTATAGACTTGAGTTAAGCAAAAATATAAATTGGCAGAGGTTGGTGGCAGGATTGGCGCTCCAGCCACAGTAAAAAACTTCCTGCTGTTCCACTCCATTCCAACTAGTGTGGTGCTGAGGTGTCACCCATTGCACGGCTGTGCTTGAGTGCTGAGGTGGGATTCTAAGGTGGTTTATCGTGTGCCGAGTTCGGCAATGCACTGTATCAGTGTACGCTCTCTCTAAGAAGGTTGGAGAATGTTATGTTGCGTAATGTTAGTATCTCTTGAACTTTTTGATGTTCATGTATGACTGATGTAACATACTTGTTTTTTTGCATTAAACATTTTCCTCATTGTTTCTGACATTACAAAAATTGAAAGACTATGCTTTTATGGAATATGTAATCCCACCTTTCACTTCAATCTTGAAATAAAATTGTAGTTTATTGAAATATTGTTAGCCAAATATAACACATCCGGATCAGTGTTTTCTTTCAAATATATTTAAAAGTTACTTTTATTTTATATAAAGTACACCACTGACTTGAGGATTTTTTAAGTGACATGCTCCTTATCCAAGCTTCCTTAAGGCCTTGTTCACACGGGCGTTAAGTTTTTGGATAAACGAACTTGCTCTGAACGTCCTAGACGTTTATGTTGCATTTTGTGGTGGCGATCGATTGACTTCTACACCGGCGTTCGTTTGTCTCTGTCTAACGCCAGCCTGCAGCCCAAATTGTAGTTTGTGTGTTAACCTGTGGAGGCAGTGTCGGGAACTGGATATGAAAGCCCTTGTCGTTTTATTTGAGGTGCTTCCTTTCAATATGGACCATTTTGCTATGTTAGATATTAATCTTCTTGTTTTAAAAATACTCGAAATACGGCGACGTAGGGAGAGAAAAAATCGCTGCCGCTACTGGGTTCATCCTCTGACTGCACAACGTCGGGTTAAAGGAAGTTTTTTTGTGCTTTATGAAGAAATGCGAAAATTTCCACTTAAGTTTTTTAATTACTGTCGGATGTCGGTTTCCACTTTTGATTGTCTGCTGCAGCTGGTGCAATGCCACATTGCACGCCGATCAACCAATATGCGACTTGGTGTTAGCCCCGAAGAGAGACTACTTGTCACTTTGAGGTAAGGAAACAGTAGTCGAGTGTGCGCTTACACCGGTGTTATGCACTGAAATGCCCCCCCCGCCATGGATTGCCCCTCCTACATAATCGTTATCAAATATTATATTAGAACATAAATTAATAGGTTCATGGTTTACAAATTACATGAGACAATAAAATAAAATAAGCAATATAAAAATATATATGTTGTATATGAAAACATAAAAATATTAATATTTTTTCATATACAACATGTAAACTTTTATATTGTTTATTTTATAATAAATTACTTTCGTCGAATTTTCATCATAAACAATATTTATTTTTATTATATATAAATATTTATTTGCATATTCATGACAGGATATATCCGGTCCTCCGAAGCGTAAAATAAACACGCAGAAAACGAACTAGAAGCGGTTTCCTTGCGTTCGTTGGGTTTTGAACGCCAAGAAAAAGCTGCATGCAACGTTTTTTTGATGCCGTATAAACGCGCAGCCGGAAAAACGCACGTCACCAAAGCCCGTGTGAACACTCTCATTGACTCCTACGTGTAGAAAACACTCGGCGCTTGATCCGCGCTCACCGGACGCTACGAACGCAAAAAAAACGCTCGATTTTAACGCCCGTGTAAACAAGGCTTAAAAGTTTCCAGTTTAACAAGTCAATAAAACCAGAAAACACCAGATAATTTTTCCTTACCTATACATTTATTACGTATAGTTTTTAAAGTAGCAGACAATGCACCCTCTTGTCCTCTCTCCCTCTCTTCATGGAAGGCATCATTCTCAGCCGCAACCTCCATTGCATTCCGGGCATTGACGACAACCTCTGTAAGGCTGTCTTCCTCAGGCTCTTCAAAATCATCTGGATAATTAAAATCCACTTCATCATTTGCAACTGAAAAATAAGTATGATGGCAATACAATATTAGTTTAGATAGAGGTGAAGGTGAATACAACCTTTTTTTTACAATGTTGAAATAAAAACATATAACACAATCAAATAGAGGAGATCCTTCTTAAAGTTTTAATGATCAACATATATGTTAAATAATGCAATTTAACTTACTGTTACATAATACATTCAGCATTGCTGTAGTGTATGAAGCAGGCAAGTTCTTCCACGCTTTGCCATTAGAGACGTATCGGCAGTTAATGTTTGCCTACCAGCATTTCTCACAATGTGCGAAGTACTGTATATAGATTTAAAAAAAAAGGTTGTTTCAAAGGGCTTTTGAACTTCTAAGATGGTCCTTTCCCTTCAGAGAACAGCACCTGCCCCACTACTATTCGAAATTATTTCTGTGTATTGGCACATTCTCTGACCTCCAAGGGGGGACCCCCTTCCCTCTGAATAAAACTGTAACATCAGCATTGCATCTAAAACATTATCTAGGAGGGTGAAGACGCAGAAACAAAAGCAGAAACAAAATGGATTACTAACAGTTCTTTTTTCAACTTAAATCTCTGGATATGACTATTAGTGCACTAGGAGAATAAAATGAACGCTCATAATCCAGCAGCTTCCCAGTTCACTAATATTGACAAAGATCATCATGCCAGAAAGCAGACCTACTATCCTAAGACACAGAATGGGGTGTGGAGTCACCACCCTGGACAGAGTAGCATATGGAGATGTGCCACTTAGTTGCTCCACTGCCTCATCGGGCACATTAGCACCATGTTTCTTTCAGAAGATATAGAAGTTTAAACTGAAGAGGAAAATTCAGTTTAGCAAAGACTGTGGGGCTATTATGATTAGATGTCTTGTGTTAAGTGTTGTCAAGGCACAGAGTATCATTTTTATGTTGGTCGTTGTAGTATAAGGTTTAAAATGTGCTGGTATACAACTAATAATGAGGAAAACCCAATGACAAAAAACTGAGTTAACTGAACCTTAGCTGAAACACAAAACATCAAAACAGTGCAAGTTGCAGAACCAGTTTTTCAACATGTCTTTGGTTGATTATTGGCCTCTTTACACAAACAAGCTATCCAAACAATGGACTGGTAAATCCTTTAATTAAGTGCTTCTCTCTCTTATGAAGCTTCCATAAAAATCCAAGGACAGTTAAACAAGCAATTTTATCCTTGAATGAGACCTAATAAAATGACAAGCAATTTCCAGGATGAACAAAATAAACAAAAATCCAGATCAAACTGTCACTGTATCCGCCTCTACCTGTTCTCATATCATACAAAGGTATCAAGTGTAAGAGACTTGAGAAAGAAGCCCGATCATTTCTTTAATGATTAGTTAAATTCTACATGAAATGACAATTAGCCGGATTTTGAATTGAATAAAGGAGCTTCTCAACATCCAACCAAAGAAGGAAACCACTGAATCCATTTCCCACCTAACACAGATGTTCAAATGCTTGATTCAGAGATGTTGTTTTCCTCTGGTGAAAGAAGCTATGCACTCGGGTAGTAGAGCTGACGTTGTGGAGAGCAGGATGTATACAGTATTGTCCATTGGAAACTGAGATTTGTAATAATTTTTGAAATTTTTAAGTTTCCCATCCAATATACTTTTAAGTTTCAAATATGTCAGGTACTTAGTGGAACATTTTTCAATTTTATAAAGAGAAAATGGAACACTGCACATCATCACTGTATTTTCGATTCAAAAAGAAAACATCTTTGCAGCTTGTAGCTGTGTTCATGTTGTGCTCTGTTCACACTCTGTGCCCCATTAGCTGGGATGAGAATTTCAGGTGTGAACCCAAGGAAATGCTGAGACCCTCTTGTATGTGTGAAGCAGGACCCAGTAATTTCAAAGAATGTTTATTTTGGGAGAATACTATAAAGCATGTGTGTAAGGGGCTTTATTAATCAGATTATTTTTGGAAAGTGCAGAGTAAAAGGCTTGTATCTATGATCTTCAATGCTTATAAAACCAATTATTTGGCAATGACCAACTGTTTGAATTGCCTACATGCCCATTTCTAGCCCACTCAGAAAATGTAATATACAACCTCTTCATTCAGCAGCCAAGAAAGGACACTCAAATATGCAGAGAAGCCTTCCATAGGTACAGTTCTGTGCAGGCAGATTTGGCATTAACCCCGATCTTAGAAGTGGCTCCACTTAGAGAAGAAAATAACAAGACTGTAGCAAGTCAAGGATGTGAGAGCTAAGACTTGCACAATACACAACAGGGGCTCAAATAGTGCTGAGAGTCTGACAGTGTTTATACTGCTAGCAAGAAGAAAAGGGCAAGAGTGTCTTTCCAAAGATAACCCAATTTAAACACATTACTTAACCTCTACTTTCAAAAAAGATCCAACTTTGTTAATTCTGTTCTGATAAAGGTGGAGTTTCATGCTGTTATGCAAAATCTCTGAAAACTTTTCTATAAATCAATAAGTTTTTTTTTATTGAGTAATAGCCAAAAGAATTAGGAAACAATTAAAAATATGAATATGTGTCAACTATAATGAATAAATATTTTGGAATGGTGATTTTACCAATAAAATACCATTTTGCAGTTCTTGTAATTGAACAATCGTTCAAGGACTTGCATTTACATTCACACAAAACAACACTCATCATCAATTTACAGATCCTTAAATACATGCATAACACTGATCAAAATTTTTAAAAGCAATACTGCAAAAACAAATACCTGTTTCAAATAAAGGTTCTAAATTTTTAATAAAAAAATAGCTTGATAATACAATGGTTATTATGAGAAATGGTAAATAAATACCAAAAGTAACTAAAAGATGATTATTATTAAAATTTGGAATTGAGAAAATGAAATAAAATCTCAAACTGGAAACTGGTGTTATGACTAAAATTGATTTTCTGAAGATACCAAATTAATATCTGTGCAATCATGAACAGAATAGACGAATGCATTTAATTAATTCAGTCAGCCAATCCTTACTGCAAATATACTATACTGTACACTGCTGATGAGTTGCACACTAAAATTTTTAATCAAATATAAATCTTAATTAGCAATCATTTTTCATTTAGATAAATTGGTTATACTTGTTGACTATTGTCCAGTAAAATGGTTTATAAAAAAATTTCATAAGCTATTTACAGCTTTTGCATGTCACTTAGTAAATGATTATTGCTTTCTACTTGAAATTTCTTTCAGTGTAGTAAATGCTCATAGGTATTAAAAAAACATTACCGTATTTGCTCACAGATAAGTCAGAACTTGATCTTATCGTATAATTTCCAGTATTTTATAACGTTGGTCGTATAAGTCGAATACAGAAAACTCACACTATTAGTCCAAGAGATTATGATATGCTAACACCCACCTGAGAGAGTAACCATGGAGCGCGCTGCCTTTTTTTTTTTCTTTGTGCCTACATGACCATACAGTAATACCAGAATTATTCCGAAGCACCGTTTGCACTATTTTGTGTTTTTTGTATCTCACACCCTCATACACCTTTATCGTAAGAGCATCACTTAAATGCGATGGAGTATTCGATCAGAAGAAAATATGAAGCTGGTTTAAATTAAACGTCGTTGAAGTGGTGAAAGAAATTGGTAACTGTGCTGCTGCAACAAAATTCAATGTGTCTGAAAAACTGATGCGAGATTGGAGGAAGCAAGAAGATCTAAAAAAAAAAAAAAAAAAAAATCAAGTGTTGCATTTTTGAAAGGGCATATAAGTCGGGTCTGATTTTTTTTTTGTTCTTTTTTTTGCCTTATACAATTTCTCGTATTAGGAACTTATTAGTTTTCGCATACCCCTTGGGGTCAGAGTGCAGGGTCAGCCATTGTACAGCGCCCCTGGAGCAATTGAAGGTTAAGGGTCTTGCTCAAGGGCCCAGCAGAGTAGGATCTCTTTTGGCAGTGACGGGGATTCAAACCGGCAACCTTCAGGATACCAGCACAGATCCTTAGCTTCAGAGCCACCATGATTTTACGATCAATTTTTCGAGTTTCAAGACCAGACTTATGCGTGATTATATATGGTAATTAAAAAGCAAAAAATACTATGCAGATAAGACATGCTCTAGAAATCAGTACAGGTCTGTAGAACAGTGAGTTAGGCCTTTTCCCTTCCATGGATATGTAAGGATTTGACAGCATGGCCGGTTTGATGGACTGCTGCATGCTAATATGTGTGTAGACAACAAATACTCTGCATTAAGATTAACTTGGGCCATAACTGCCAAGTGTGCATCATGTCTTTACATCACCACATTTTTGAGGTCAGGATATGAAGGCATCAGAAATACTAACAAGTCTTTTAAAACGGCAGCCTAATGATGGCATTTCTGTGTCTTGGAAATTTTGAACTGGTCAGTTTGTGAGCTTCACTGCAAACCTAATTGAATGCAGGAAAATTTGAAACTGCTGGAATAGAATTAAAATTCAAGACCTTGTTACTGAGTTAGAGTAGGACAGGTTGCACAAATTATTAAAAGGACTATTCTAGCATTGGCACTTCTTAAGTAGATTGCCGGAAAAAGCAGCAGGAATACTATGTATGTTTTTGGTGGCTAGGGCTGTATATGTATATATATATATATATATATATATTATATTATATATATATAGCTTCCTCATTCCCCTCCAGGCCCTGCCCTCCTCCTGGTCTCACTTCCGCTTCTTCCTCTCCACCGCCTATAAAAACCCGACCTCTATCCTACACACATATATCATATCAGCCCCCAGCTATTCTTTGTGTTCTAATGGCCAACCTCCCTAGCTTATCCGTAACTTGTCATTTTACATGCCAGATGATTATTAAAGAAACGCAGCAATTTCATCAGAACCACTGAAACCTGTTATTCAGTTTACTTCTGTTGATAAAAGTTTAAAAATTGCCAAAATGAAAATGCTTTCTCAAAAAACATGTCAGTCTATTCAAAAAACATGTCTATTGTTTTTTTTTTTCCTTTTGCAGAAAGAAGGTTATTCGATGTGAAACACTGCCAAGAAACTGCAGATTTCATACAAAGACGTCTCTTACTGTTTTGAGAGAAGAGGGCAAACTGGATCTAACCAGAATAAAAAAGAAGGGGAAGACACAGATGGATTGCTGCATTTGAGCATAACTGCATCAGAGTCTGAAGTTTGAGAAACAAACACTTCGGAGGTCCTCAGCTGGCTTCTTCCTTAAATACACACCAAATACAAATACAAATACCAAATACACACCAAATACTGTCATCTACAACACAGAAAGGAACATTCTAGGTAGCTCACCATAATATGCTTTTCCAGTCATCTTTTATCCAATACTTGTGTTATTTTGCCCATTTAAATCTTTTCTACTTATTTACTAGTTTCAGATGTGGCTTTTCAATGAAACTCTGCCTCCTAGACCAGCATTTCGGGGCCATCTTTTCAATGACCTTGTTCACCAAATATTTTCCTGGAAATTCGCTGTTCCTGGCTTGCAAAAATCACTTTTTTTCCCAAGGCACTCCATGATGCTTTGCAAGGCCAGAGTGACATTAAAGATGTAGCAGCCAGTATCTCAGGGAGGAGCTGCTGACTTACAGCTCAGGCAATATTTTTGGTCACAATAATTGGTCTAGCATAGTTTCAGAAGTTTCACTAGACCTCAGACACACTTAAAAGACAATTCATGTTTATAATATACTCAAAACTAGTTCATTGAATTCGATAGATAGATAGATATTTTTTTTTTTATTTTTAAAAAACAACTTTATTAAATTCAGTATGAAATTCATTAAAAACACAAAATCCAACCACAGAAAAAAAAAAACAAAACATAATAAAAATCACATTTTTAAACTTCTAAATACCCCCAGTCCATCCCTTATTCATTTCATAAATACCCACCCAAACCCTTGCCCCTTCATTCATCCCTTCCATCCCACAATTCCACTCATTTATTACAATACTCTATAGATTTATGCTTATACATATTCTATTAATATTAAAATTAGAATTAGAATGCAAAGTGAACTTCATCATTGTCATAATTACACAAAACATTATTTACAGACCACTTATCCTTAAACTGTGAAAGATTTCTAGTAGATGTATAAAAATTCAGATCTACTTCTATTCTGCTTTTACAAGTCATTTTAAATAATACTGTGGGGTCTGTGCTGCCTGCTCCCTTAACCTTATTTTTCCGGGTTTTCCATATTCCCAGTTTCGCCTGTCCTAATATAAAGTTAACCAGGTTAATATTTGTATTTGTTTTTTTTGCGCTCTTTACCCCAAACACAAACACCATCCTATTATAACAGACCCCCAGACCCTCAATCAGCTGCTTTATCATTTTAAAAAAATCCCCCAATCTCTCACAAAACATAAAACAGTGAAATACAGTCTCCCTCAACCCACAGAAAGGGCAGGTATCCGAAACCCCCGGACAAATAACTGATAAAAAGGAATTCACAGCTACTATACCATGCAATATCCTCCACTGTAAATCCCCTACCCTACTGGTCAATGGTGGTCTATATAGTGCTCTCCAGGCTGGCAGGGTTCCTTCAGGAATGACAATCTTCTTCCTCCAGGGTGTGTCGGCCTTCAGTGCTTTCAGTTGATCCTGGTTCTTTACTTTTACGCAGATCCTGTAGAGCTGTTTTCCTTTGATCGTGTTTAAGGGCAAGTCTCTCAGATCTTTTGTCACAAGTAGTCTGTTGGTGTCATTATTGTCCCAATCTCCTACTGGAGACACCACAAGTGTATTGAAAGTCGGATCTTCGGGTGGCTTTAGCTGGTCTTTAAAGGTGTCCTGCAGGAGTGTCCTTACTTCACTTCCTAGAGATGCTTTAACTTGCGTTAAGAAATTCCCCACAAGCCGCACTGAGTGCACTTTTGTCTCTGCTGCTACAGTTTCTGGACTTTTCCAATTAAAATCCTCCCAGTTGATTAAATGCTTTAATTGTGTAATGTTATTTCTACGGAGACTATGAATAAAGCTTGCAGACTGTCCTATTGTGGTGCAGATATTTGGATTAAACACAATGGGCTCTTCTAGAATCCAAAACAATGAAAGGTCATCATAGTCTCTTTGAATTGATAAAAATTGGCAAGCTTTAAAAAGACTCCTGTAAAAGTCTGGTACTTGTAAGGTCTCAGGTTTCTCAAGACGACACCATATTAAGCTTTTGCCCAATCCCATTTGTCCCACTTGGTTAAAAAAGAGCATTGCTAGATTCATCCAGGGCTCGGGCGTTGTGGAGTATAACAGTTTTTGCACGGTCTGAAGATGGAAGGCAATAATTCTGCTTTCAATGTCCATAATGCCTTGCCCACCTTCTTCAAGTGGCAAGTATAATACGCCCCTCCTCAACCAGTGAAGACCATCCCAAATAAAATTAACAACATTCTCTTGAATCTTTTGAATTACATGTGGTGGAGGCTCCAGACAGATACACCGATGCCACAGACTCGAGGTCACCAGATAATTAATGACTAACATTCGACCTCTGTACGACATTTGGGATAGTATCCATTTCCATCTGGCCAACCGAGCTACCACTTTTTCCAAGAGTCCATCCCAGTTCTTCTGGACATAGTGATCGTCTCCTAGATGTACTCCCAGGTAGAGAATCCCTTCAGTGCTCCATTGCAGCTCTCCTTGTAAACTCGGTGTCTTATATCCAGCCCAGTCTCCAACTAACAAAGCACTGCTTTTACTCCAGTTTATTTTAGCATTGGAAATCAGTTCATATTTACTTTAACAGTTCGTGACATTATCAAAGTCTTCTTGATTTGCGATAAAAACAACAATGTCGTCTGCGTAGGCCGTGACCTTTATAGGATTCCCAGTGCAGTAAGGAATGGAGAGACCAGTCAGCACTTTTCTCAGGTTGACTAAGAATGGCTCTAAGGCGAGGGCGTACAGCATCCCTGATAGCAAACAGCCTTGTCGAACTCCTCTTTGGACGCTGAAAGGCGCACATAAACCACCATTGACCTTAACTATACCAGAAATGTCACAATACAACAGCCGAATGTACTTTATAAATTGTTCCCCAAATCCAAAGGCCTTGAGAGTGTTCCATAGATATGAGTGTCCGACTCTATCAAAGGCTTTCTCTTGGTCAATTGAAATAAATCCTGTTCTAAAATTGAACAGTTTTGCTGCAGCAATAATATCTCTGACTAAGAAAATGTTATTAAAAATAGATCTCTCAGGGATACAATAGCTCTGGTCTGGATGCACCAGTTTCACTAACACTGCGCGCATTCTGTTAGCCAAGGCTTTTGAAAGGATTTTATAATCTGCGCAAAGTAAAGACACAGGCCTCCAGTTCTTAATATGGCACAAGTCACCTTTCTTAGGCAGAAGTGTGATCACTGCCCTTCTGCAGCTCTGAGGTAGCACACCTGATTCAACACTGTGTTTAAACACTTCTAACAAATCCTGGCCGATAACATCCCAAAATTCTCTTTAAGTGCTTCATCTGAGCCATTTCCTAATAGCTGTTCAATCTGAGATATTCTGCCTTCCAGTTGTGTCATTTCTGACTGTAACAACCGTGTGACATTTCTGGTATATTGCTGACACAAGGATCGAATGTGGTTCTTCCCCATTTCCCACCAATGCTGTAAGCTGGTGAACTCCTTCTTCGAACCCCTCCAACCTCTCCAAAAATAATTAAAAATGTCTTTAAATCGCTGATCCTGTAGTAGGAGTACATTAACATGCCAGTATGCGCTGCGAGGCCTGTAGGTGCTCGATAGAACTGTACAAACCACTAGGCTGTGGTCTGAGAAACCAGTGGGGACAATGGAGCATTCCTTATATAGACCCAATAGGTGCTTAAAAGTATAAAATCTATCGAGCCTCGCCATTGAAAGGGTCTCACTAGTTATCTTTCCCCATGTGTACTGCCTGCTGCTGTCTCCATGTTTACTCCTCCACACATCCACCAGCCCCGTCTCCCCGACTATCTTTCCCCATTCCCGTGCAGATTGGGGGTGTGGCTCCAGGCTGTTATTTCTGTCCCTCTGAGGGTCAAGGGTACAATTAAAATCCCCACCCAATATCACCACTTCCTCAGGGTCACACTGACTTAAAACATCAGCCAATACTTTATAAAAATCAAGTTTCTCATGCCCATTATTTGGTGCATATATATTAATAAAAGTGAACCAACAGCCATTTACTTTTGTTTTTACTTTCAGTAGCCTCCCTTTCACCACCTCATGTACATTATGATCCTCCATTCGAAAACCACTGCAAAACAAGACCGCCACCCCTGCACTGACATGTGTCCCATTGCTGAAGAAGCAGTCCCCCTTCCAGTCCCTGCTCCACTCCCACTGGTCTGTCTCATCTAAGTGGGTTTCCTGTAGAAAGGCGACTGTCAGATTTTTTTGGGTTAGGAACTCAAAGAGCGTCAGTCTTTTACTTGGATTCCTCCCGCCGTTAATATTTAAACTATCCAATTTCAAGTTCGCCATACTGATTAAATGTAAACAGCAGCTTAGCACCAAACCAATTGACCACCACATGTACAATGGGGGAAAATTCCTAAAAATTTTATCCATTACACTTCGTTTTTTAGTCTGTTTCCTCAACCTATTCGTGATATTCTTTAATCTCACGAGCTCCTTGATGTTAAATATTGTGGTCATGGTTTTGTCTTTTCTCAAACTACCCACTGACGACATAAACAGATTCACATCGGGAAAAAAATCCGCCACATTCACCCTTCTCCTGCCCTCCGTCGCCTGTAAAAACTGTTTAACGCTCCGAGTGCTGTAACCGCCTCTGCCACTTAAATCCTGGGAGTCCGAGATGGTTGAACAGTCCGACATTTCTCCATCACCCTCCTCCCCTGCGCTCAACACGGCAGAACCGTCATCAACCGTCTCTGCGAGAACTGCAAAAGCCCCCTTAGCATTAAACCGAGGATCAGCGGCATCTCCGCCCTCTACGCCCGATCCCCGACTCTTGTTCATCCGCTTTTTTGTTGTACCACCGTCTTCTATCCCATGCCTCTTCCGCCCTGGGCGTCTAAACTCGTCGCCTTTCTCAATATCAATATTTCCATCCTCCTCTTCCACATCCACATCTCCCCATGATCTGCCCTGTACTGTTAAAGAAGTCTCCATATTTAAACCACTTTCATTCTCTTCTGGATTACCTTTTTCCTCATCCCCCTGAGGCACTGCCTCCCCCTCGTCTACGATCTCTTGGCTCCCAGCTGCTACAGGACGGCCTTGAACTTCACCTTCCAACTCTTTCTGAACTTCAGGTTCATTGCCTCGTTTTTCTTTTTCTTTCTCAGGACAATGTTCACTCCCGCACCGTAAACATTTCATTTCATCCGAAGACACAAAGATTACATAATCAAATCCATCTACTTTAAACTTCATTGCAATATTTAGATTTTCATTCATTTTGTTTAAAATCATGTAAACTTGTCTTCGGAAAGACAAAACATGTTTTAACGCTGGGGATTTACACCCCAATGGAATAAAACGAATTTTAGAAACAAGTCTGCCATGGCGCTCCAGCTCTTTTTCAATAGTTCCATTCTTTATAAACGGCGGTACATTTGAAATAATTACTTTGTGTGCTGGGGTGCCCAGCGGAGTTACCTGTACGAAAGATCCATCAATAACTACACCTCTTTCTACCACTATTGAGACCAAATCTACTGAACTTAAGAATAAAACAATACTGCCGTTCATTCTGGAAGCCGATTTAATATTCTCACAACCTACCACCTGGCCGACTGCTAAGACCGCCGTCTCCAACGGGACAAACTCCTCTGACAGAAGTTTTATCCCGTGGCGGCGGCTCAAGGTCTCTAAATTCGCAGCCATACCGGCTGCAGTGGCCAAAACGCCACTCAATAAAAACAACGCTCAAAACCTTTCAATAATAACTCAAGAGCATGACAGAATAGTGAAAAAAAGGAATGAAAAAATAGATAAAGATTAGGAAAACAACACTCACCACACTCAGAGTCCAACACAGCCACTTGCACCAGAGCAAACACCCAGCATGCACAGCGAGAAACAGGAAGGAAGTGGATAGATAGATAGATAGATAGATAGATAGATAGATAGATAGATAGAT
>JANRMT010062790.1:66453673-66549734 GCA_026402145.1 Polypterus bichir lapradei | reverse complement strand
ATAGATAGATAGATAGATAGATAGATAGATAGATAGATAGATAGATACTTTATTAATCCCAAGGGGAAATTCACATAATCCAGCAGCAGTATACCGATAACAAAAAAACAATATTAAATTAAATAGTAATAAAAATGCATTTAAAAACAGACAATAACTTTGAGTAATGTTAGCATTTACTCCCCCGGGTGGAATTGAAGAGTCGCATAGTGTGGGGGAGGAACGATCTCCTCAGTCTGTCAGTGGAGCAAGACAGTGACAAAAGTTTGTCACTGAAGCTACTCCTCTGCCTGGAGATGACACTTGTTAGTGGATGCAGAGGATTCTTCATGATTGACAGGAGTTTGCTCAATGCCCGTCGCTCTGCTACAGATGTTACACTGTCCAACTTTACTCCTACAATAGAGCCTGCCTTCTTAACAAGTTTGTCCAGGCGTGAGGCATCCTTCATCTTTATGCTGCCTCCCCAGCACACCACCACGTAGAAGAGGGCATTTGCCACAACCGTCTGGTAGAACATCTGCAGCATCTTATTGCAGATGTTGAAGGACGCCAACCTTCTAAGAAAGTATAGTCGGCTCTGACCTTTCTTACACAGAGCATCAGTATTGGCAGTCCAGTACAATTTGTCATCCAGCTGCACTTCCAGGTATTTATAGGTCTGCACCCTCTGCACACAGTTTCCTCTGATGATCACGGGGTCCATGAGGGGCCTGGGCCTCCTAAAATCCACCACCAGCTCCTTGGTCTTGCTGGTGTTCAGGTGTAAGTGGTTTGAGTCGCACCATTTAACAAAGTCTTTGATTAAATGAATGCATTTCACTAACTTTGGCAAAGTTTCCGGGAAATTCAAGGCAGAGCGATTTCAGCAGAATGCACCCATCAGTACTGCTCAATTTTTCAGCCATCAGTTGAAACCACAAAGGGTGAGCAACAGAAAAAAAATTATGTGTGGAGTGTTCCTTTAATATCCTTGGTCTTTGGGATGCATATTCAAAAACTTAATTATTCTTCTTTGATATGGCAGTAATTGATGTCTATACTCTTAAAAATAACAGTTCTAAAATGGTCTTAACTGGGTTGTATGGTTCCTTGCAGAACCATTGCCCGACAAAAAAAACATTCTGGGATGGATTCTTTGCATATGGTTCTCTAGGCTTTAAAACATGGTCCCTAATATGGGAACAAAACAAAAATCTTTAATGTAAAGTGGGCTACCTAACAGGGCAAGAATACCTGAGCTTAGCTTCTGTTACTGTATGCAGCAAGAGTCCTTTTGAAATCATGAACCTACTGGCACTTCATTAATGTTATTATGTATTCATGGTTATTTATGGAATATGTATGTATTTAAATAAATATAAGTCCTTTCTGGAACCTTCATGTGAGTGGTTTTTCACAGATCCAAAAATTCTTCCCCTATGGCACAGCATTTTTTATAGCTTTATCATCCAGATTTGTGTCTGTCCTGTTCTGTAAAGAATGTATAGCAGAAAAGTCTCAATGGCTTACTAATCCTTCATGATTAGTGTATGCAGCTGTGGCATTTCTGTTTTATCAAGGAATTAATTTGCACTCACCCGTGTTACACTCCAATGTGTTTAAAGACTTATAAAATGTATTACACATGATAGGGATTTTTTGTGTTCTTCATCTTATTTCCAACATCAGGTCAGGTCAGGTCAGGCTGGGGAGCATGCACTGGTACAATGCGTTGCCGTACCCACTACACGATGAAACAGCTCAGTATCCCGGTTTTCAACTCCCAGACAGATACGTGGTCCAGTCCCACCCTCTAGAAATGGCCATCTATCTGCTATAGCCAAAAGTAACAAGGGCATCCCCTTGGCCTGGTCCATCTGCTCGAGTCCTCAACAATGAGGATTCCTTCCTGCAAGCCGGATCACCCTTGGAGAATCACACCACATGGCTGTAGTGCCATAACTGATGCTCCCTCACAATGCAGGTAATGTAAGGCCAATCTTCATCTCAGGTCACTGGATAGCGTCCATGTCTCACAGCCATAAACCAAAACAGGAAGCACCAGGACTCTAAAACTAACTAGAGGAAGATAAAGGATTATTACCTTCTGCAGTAATAGTGAAGAATCCTCAATTGGCCTGAAAGATTATGATTCTGAAACCCTGTGTTAAGTTTTAGTTTTTGTTTTGTGTTCATTTGTTTTATACCACTCCATACGATGTGTGCTATGCTGTACAGTGCATATACCATGGCAATGTAAAAATCACATAACCGTTTTTAGCATCCAAGGAAAAAAAAAAATCAGAAAAAGTCTACAAAATAAAATTACTGTGAGTAATGAACTTCATCAGAGTCAGGAAAACCTTATGAAGGATGACTTGCACCTTACCCTAATTTTGTAACTGAATGACACGGTTAAGAGAAATCAGTAAATAAGTTTAATGTCATTTATATTATTTCATGTTAATCTTTCATCAAAACCAAGGGAAAGAACCTTTCATGTTAGCACGAGCTTGGAAAGCAAAACTCACATTTTAAAAAAGGCATGAAACTACCAACACAAGATAATTCAACTTGATTATCTGAAAGCTCTAATATAATCATTTTTAAAATTGCTAAATTGAATTTAAGATTGTTAATTCTGACACTGATGGAATAGATGGGAGTGATCAATTAACCCAATAAATATGCACCAGTTAAGTAAATGTTTGCCTAAGAGTCATGCAGAAATCACTAACACAAGTCATCATCATTTTATACTTTCATTCTGAGACTGTATAAAACAGAAAGATTTTAACATCACATTTCCTTTTCCAGAGAGCCTGCAGTGTTTATTATATAAAACAACTGCAGCCACATTTTGGAGCTGATCAACTTTCATATTAATCAAAAAGGTACAATTATTTTAGTTACAATGTAAACACTCACTGACAAAAAAGGACATAATAAACTTGTCTTATATACAAGTTTATTATATTCAACCTTACATCATATAAAATGAATATCTTTATGTAAAGTACTTTTGATGTTGGTGTTACTTCTCACAGTTCTACTCTTCACCAATATGTCTGTCTACTGGTCACTCATCTCCACGCCCGACCCCCCCCCCCCCCCCAACTCTAACAAAGATGTTATTAAATTAATTTCTACACAAATTGAGGTTAGACGACACGTGGACAAAATTGTTGGTACCCTTCAGTCAATGAAAGAAAAACTCAAAATGGTCACAGAAATAACTTTAATCTGACAAAAGTAATAATAAATAAAAATTCTATGAAATTTAACTAATAAAAGTCAGACATTGCTTTTCAACCATGCTTCAACATAATTAATAAAAAAAAAAAACTCATGAAACAGGCCTGGACAAAAATGATGGTACCCCTAGAAAAGACTGAAAATAATGTGACCAAAGGGACATGTTAATCCAAGGTGTGTCCACTAATTAGCATCACAGGTGTCTACAATCTTGTAATCAGTCAGTGGACCTACAGTATATATAGGGCTCCAGGTAGTCACTGTGTTGTTTGGTGACATGGTGTGTACCACACTCAACATGGACCAGAGGAAGCGAAGGAAAGAGTTGTCTCAGGAGATTAGAAAGAAAATTATAGACAAGCATGTCAAAGGTAAAGGCTGTAAGACCATCTCGAAGCAGCTTGATGTTCCTGTGACTACAGTTGCACATATTATTCAGAAATTTAAGATCCATGGGACTGTAGCCAACCTCCCTGGACGTGGCCGCAGGAGGAAAATTGATGACAAATCAAAGAGACGGATAATACAAATGGTAACAAAAGAGCACAGAAAAACTTCTAAAGAGATCCAAGGTGAACTTCAAGCTCAAGGAACATCAGTGTCAGATCGCACCATCCGTCGTTGTTTGAGCCAAAGTGGACTTCATGGGAGACGACCAAGGAGGACACCATTGTTGAAAACAAATCATAAAAAAGCCAGACTGGAATTTGCCAAACTACATGTGGACAAGCCACAAAGATTCTGGGAGAATGTCCTATGGACAGATGAGACAAAAATTGAACTTTTTGCCAAGGCACATCAGCTCTATGTTCACAGACGGAAAAATGAAGCATATCAAGAAAAGAACACTGTCCCTTCTGTGAAACATGGAGGAGGCTCTGTTCTGTTCTGGGGCTGCTTTGCTGCATCTGGCACAGGGTGTCTTGAATCTGTGCAGGGTACAATGAAATCTCAAGACTATCAAGGGATTCTAGAGAGAAATGTGCTGGCCAGTGTCAGAAAGCTTGGTCTCAGTCGCAGGTCATGGGTCTTGCAACAGGACAATGACCCAAAACACACAGCTAAAAACACCCAAGAATGGCTAAGAGGAAAACATTGGACTATTCTAAAGTGGCCTTCTATGAGCCCTGACCTCAATCCTATTGAGCATCTTTGGAAAGAGCTGAAACATGCCGTCTGGAAAAGGCACCCTTCAAACCTGAGACAACTGGAGCAGTTTGCTCATGAGGAGTGGGCCAAAATACCTGCTGAGAAGTGCAGAAGTCTCATTGACAGTTACAGGAATCGTTTGATTGCAGTGATTGCCTCAAAAGGTTGTGCAACAAAATATTAAGTTAGGGGTACCATCATTTTTGTCCAGGCCTGTTTCATGAGTTTATTTTTTTAAATAATTCTGTTGAAGCATGGTTGAAAATCAATGTCTGACTTTCATTGGTTAAATTTCATAGAATTTTTTACTTTTGTCAGATTAAAGTTATTTCTGTGACCATTGCGAGTTTTTCTTTCATTGACTGAAGGGTACCAACAATTTTGTCCACGTGTGTAACTACAGAAATATTGGTAGCAACACTCTTTGAAACACTTAAAACATATTTAAAGAGAAATCATGTAATGTGATTCACATATAAATAAATTGAAACAGGAACAGCATCAAAACTATGGCTATGCAATATCACCCAATAATATGCTCTACAAAAAAGGAATAGTCAGAAGAGAAACTGGTAACTCATTTTTAAATAAAACCATTCTTATTATGGACAGAGAGAAAAGGCAAATTAATAGTTAATGAAAATTAAAATATTACGCAACACTTAAAAAAGAGTGATCACACATTTGAAATTTGCACTATGACATACAGGGTTTGGACAGTGACACAGTTTGCATAATTTTGGCTCTGTATGCCACCACAATGGATCTGAAATGAAGAAATTACGCTTATTAAATTACGAAATAACGCTTCCAGCATTAATCCAAAGAGTTTAACAAAAATATTGTATGAAACAATTAGGAATGATGGACATTTTTAAACATGGTCCACCATTTCCGAGGCTCAAAAGTATTTGGACAATTGACTGATGAGCTGTTCCATAGCCAGATGGGTGTGGGTCCCTCATTATTTCATTAACTATTAAGCAGTTAGAAGGTCTGGAGTTGATTCCAAGTGTGGAATTTGCATTTGGAAGCTGTCACTGTGAACTCTCAATATGAGGTTCAAAGAGTTGTCCATGCAAGTAAAAACAGGCCATCATTAGGCTAAGGAAACAAAACAAACCCATCCAAGAGACAGCAGAAACACAAGCAGTTGTCAAATCAACCATCTGGTACATTCTTAAAGAGAAAGAACATACTGGTGTGCTAAGCAACACCAGAAGGCCTTAACAACCATGGAAGACAATTTTGCTGGATGATTGCAGAATTCTGTCCTGGGTGAAGAAAAACCGCTTCACAAAATTTAGCCCAACCAAGAACACTCTCCAGGAGGTAGGCCTATCATTGCCAAAGTCCACAATAAAAAGAAGACTTCATGAAAGTAAAGAGATGGGTTTACCACAAGGTGCAAACCACTGGTAAGCTTCAAGCATAGAAAGGACAGATTAGACTTTACCAGGAAATATTTTTAAAAAACAGTCTAGTTTTGGAACAGTTCTCCTTGGACAAATGAAACTAAGATCAATATATACCAGAATGATGGATAGAGAAGAGTATGAAGAAGAGAAGGAACGGTTCATGATCTGTAGCATGTGTGACTGCCAACGAAACTCAGTCACTAGTGTTTTATTAATAATATATCTGCTGACTGAAGTAGTGGGATGGAATGTATAGGGCTATACTGTCTGCTCAGATTCAGACTAAAACTGTAAAATTGATAGGAAGACGCTTCACGGAACAGATGTGACAGCAAACCAAGTGCTTTTCAAGGCAAAGAAATGGAATATTCTTCAAAGGCCAAGTCAATCAACTGACCTGAGCCCAATTGAACATGCATTTCACTTGAAGACAAAAGTGAAGGCAGAAAGTCCAACAAAGTAGCAGCACAGGAAGACAGCTGCAGTAAAGGACTGGCACAACAACAGTATGTGGAAACCCAGGATTTGGAGAGGGCCATGGGTTCCAGACTTCAGGCAGTCATTGACTTGATAGGACCTTCAACCAAGTATTGAAAACGATCATTAAATTCATTATTGTGTTAGTTCTTCAAACACTTTTAAGCCCCTGAAAATGGGA
The DNA here is from genome assembly GCA_026402145.1 of Polypterus bichir lapradei. Lineage (NCBI taxonomy): Eukaryota > Metazoa > Chordata > Cladistia > Polypteriformes > Polypteridae > Polypterus > Polypterus bichir. The sequence continues at coordinate 66,543,272 of JANRMT010062790.1, read as the reverse complement.
GGATCATGTATAAAAATTGCTGCCCTGTCATTTCTAAATCACTCATACAATCTTTTTTTTGTTAAACCCCTTGAATTCAAACTGTAAGTCTACACTTTCGAACACATCTTGATGGCTTCTTTTGAAATCCATTGGTGGTGCACAGAGCCAAAATTATAAAAAGTGTTTCACTTTCAAAATACTTATGGACCTAACTGTATATTACAACGTGTCAAATAGGCTGTGCCAATTAAATGCATGCAATAATGATGAAATTAATAGTAGTCTATAATTCATATTTTCCATACCTTCCAGTTCCTCAGGAATTTCTTCATTCTGAACTGTCACTGGTAATTCATCATCTAGTTGTTCCTCTATTGAAGACAAGCTATCCTGATCATCAAAGTCTTCAGAATACTCCGCATTGTCTCCCAGACTGGCAGCATACTCTCTGTCATCAATATCGGCAGAGAGATCAATGTCCTTTGATTCATCATGACAGAATGGAGGAGCTGAGACAGCACGAAAATCTTTACCTTCTTTATCAGTATTGCAAAAAGCAGTTTTGCTCCGAAGAAATGCAGCCTCATCATTTCCCACACTAACTTTTCCAGATCGCCTGGATGCAAGATGATGTATTGTCAGTTGAGATTCCTGCTCCTTGATGAACATTGCAAGATGCTCCTGAACATATGTTACATTGAGAATACAGCTGGCACTAGGTCTTTCCTCAGGGACAACATTCAGCATCATTTGAATTAAACTGTGTAAATTTTCAGAGAAAACATCAGGAACCTTACTATATTCACCCTTAACAATTTTATAAAACAAACTGATTAAATTTTTAGCATCAAATGGAGGCTTCAATGAGCAAATTTCAAACAATAAGCACCCAAGAGCCCAAATGTCAGACTTTGAGCTGTAGGGTACATCTTGACAAAGTTCTGGACTCAGGTAGCTTGGGGTTCCAACACAGGTGCTTGCCATATCTAACGTACTGCTCATGATTTTAGATATACCAAAATCTCCTAACTTTACCACACCTTTCTTAGTGAGGAAGACATTGGAGGTCTTGATATCTCGGTGAAGAATCTTTATAGAGTGAATGTACTGGACAGCCATGGCCAATTGGACAAACCATCTCATTGTTTCATTCTCTGAAAAATAATTCTGACCATCTCGACTTTTAACACGGTCATCTAAAGTCCCTCCATCACAGTAATCCATTACAATGTAAATGTATTCATTCTCAGGATCAAAAAAATGGTCTTGGCAGGTAACAATATGGGGGTGCTTGAGTTTCCGCAAAATTTCAGCTTCTTGTAGAACTGCATCTCTTGTTCTGGTCTTTTTAGATGAATCTATTTGTATTCTTTTGACAGCAAAGAGTTTCTTTACTTCACCATGTTTCATTAGGAAGACCTCAGCACTTGCTCCACGGCCTATCGTCAATACCTTCTCATATATGTCCATGGCATTCTTTGGGTTACTAAACTTAATAATCTGCAAAAAGACAAATATTGCATATTTTTAACTTGAGGAAAACATTTTAAACATATAGTTTACACCACAATAAAAATACATTTCAGCTAGAAACCTTCAAAGTACTGTTTTATTCTCGTACTCTTTTTCACATATATACGTTTGATATAAATTCAGTCATTTTCTAACCTACTTAATCCCAATAATGTCTATCAAAACAACAGTTTGATTTTTTTGTACTGCATTATTCAATGAATATTTAATAGCGTAATTAGCACTTTAATCACATGTCCTTATTACAATAATATAAATATAATAAGGGCTCGGACTGTGTTGTCTGCACTTCATTTTGCTAACCGAAACAATCCAATTTTAGTGTTGGCTGGAGACTATAATGGAAGCATCAGGTGCTGAGTAACTGCCTATGGGTAATCCATGTCAAATCAAACGTTTTTCCACAAATCCCACGCATTTCAGTCTCAAAAAACTATGAAAAAAAAATGAAGTGTATTCATGTTATCCAGGAGACACCCTGTAAAATTATTTTGATGAAAGAAGGGAGAGGAGAAGGGTGTCAAATTTGACACGGCTTTATTTTGTCATCAATTTAACAAGAGTAAACAACCTAGCAGGCTCACATTTTGCATACTGTGTACCTTTACAGATATAAAGTATGTAACAAAATCCAAATGTTTGGCCTAGATGACACCACTTGGTAACAGCAGATCTTCAAAAATGGAAAAAAATATTTTGCATCTTTGGATCGGCCAAAGTTTAGGCTTTCAGAAAGCATACTTCTAACTGAAATAGCCTACTGATTTTTTTTTTTCACGTTTAGACACCAACTTTTCAAAATGTTATAAACAAACGAAAAACGGCATCAGGGTTTGACCCGAAGACTTCTCCAATGTGAAAAAATAATTTTGGGTCTAATTTTCAGACCAGCTTGATGCACTGTGGAAAATTCCAGATATCCTACATGGTCCCTTCTTTTTAAAAAAAAAACAAGTCGTACAAGTCTTATGTGAATCCTTAATTTAGGTTTTCCTTTTTAAACATGGGTTACATTCACCCTTTGTCAGTAATGATAATTATCAAGTTCTTTATCACTAACTTGGGCAAAAGATTAATGGAAAAAAAAAAAGAAATCACCAAAGGCACATTAAACACAACACACGAACAACGGCTACTTGATTTATTATTAAATACAACACTAGTTATAATGAAATGTTAACATGTAGGTATTGCAGCAGCAGGAGTTTGACCCATTTCATTCCTGTTTCAATCGAAGTACAGAATTTACAGCATCTTTGTCTTTGAGATCAAGATGTTACTGCCTCCCACTGACCATTGCAGGTGCACTAAGCAGTGCAATGTCACACTGTAATGGCAACCAACAAATATCATCTCTAGGTGGCCAATGGAAAGACTGTGCAGGATAGTTTGGATGCATTCCGCTTCACTCTTATCAAAAGTCAGTCACAACCAGTCCAACATGTTTTCATCAATACATGCACTCCAATAGGACGCTGGTCTAATGTGAGAGACATATCTGATCCATCAGGAGTGTGACCGTGAGAGGGCAGGATCTCAGCTGCTGCTTCAGTGGTGAATATTCGGACAGTCAATTGACTGTCTTCACCAGACACCCGGCTGACTTTGAGTTTGCCATATCCTGTTGGGATGTAACAGTGGTATTCTCGAGTACCAGGTACTGTTTTGGCCATTGAGAATCACATTCTCTGTTCAGCAACATGAAATAGGACATTGTCATTTGATATAAAAAAAGGTTTGACATTTTTGATAACTTACTGATTGAAAACTTAATGATTACCTTTATTGACACATGGTACATTCAGCCTATGTTTAGGATGGAAAATAAACATGAAAGATTTGCATAATAAAAGTAAGGTTTGTGTTTTGAGAACAAGGGACAATTTAGAAGAAATGAAAACTATTAAAAAATGGTCTGTACATTCCCACATGCCGTTGGGGTGCTCTGAAAATGAAATCCAAAATGATTTTTTGGATTTGAGAGGTCTGCTGTTCAAACACAGTTACTTTTCTGTTTATTGCTTCTTCAGAAAACCTATATAGTTATCTGAATAAAGGAAAAAAAATCAAAAGTCTCTGTTAGTTACAAATATGTGTTTCTGAGGCCTAAACATACTGTAGCTAAGCCAAAAACTCAATCAAATTTTGGTCAATTTCAAGGGGCTGTTTAGATCATGCAAGGTCATCTGGGCCAAACATTTTTGTCACATACTATACCAATTAATGTACCAGTGTGCAAAGTCTGAGCCTGCTTGGTGGTTTAGTTCTTGAGCTATGGACTTTTCAAACTTGTGAAATTTGTTGGAAAAATGAGGCCAGATAAAATCAACACCCCTTTTCCCCTGATTAGACTCGCTCTATCTTGGGAAGTATTTATCTTACATCAAATTTACAAAGTGTCTCCTGACTAACATGGGTACACCTGGTAATTTTTTCAGTCTGAAGTGCAAGTTGATTGACATGGAATGACCCCTATCCTAGTCAGGGAACCTATCAGAGTACACTCATCATGCAGCGACTGTATCTACACTCACATGCAACATGTCTGTTAGGAGTGAGCGATTAGCTTAGCCTCCACATCTGTGAAAGGAAACTAAGGGGCACTGGGTGATTGTCCAAACTCCACTGACAGTAAACATCTTGAGATGTGAACCCAAACTTCGGAAACTATGAGGCTAAAAACTGCACCAGCCCCCTTTTCATGACCACAGTTCTGAACAATATAAATTATATCATCTGGAAGTCTTACCACAGCATACAGTATAATGGTATTTCTCTTATTAAACCATTGGATTGTGAGTTACATGTAACTATCAATTACTGCATTGGCTTTTAAGTTTAAATACATATAAGACAAAAAAGGTAAAAAAAAAAAAATGTTCAGTGCTCCAAAGGGAGTTAGTTAGCAAAATTAGATGCCGTAAAGATTACCCCCTATCACATTGTGTCCTGCATTCGTTAACTCAGGAAACAGCTACTGTGTATACAGCAACAACTGATTATCTCGGTTACCTGGATGCATTTGAGAATTCCCTAGGAATGTTTGGAGAAAGTTGAAGGGAATGGGCAGGCCTGGTGGTCAGCCCAGCTCAGGGTGGTACTACCATGACACTCACCAGGAAAACAGATTGGCAAGGATGGTTTCAGTACAACTTCTATTTGCCTAAAAGAACAAACAACAATGAAATTTCATTCAGTGGTTTTAAAAGGCTTGATCGACTGATGCAGTTTGATGAACAGGTACTACTGTGCACCAACTGCTGCTAGGAAAATCCTTGGATTCTCACATTAATGCAGAGCAGAGCAGGTATATAAAACACAGGTGGCTTTAAAGAGGTTTGATATAATGTTCTGTTTTACAAGGCTGATAATTTTTTAATTAAACATCAGAGCAAATCTCAGTACTCCATTCTGATGGCATGATACCCTTCTTCCTGTGTGAAATAAATCATGGTTCTTCACAGGATTTACCTTTTTTCCCTTTGTACACTATGTAGTTTTGAGTTGACTGGTTGGAAAAGGAGTTACCAGGGAAGAAATGAAGGTACAAGACTGGGACTAGGTCCTGTGTTCCCTTCCCTTCAAAATGAGAAAAATCGTACAGGTTAATGTGAGATGTAAGGTGCCACAAAAGTGAAGTAAACTGGTGCGTAAACTTGTGGTCCTGCTAAAGCAACAGGCCCTGGCATCAGTAAGAGAGAAAGGAGGGGGACAAGAAGCATGCTATTCTTGCTTGGGACACTGGGGGGTGGAGTTCATACAGTGACTGCTAAATATACCTTAACTTTTACATAACGAATGGAGAGATGCCACAGAGTATAAATAGAAGAGAAGAATACATTTGGTGACAGGATGGAAAACTGAGACCATGTTGCTCTCATAAACATGGGACCTAGCAGATCTGCCAAGAGGCCTGTTATAACCCTCCAACTCATTATTTGGCACTAGGACTGTTTGAACTCGTGTAAAGGAGTCAACACAAAGCTTTTTGAGAGATTTGACAATTTAAAGGATACTGAAAAGCACATTGTTGCAGGTATACAAGGGGCAGTCAAAAAGTTCCCCGAATTGTGATATAGTGGGATAGTGAAAGATCAAATTACACACTCATTGTTGTGGAGGGGAGTTACAACTGGTCTGGATTGGTTTCACCGTGTAGTATTATTTTAATTACCATTTGACTTAGATGTGTGCATAGCCATTCTGCACAATGTCACAGTTCGAACAACATGCTAACATCAAGTTCATGTGCAAATTAAGGAAATCATCTTCAGCAACTGCAACACTGTGCCGAATGATTATGCACACGTCTAACTCAAACAGTAATTTAAACAATACTACACGCCGAAACCAATCCAACTAACACTGAATAAATAGGAATGCTTGTTAATTTATCCATAATAACTCCTTGTTCTGTCAGCAGAGTGTGCTAAAAACAAGACCAGTGCATTTTTATTTCAAAGAAATCCTGTGCCATTCTAGGAAGATCACGTGTAAACATGGAGAGCTGGGTTTTGGGAAAATGTTATTTGAGTGGCATGTTATATTAATATTGAATCGGTAATACCAAATACAGCACATTTTTTGCAAGAGATTTGTTGTGAATTGTAAACATATAGCTCTCACAAAATATACTTTTGTTTCTTGAATAAATCACCTGTGGTAAACTAGTTTTATTATTTTAGTTAAACGCCAAACTTCTTGTATAGACCTAAAGACTGTAGGCTGCTGTTGTTAGTCAGCTGCCATAATGTCTTTTTGTGAGGCCATCTAAAGTCAAGACTTTACAGAAACAAACGTCAAACAGCTGGTGAAAGAGCTAATGACAAAGGAAGGTAACAAAAGTGATCTCACTTCAAAACTATACTTCATGCAGAATTTAAGAAAACACAAGAACACTGGGAAAAAGGGGACAAATAAGTAATTTTATTTTTAACACTAATACAAATGCCTACATATTTGACTTTAATAAGAAAGAATGTAGAAATTGATCATTTAAAAGAATTTAATAAAGTTTCAAATATGTTTTAAAAAATTTGTCAGTTTCCCAATGCCCTACCCTATAATTTTAGAATGCAACTTAAGAAAAAATTATATAAACATATTATTAACTATATACTAATACGATACGCTAAAGGTTTATACTCTTATTGTTGTGAAGTTATTGTGTAATGGTGAAGCAAATTAGGATTCCAGAGAGCTGCCAAATGGTGTGGCTCACTGATGGTGTAGGAGAAAGCTTTCATGATCCAAGATGGTTAACGTGATTTACAACAGTATGTAGTACTCCAAAGCTTTGTTTCCCATTTGACGATTTACCTATGAAAGTTCTTAATGTTTGAAAATATGGATGTATAATGTGTGAATAGATCACTTTACTGCCTCCCCTGCTGCAGAGTTTGGATTCCTAAAATTTGATGAAGGTTCCACACTGGGGAAAACACGGCCAAGTTCCTAAAAAACAGAGCAGTGAACCAATCTTAACTATTTCAATGTTGCAGTACACACATACTGTCATTCTAAATCTAGGGAGAAATTTGATTTTGCAGATGAACAGTTATGAAATTGTTAAAAAGAAATACAGCTGACAATTTCTACAGTGACAATAATAACCTAATAAACCTGTAAAAAGTTAGCATCTGCTTTTGTGTTGAAAGATTAACTACACTTTTTCAAAAGACACTGGTGATACCTACATTGTAGAATTTCTGCTGAAGTTATAAAAAAGGTTACTTCACAGTTGGATGTTAACTATTATATTTTGTTCAATTAACCTACAGTATATTAAGCATGTAAACTCAACAGTCCTGATGATTACATGATTATTGTAAATTTGCATTGGGAAATGCAATTACTTGGCTGCACTGCAACACATTATACAGACCTTCTTTGAGATAATTTGTTCATTTAAATGGTCATGTGAGACATAATTTTACATCCGGAAGCTGAACAAACACTTCAGCAATAACAAAGCATGCTAAATGCAACTTGGATTGGGACCATTTCAGAGGAAAGTGTGTCACTTGCAAGGTGTCACTGCAATACCCAACAAATCAGTAATACACACAAAGAAAAACTCTGCTGACCAGTTGGTAAAACAAGATATTACCAATCAGTATAGCTGACAGCAAAGGTTATTGACAGATAATCAATTATCCTGAGACCAGGAAGCACATTCCTTTACCAGTCATTTTCCTGATAATCTCTAAGAGTTCGAACATAGTTAACCATGGGCATTAAGAATGCACTCACAACTGACTTTGAAACAGAGACCACTGAAAAAATAGCAATGCTTGTTAAGTTATCCATAATAACTCCTTATTCTGTCAGCAGAGTGTGCTAAAAACAAGACCAGTGCATTTTTATTTCAAAGAAATCCTGTGTCATTCTAGGTAGATCATGTGTAAACATGGAGAGCTGGGTTTTGGAAAAACGTTATTTGAGAGGCATGTTATGTTAATATTGAATTGGTAATACCAAATATAGCACATTTTTTGCAAGAGATTTGTTGTGAATTGCAAACATGTACATCTCCCAAAATATACTTTTGTTTCTTGAATAAAAGTTATTGACAGATAATCAATTTTCCTGAGACCAGTAAGCACATTCCTTTATCAGTCATTTTACTGATAATCACTAAGAGTTCACACATAGTTAACCATGGGCATTAAGAATGCACTCACAACTGACTTTGAAACAGAGAACACTAAATAAATAGCAATGCTTAAGTTATACATAATAACTCCTTGTTCTGTCAGCAGAGTGTGCTAAAAACAAGACCAGTGTATTTTTATTTCAAAGAAATCCTGTGTCATTCTAATGTGTCTCAGGACTATTAAAGAATAATATGGTACTACATAGATGAAAACTGACAATGACGTTAGTGGTACAACAGACAACGAATGTTACAAGAATGTTGCAGGTAAAGTAAGACAGCTTAGCTAAAAAGCTGCCATGCAGACATCTTGCAATCATTTGGGCTTTAATGTAAGGAGCATTACTCTATAGTCAAAGTAACTTGAATTTTGTTATTTTTTCATGATCAGTGAATAACAAATGTCACCTTTTCCCCCTTCTGCTTCATCTAATTCAGATTTGTGGGGTCAGAGACTATTCTAGCATCTTTAACCACGTGGCAGGAAAAACATAGACGGGACACCAATCTATATTTGGCATCTAGGTTATTTTTTATTGCTGTATATTATTTATCATTGTGAAATGTGATTAGAAGCCAATTTTATCTTTTCATTTCTAATCTTAGAATATTCGTCTCTACTTTTCAATAAATACAATTGTCTGATTGGTCTTAATGAAGGAAATTCTTTAATGGCAATTATATTTATCTGAATAAATCCTGAAAAAAAACTGCAGTACCTTCTTATAAGAACCTTGGCAGCAAGTCAAGGTTGTACATAAAATTAAAAATTGAAGTATATTTTTTCATGAGGAAATTGCTTCCCCACCTAAATGCTATTTTAACTGTCTAGTTATTCAATAAATAAACCCAAAAGGAGACTTTTTCATAGTCTGTGTTAACATGCACTTTTTCTATATATACTGACTAGTTTACTGTAATTAAACTGTATTTTTAACATTTACACTGATAGACACTCCGCACCTTACTCAGAGTTTAGCTGCCCCAGATATTAATAAAATGAAATGAAGGGCAGTCCATGACACCTAGCATGGCACAGTGAATTACAGATTAGTGTAGCTGCCTCACAGCTTCAGGAGACTACATTCAAATTACAAATACAACTATTTTGTTGTACACATTAGCAGCTTGTTTCCACTATTTCTTACCACAACTGTTACATTCAAAAAATGAATGTAAACACCATGGGTTTATTAGGAATAGTATTATTGCATACTGTTTTTTTTTTTCCATTAGTTAGCAATCCATATTTTTTGATTACTTAAATTTATTCAAACTGTTCTGCCTCACATTATAATAGCTTTGTTACTTTGAACAGTCAGCACTAGCTCTTGAATGGTAAATAGCTGGAAGGAAGGGAGAGAGGTTGGGAGTATGTGCTGATTACACAACGGACCACCCAGATTGAGATCCACAGTGGCTAAGGTGCCAATCCTGCCACCAACCCCCAGGTTTTTCCAGCAAGTTGGAGGACCTGCTTGCAGGTCTGGATGCAGATTAACATTATACCCAGGATGGAGCTATTGCAGGTTAAGCAGAATTACATGAAGTTAATTAGGTAGACCGCAAGTTTCATAAATAGAGTGTGTTGATTAGTCATATTCAAACAAAGCATGTATTACTTAAATTAACTGGAAAAATGTAAGTATATAACAAATGTATGTTATGGTGAATTAAAATCGGAGCAAGGTGTTATCTTCTGACTCTGTGAACCTTAGTGAAGTGGAGTTTGGCTACTGTTTAGTTTCTGGTCCTAACACCAATGTTGAAAACAATACAAAAAACATGAGTTTTGATAATTACTGGCAGAAAAGGTCGAATTGGTTGGTTCTCAGAACTGTATGACTCATCACAATGTTCTCAAAGCATGACCAAACAACATTTATTTTTATCTCTGAGCTCAAATTATATTCAATTAAAATCCACCATCATGATAATCCTTTCTTCAAATATTTGCTTTGAAAGGACATTGGGATTTTCCAATTTTATTTATAGTTTTAACATGTGTGTATGACGATAAGGGTTCCGCTCCATGCTCCCATCTTGCTTCTGGGAGCTCTGAACCCGACACCGTCTGTAATGTCCCTGATGTGCTGAATAGTAAGGCACAACAATGAAGCAAGGGAATGGTGCAAAAAGTGCAAAAGTGCTTTTTTTTTTTAAAACAACAAAAATCAAAGACAAAGTGTCCAAATAAATAGTGCAGTGCCTCTTAAATATTCAAATAAATAATCCAATAAAAACAGGTGAAAGGGTGGAGGTTAAAACACGATAGAAAAAATCCATTAAAAACAACGAGGTTAAAACAATGGCTGGAAGCCATCCTTTTAAAAACAGATCCCGGTGCCTCTCTACTGGTGACTCCCCTGCTTCTCCCATCCATCTATTCACCAGGGGATCTACCCTACCTGTGCTGAAACTCTTAAATATTTTTGTCTTAGAATTGATTTTCACCATAATATATGTACAAAGTACAAAAAATATAAAAATGAAATGTTTTATATAATAGAATTACTTAGCACCACAACTCAAAAATTTAAATCTAAATTTAATCTTGTCCCCTTTATGGTGGATGCAGATTAGAATCTGCAGTAATTCCTTAGAACTTATTAACTAGGGATGTCAGCATTTATAAAACAGACTCTTTAAATGTAAATATAAATGTGATTTTAGTTTTATGAGAATAAACTGAATCATTCTGCACTTTGTATACTTAAACCTATAATGTGTGATAAGAGCACTAACAATTATCGAGTGAAAAGCTTGGGATTAGACAATAAAGCTCTCAAGGACAAGGAGCTAATCTACTTATAAAGGTAAAATAAAAAGTGTAATGAAAATAAAATAAAAGAATTACCATTGCATCTACTGGCTAGACTAGACTTCTGAGGCTCTGACACTCCTGCACTAAACTCAGTGTCTCAGTGTTTTAACTGAAACAAAGATTTACATCAACTGTATGAGAAGACGTCATTAACGAGACAAACAAGTAACATAAAATTTTTCTTTGCTTCTAAACTGTCTCTGCTCTATACTACATGATATCAATTGTATAATTTTATCTGCATATTTTGGACCATCTTCTGTTTCTTTTCTTACTTGGTAATTAGTGTTTGATATTTTGGCCTTATAACACAAAAATGGTGTTCAGTTAACTAGACTAACCAGTTTTTGCATAGCACAAATATTTATTTCTTAGTTTTTGATTTCATGTTTTTGACACCAGGCCAAGTACTCATAATTATATAAGATGGGCACATGATACAGCAAGGAGGGTAGAAGTCAAACTGATAATGAGAATTTTACAACTGTACTGACCTAGCAGTTTACAGGCAGTAGCTATAAACTGTGTTGGGTTATTCCAAACATACTCAATTTTATAACCACATAATCTCCTGCAAGGGCGGCACGGTGGCGCAGTGGTAGCGCTGCTGCCTCGCAGTTAGGAGACTCGGGATCGCTTCCCAGGTCCTCCCTGCGTGGAGTTTGCATGTTCTCCCCGTGTCTGCGTGGGTTTCCTCCGGGCGCTCCGGTTTCTTCCCACAGTCCAAAGACATGCAGGTTAGGTGGATTGGCGATTCTAAATTGGCCCTAGTGTGTGCTTGGTGTGAGGGTGTGTTTGTGTGTGTCCTGCGGTGGGTTGGCACCCTGCCCAGGATTGGTTCCTGCCTTGTGCCCTGTGTTGGCTGGGATTGGCTCCAGCAGACCCTGTGTTCGGATTCAACGGGTTGGAAGATGGATGGATGGATAATCTCCTGCAAATGTTGCATTATTATCACTGAGTATAATCTTGAATGGCACTAAAACCTGCGCAAACATGGAAAGTCAGAAAAATCCATGCAAAAGTATGGATGGATTGGTAAAATATATATAAGAGATGCTAGGGATGCATTTTCATTGTGGGTAACTCTGCTACCAATCCAGCTGGAATGTCTACTCTTCCTTGTGGGGTTCCTGTACTCAATGATATGGTTGGTCTGTGTTGAGAGAAACACACCATCAAAAAGTGTACATGCATGCAATGGGGGTTACTTTATAAGAGGATGTTTACTGTGTAAATTTAAAGATAAGATCGTAAGTGAGTTAGTGACTCTAGTCTGTCCCCACTGTGAGCATATTTCCTTTTGTGCTCCGAGACAAATGCGGTCTCTACACTTACAACCTTAAACCAATAAGACCTGATAAAAGTGGACAGTGCCCACATGGCTGCATCCTTGAAAAACTCTGCAGTGCTCCGAGTATGTTGAAGAATGTCATTCTTTCTCTCGTTTATGAAAGCACTGCAGTGAGAGGAAATGAAAAAGTTCAGTGTGCTGTTGTTTGTCCTTTGAGTGATTCTGGCCAGAGGTTCATTACTGCCACTGTTTTGGGAGAGATGAAGATCCTCCAGCATTCATGTTAGTTATGCCAGTAACAGCCTGTGTTTTGTTTTGGTATGAATAACACCACTGAATATTAATTATGGTAGTTTGAAAGTTTTCTCCATTTTTATTTGCCACAACTGTCGATCTATTACATTTGTAGGACTAATGCAAAGAACCTATAGGAAGTATATATAATTGTTAGATTTGTTTTTAATTTGTAAGCTATTCACCTTTTCTAATTACTCATTTACAAATACATACAAGCTTTGCTAACCATATGGCAGTAAAAATAAAATACTTGGTACTCAGAGCTGAATGACTCATTATGTCATCACACACTTAAAGCAAGCAGCATACATTTATTTTTATGCATAAAATCACATCATAAGCATTTAAAATTAGCAGTAATGTCTGCCTTTGATTTCAATTTTTGTCCTTATTAGTTTAAACTGTAGTAGAATTGTTAAATAAATGTGTGATTCTTGCAAGAGTTAGTGCCAGAAGACAACAGGGAAATAAAAAAAAAATCCATCTGACATCATCCCTGGAGAGAAATAAACCTCTGAAATGGCCTATAGTTGGTAGCAGTATTACCCGAATAAGAAAAAAAGCTGGGTGGATGGATAACTTTAGTATTTAAATACTTGTAATTGCCACAATATGCCAGTTATTCTGTCTGTTATAAAGAAAAGCACAGTGGCAGTAAACCAGGCAGCATATGGTCAATACAGGTCTTCGGCCTTGTGATTGTGAAATTTGTATGTTCTTAATGTGCTTTGTATTTTGCCTCCAAGATGAAGTTCCTCCAACAGTTTAAAAATGCACAGTCAAGTCAACAAGTCAAACAGGTGATCACAGTCACAAGCTCCCCATTACACTAACAAAGAAGATGCAAATTGTAATAAAAAAAAAAAAATTACTGAACTACAATATCGCTTTAGCATATTATTTTATCTAGGTTCTTCAAAATTACTCCTACCAGAATCCTCTTTGAAAACAATCATCATGGTTAAGTTACACTTCATTCCTCCAAAATACAGAGGCTTTCTGTTTAATTTTAAATAATCTGCTTCTGACTTACAACGTCCTGAAATCCAACACTCCCAAAAAGCTTACCCCATGAAACCTTTAAGAAACCTGAGAACATCAGACACCACGGTTTCTCACAATTTCTAAGCTTTGTTCAACGACTCTTAGCAAAACTCACTAGGCTTCGTAGCACCATTCCCAGGATCTTTGTCTCTGTGTCTGTTCCAACATTCAAAACCTGGCTAAATCACCATCTCTTATCAATCTCTTATCAACTGAAATCTGAAAGCAACATTTTTATACTCAATATGTAATGCTTCATTTTCTTTTGTTAACATTTTTTGCTTCTTCAAACTACTTTGAGGTTGCTACTACTTTACTCCCACAATGTTGTTTCATTAATATAGTTTTGATTAAGGATTTACAATTATTGTATGATTTAACTTTTTAAACCACTTACAATGTTCATTAAAAATGAAAGATACAGTGACCAATGCATTGTTAGATATATAATTATTACAAGTATTCATGATCATTTCATTCAGTTTCAATTATATTTACATAACATTTGGTCATACGCAAAATTTACATTACATTTGGCCCTGTTACGTCCTTGGTCACAATTTGGTTATCCTCTGAAAATAAAACACTATATATTAAGTTACTACTGACTTCTCCCTTACACCTGAGACTTCTCTGACAGCTGAAAGTTTTGGATAGCGATTAATAAATAGATGCATGTTTATACAATGATTTATTGTGAGAAAAACAGGTAAAATAGGCACATAATTAAAACTGACCCATTACTTCTACCTCACGCTCACATCTGGACTGACATGATCTTGTAGCAACTCAAGATGTTTCTAGTGTTCCAAAGCCAGGTCCACAATTTATATGGTGTATAGGGAGAGCATATATTTTTTTCCCCTATCTTAATAAACAAATGAATATATGCTTGATGCTTTCAGAATCCATTTCATTTAATTACATGTTACCGAGTATTAATGATATATTATTTTATCTTTATGTGTTACTGAGTATTAATGATATATTATTTTATCTATTTTGGCTGTGCCTTAGTTTATTTTCCAGTCTGTCTAAATACAAGTGCTATGAACCCCTTGTAATGGTATAATCCATATAGAAAACAAGGGCACACGAGTCATCAAGTCAGAATGCAATACAATATCAAGCAGCAGTATGTCTGGAAGCTCATTTGAAATCATATTTTTTGAACATGGCTCCTCAGAACAGTTTCGATGATGTGACAGTAAGAGAGGATAATGGGATTGGATTACTTGTTTAAAATTATTTGAAAAAATCAACCATTTCCTTTTGTCATTTTAATGGAAGAAAATAATAAATAGACACAAGCTAAATTTTAGTAAAAAATAAAAAATAAGACAACATGGCAGATCTCATTCCTGAGTGAAGTTATCTCGCACAACATTTTAATAAATGAGGTCTTCTGGTAAGAATGCACAAATCATTCAATGGATACCTTTTATAATGTGTGTTACATATTGATTAGCATATGCAAGTAAGAACTGAACTGTAGTCTGTACACATAGCAGTAATGACTATATAAACCTATACGAGTTTCTGTATATCCCGGACAAACTTAGAAAAGGTTGCTGCAATTGATTGAACTTTTTAAGACACCATCCTTCCATCTATTGATCCTTCCTTTTAATTAATTGTTCATGTGTCATAACTAAATGACCAACTGTAATGTTTCATAACTATCATTTATTTCATTGTAGAAATTTAATAAAATTAAACCAAAAAAAAAAAATCAGCTTACTGCCTTGTGTCCTCTCCATCGCTACCAACCTCCTGTTTATGAATGAAAATCTAACGTCGTTGACAGACTGGGTACTATAATAAAAGTACATTGTTCTTAAGGAATGTCATTGAAGTTTTCTATTTAGAATAATGGGAGTTTGGGACAAACCACTTATGAATCTGGGGGGATTTTGTGGCTCATTATTTCATTTCCATTTATAATGGACTTACTGTGTATTGTTTTGGTTTTTGTGAGTTTCATGACTTTGTTATTAACTTTGGACACCATTTTGTGTTTCCTAGTCACCACCATTTTTCCATGTTGTTCTGGTCTTTGTGGCCAGCTTGTGGATAGCAATACATTCCCGTTAATGTCACATGACACTTTTGTCTATGATTCTGGATTCCTTCTTAAAAACAAACATCTCAGGGTGTTAGGTGGAAAGAGTAAATAAATTAATCAGAGCTAGACACTTTAGAGTGTTATATCATATATTTCAGAATTGTTCCTTTCAGTTTCATTTTGATCTCTGTGTTTTTTTTTCCCTTTTACGATTTTGCCTGTCTCTTCTGCTGGTTCTTTATGAAACATTTTTGTCTGTATTTCTTATCCAGACCATAATCATGAACCATTTTACATCATTTTATAAAAACACATTAAAAAAATAGAAAATTCAACTAAAATGAACCAGCCAACACTTGAGAATCAACTTTCTATATATACAGTATGTTACTGAATACTATCCTGCACAGATGATGACTAATGCCATAGTTTACGGAGTGTAGAAAAATAAATCCTGAAAGGGGACATATTTAAATACTCTAATATAATTAACATATTTTTTCATGGAACAAGTGAAAAGTTATTTCTATATTTTAATACAACTGGCAAACTGGCAACTCAAATTGTTTACTTGCAGTTCCACAGTGAGTGGCATGGATTGAACCAGCAACCTTTTACATTAAAGTTCAGTGCATTGGCCACATGGCAGAATCGAGAAACTAATGTTCACTTCACTATAAATGTAGTTCCATATTCTACCCTGAAGCTCGAGTGTCCATTGCACAACTACAATAGCACTTTTAGAATCTTGCGCCAAAATAGCCAGCCTTTCATTTTATATACTTCTTTTTTTCCTTGTCAGCTTCTTCTGGAAAGAATGGACACAAGGCAGAAGAAACCCGTGCCAAACAGGAATACTAATCTGTCGAGCACGCTTCAACGTGAAATTGATTTTGCTAAAAAAAAAAAAAAAAAAATCAAGTTTTTTGACTAGTAAACACAAACAGAGCCAGCAATGAGGCCTTCTCAGAAGCAATGTGAGTAATATCCCTGTTTTCTGCACTTCTATATATGAATTGAAAAGCAGCATCACACCAAGAGATAATTTTAAATATCAATCACTTTATTGTGTTCATAAGAATTACTTATAAATGCTTTGAAATCATCTTTTTTTTGTCTGGCATCATATAAGATATATTGTTTGATGTGTCCTAACATCTAGTTATGTAAGACATCAAGCTTGCTTTTTGGGATTTCCCCTTATTTTTCACCCTCTAGGCCTGAAAAACCCTCATTTCGCAGCCTATTATTGCAACATATTTTGGGTAGGGAATTGCAATTTTGTAATAAAAAGTACACCAATTGGTGTCCTTAACAAAACTGATCAGAGGGACTTGAAGTTGTGCATGACACGCCAATTGATTCCAGGGGTTCACAGCTTAATGGGATACAAAAGATCAAAGCTACTCCTTTTAACAAAAGTTTTAAAAAATTGGATAGGCAACATAGGCACGTGGAGTGTTGGTGTCGTTTCAGGCTATTTTGAGCCTGCTGACAGTGAATATAATTTTTTGATATTTGATTCTTTTCTAGCCCTCTAAGAGCCATGCCAAGAACATTCAGAATGACAAATTTCAAACATAAGCATATAAGGTACTGCTTAAAACTATGTCAAAGTTAGTGATTATGAATATGACATTACTTTTATTCTTTACTAGGAATCTACCCTCTATGGACCTTTACCAGTAGGTGAAAATGACAAATTTCTATTACAATTGAGAATATTTACATTTTAAACATTTAAGTTTAAGCACATACTTTAATATTTCAAATATTCAATGTGACTTTTCTTCTTTGCTATGTACTTCTACCACATAAATTATTACATTTGTTAAGAACACCCCGAATTAGTGTGAAACTCCGACATATTAAAATGAATAACAATTCCAAAACACTGATTAGAGAGATATTGCCATGTTGATCTAAATTGGGCAAGTAAATAATCAAAGAGAGCAAAATAAAACAAATAAAATGAACACTTGTAGCTTAGATATCCGAATTTAGCATTGGTAAATACACTACTTTCATTGATTTATACATCATCAATACAGTGCTGAAGTTCATGAGAAGGAATCGTTTATCTGCCCAGTAAATAAGGATATGAGAGTCATTTTAAAATGCATAAACATGCTAACAGTAACACATAATAAATGTTCGATTCTCAAAACGTAAACAGCTGCTTTGTAGACTCATTTAAAAACGTTTGGAAATATCGCCTTCGGTTACACAAACTGCCTTTATATTCCATGCATCTCGTTTAATATCGAGATAACTTTCAGAGGAATGGCAAGAGGAAGTCTGCACCGCACACCACTCTCCAATGCATGTGATTTAACTTACTTGTTAAAATGGCAAGAGTGAAAAAGTGACGTCCTCGTCTCCGCAATGAATTCCTAGTATTCACCCATCGACTTAAATTCTCCCTCTGTGCTGTATGTACCGTTTGACTTTCCAGGTCGCGTCACTCACTGCCCTTTACTTTTTTCTGCTGCGACAGTCCATTTTTTTGTTCATCACTATGGTTACTGGTTTAACAAGCGCCGCCACCATGGCAACCAGGCCGACGCTACTTGCTTCAGCAGAACAGACGCGCATCTAAACCTCAATGAGCATTGGGCCGCTTCGGACATAAACAAGCAAAACGAGTATGGTTGTGTGCGTCGGCTAAGAGGCGGTCAAATCTCTACAAATGAAGTGTTTACAAGTTATATAATTTGATCGTATTTTAGTTGCTGTGACTCAGTCGTGAGACCTGCAACGACAATTTAAAAAGAAAAAAACCCCGTACTTGTATTTTAACGCTCCTTTCACATACAACGATACATTTCATGATTATCCATTCATTTTTCCTTTTGCATTGTCCGTAACGTCCAAATTGCTGGAGATGAAAGCAAAGGCTGACTAAATCGAGTCGTCGAGGTTTGTGACATAAGCTATGAATTATTCAAAAGTAAGAAGAAACTCCTACTTTTCTCGGCGAGACTTTCCTTCGGTTCGTTGTGCACCTGTTGATGAACAACTCGTAGGGCGGCGCCCGTGGTGTCTGAGGCACACAGTCACAAGACTGGAAAGGCGTACGTCACAAAGGATCTGCTGCTCGAAGGCGGAAAAAACACATCGAATAAATTTGGATGAAAGCACCAGTAAAAACTTATATTCAAAGCTATAGGTAACACTAATCGAGATTGTCACCTCATTCACATATTACAATACCCACTTTATACTCGTTTTCATGAATGATATATTAAAGTAGCTTGTATTATCCTTGCGTTTTTGAAATGTAATCCTGTTTGCTTTGTAAACGTTTGTGATGGGTTGTTCAATATACGGTACTCCCATCAAATAAAGGTTGATTGCCTGATGAATCTCGAGCCTTAAGATCTGCACTTTACATCTCACAATAGCTAGTATACATTATTTTACTGTTTTTGGATAGTTTGGTAGCAAAGATGGTCAGTTTTGGGTTTGAATCAAATGTGTGGAGTGTGCATGTCCTCCCTATGTCTCCTGCTTTCCCTCCTACATCCTCAAATGTATGTTAATTAGGTTAACTGGCAACTCAACATTGGCCCTATATGAGTGCTTTCCTCTCATTACAAAAAATTAGCAAGTTAGTTTAAGTGGTGATCCCAATGAGGCCCAGTGTCAGCGACTGTAATTGTAAGTCTGACTGTGCACTAAAATGAAATGTCAAATTGTCCAGTGTAGGGAATTAGAGGATTTTAACTTGGGCCCACCCAGGGACACCAAATTAATGCAGGAAAATGTCTGAGTAAAGGATCTCTGTTTTGTGGCCCATCTAGGGTCACCAAATACATTTAGGAAATGGTGCATGGATGTGAGCTAAAGAATTTATTGATTGATGTTAATTAGTTAATTATCCGTTTTGCCTTTGGGAATTCCAGTAATTGATTAAATAATTTGGTAAACCCCCACTTTATTTTCCTTACCTTTTCCTGAAGTTATTCCAGCAGTTGACACGTATGGAAGTAACTAAAGCACACTCATCTTAAACAGAGAATAACAGAATGTATTTAAAAAACATGGACTATAGAAATATGACAACTGCATCTACAGTAAATCAACATAGAAGTAGGACTCAAGAAACCAACAAACATATAACTGCTTTAATTGAGGCTGCTTGTTTAGAGTTCTAATTTGTCTTGGCTCAGAAAAATAGTTTTACTAAGTCTTTAAGGATGATGTCCAATGTTGTGAGGAGTTATTGCTGCTGTTACTCTGACTCTTCTTGCAGTGAAGTGCAGTAAAGATACGTGGTGCTTTCTCCATGGTGATGCGCCATGGTGCTTCCCAGTCTTGTCAGATAGGACTCAACCACTGACAACAAAGCTTCACTTGGCAAAGATCTGACAGCAAGTTCAGGGTGTCCAGCTATAAGTCCCTATGGAGAGGGTCTTCCAGGCCATAGAAAGTGTTTGAGCTCTTTGCTCCACTGACAGTGGGTGGCTTCTTAACCAAGAGAATGGATCATCAGCTTTTAGCTCCCGCAAAGAGATTCAGGTTTCAGGTCCCCCAAAAAAGGAATGGCTCCTGAGCTTTCAGCTTCTACCAAAGAGATAGAAGAAATGAATGCTGCTAGTTTTGAGGGAAGGTTTAACCTCGTGCTATTGGATTAAAGTCTTTTCCAGTTACAGATTCAGTTGCTACTTAAACACATTCTATTTGCTTAGCAGCACCCACTACTTTCATTATTCTTTGAGATTGTATTACCAATAATGAACAATGTTAAAACATTTCAATACATTTTTTGTAAAACAATGAATAAGTACTACTTTCCTTAAGAAAACTAACATTTGCTACCCTTTCTTAAAAAAATTACCAAATTTTTCTCACCTTGTAGCTTGCAGTCAGAAAACAGACCCCAAATACGAACCTGCCACTGCGTCTATGACTGTTTTTTCATCACATTGTTGAGTTGCTATAACTATACTCAGCAAAAAAAGAAACGTCCCTTTTTCAGGACTGTGTATTTCAACAATAATGTTTTAAAAATCCAAATAACTTTACAGATCTTCATTGTAAATTGTTTAAACAATGTTTTCCATGCATGTTCAATTAACCATAATCAATTAATTAACATGCACCTGTGGAATGGTCGTTAAGACCTTAACAGCTTACAGAAAGTAGGCATTTAAGGTCACAGTTCTAAAAACGCAGGACACTAAAGAGACTTGTCTACCGACTGTGAAAAACACCCAAAGAAAGATGCCCAGGGTCCCTGCTCATCTGCGTGAACGTGCATTAGGCATGCTGCAGGGAGGCATGAGGACTGCTGATGTGGCTAGGGCAATAAATTGCCATGTCCACACTGTGAGACGCCTAAGACAGTGCTACAGGGAGACAGGAAGGACAGCTGATCATCCTCGCAGTGAAAGACCACATGTAACAACACCTGCACAGGATCGGTACATCCGAATATCACACCTGCGTGACAGGTACAGGATGGCCACAACAACTGCCCGAGTCACACCAGGAACACACAATCCCTCAATCAGTGCTCAGAAAGTCCGCAATAGGCTGAGAGAGGCTGGACTCAGGGCTTGCAGGCCTGTTGTAAGGCAGGTCCTTACCAGACATCACCAGCAACAACGCCGCCTATGGGCACAAACCCACCTTCGCTGGACCAGACAGGAGTGGCAAAAAGTGCGTGAGTTTCTGCATGACAGCAATGTCAGTGTTCTGCCATGGCCAGCGAAGAGCCCAGATCTCAATCCCATTGAGCACGTCTGGGACCTGTCGGATCACAGGGTGAGGGCTAGGGCCATTCCCCCCAGAAATGTCCAGGAACTTGCAGGTGCCTTGGTGGAAGAGTGGGGTAACATCTCGCAGCAAGAACTGACAAATCTGGTCCAGTCCATGAGGAGGAGATGCACTGCAGTACTTCAAGCAGCTGGTGGCCACACCAGATACTGACTGGTACTTTTGATTTTGAGCCTCCCTTCATTCAGGGACACATTGTGAAACATTTTTAGTTTATGTCTTATGGTGTTGACTCTTTTAATGTTCATACAAATATTTACACATTAAGTCTACTGAAAGTAAAAACAGTTGAAAGTCAGGGGACGTTTCTTTTTTTAACTGATCACATATTCACGTGTAGGTGCAGTCAGCCCAGCAGGTTTCCTCATTAGTGCTATGGGGATTATAATCGAGGCACTTATGTCCACATTTGTATAAAAGAGCCAGAGCAGGACTGGCAAGTGAACAAGAAAGAAAAATCAAGAAAGATACCACAGGTTAAATGGAATAGAATGGAAAAGAAGAAAAAAGACAAAGAAGCAGGCTCAGCTGCTGCTGCTATAGAGGGGAGGCAGGCAGTTAAGAATGTTGCATAAAGCAAATCAATGACACTTCAGGGTAAGGTCATTCCTGCAGAGCATCCAGAGTTGCAACAGCGACCAACCACTCTGAGAGTTTCCCACAGATGCTGAGGAATGGCATCGGGAGAAGTGAGCAGAGCTCGCAGGGTGCACTAAGACACAAATGATGCTGGACAAAGCCAGAAAAAGAATTAACTAGACCTGTTGGAAGATATCTCCTTTTGCTGAGGAGATGCCTGTTTTAGATGGAAGAACAGTGGCCCGTGATTTTTAAAGAAACTATTCCTGGATTTTAAACTGGTCAGATTATTTATTTAATTGAATTTTAGTCTACAAGAACACTACTTTTGTTGGGACTATGTATTCATTTATTTATGGAAGAAGCCACAGTACATTTTGTCTTTTGGACACTGTTCAAATTGCTGAATAAAAGGACCAAGCACTTTTTTTTCCTAGGTGTACAAAGGCATGTGATTTTCAGCACAACGTTAAGGTCAGAAGAAACTGCAGAAAATCACTTTCCCTTTCTGCCCCTTGTTTTTTTCTTGCCATTCTCTTATAAATGGCATATTTGAAAAATTAAACATTACAAAATTTCCCAAGTCTCAGTCAATGTCCTCTCTAATTTCTTTTAAAGTAATCATAGGTCTCAAAAGTGATGCCTTCAGTACTTTCTACAACTAATGGCTATTGACTACTTGAGGTAGTGTCCTGATGGTGCCAAACTACTTAAACTTGACAATAACGTGTTTAACATGCATTGAGAAATGTTTAAAGATATAGTTTATCCACCCATTCATTATCAAACATGATTATCCAATTCAGGATTTCAGAGGTCAAATACTATCTGACTAACATCAGATGAAAGGCAGTAATCATTCCAAGGTAAGGCACCAGTACATCAGGGGATTCCCACTTACATGCCCTCTTGAAAATATCTAATTTAGGGCTGCTAACTAACCTAGCATACAGTATGAATCTCGGGCATATGGAAGGAAAACTTGAGCAGATACTAAGAAAACATGCAAACTCCATACTGATAATGCCTAAGATGGGACTCAAACCCAAGACCCTGTGAGGCAGCAGCACTAATGACTGCATTACTATGTCACCTAAATAAAACAAATATAACTAGAAACGGTTTGCAGTGCAGTACATATGATATGAATCATTAAAATAAGTTGAATTAAACATTAAACATTTTATGGCAGTGCAGTACATATGATATGAATCATTAAAATAAGTTGAATTAAACATTTTATGAATTTGTTTTATTTATATCTATAGAAACTGGATGGTATTTTCATGTCTTACAGTCATCAGGGGACTGCATATTAATGTTTCTCAACCTTTTTGACGTTGCTTGTAAGGTTCTTTGTGACTCATTCTCGGGGGTGGGGGGGTGCACTTAATAAATCAAATACGATTGTATCAGCACGGGATACTCCCATAATGAACTGAGTGCATCTGAGCATGCAAGTGAAAAAATGTCAAAGGGCAATGCCAATTGCTTAGGCAACCCGCTGCAATTCAGTTTGCATCCAACTTTGTGACCCACTACCATTATAAAGAATAGGAACTCGAGACCCATCAGTAGCAGCTCATGACCAGACCCTTTGGCCGAGAAACACTGCTATACAGTTGTGCTTGAAAGTATGTGAACCCTTTAGAATTTTCTGTATTTCTGCATAAATATCACCTAAAACATCGTCAGATTTTCACTCAAGTCCTAAAAGTAGATAAAGAGAAACCAGTTAAACAAAGGAGACAAAAACATTATACTTGGTCATTTATTTAATAAGGAAAATGATCGAATATTACATATTTGTGAATGACAAAAGTATGTGAACCTTTGCTGTCAGTATCTGGTGTGACCCCCCTTTGCAGCAATAACTGCAACTAAACGTTTCTGGGAACTTTTGATCATTCCTGCACACCGCCTTGGAGGAATTTTAGCCCATTCCTTCGTAAGGAACAGCTTCAGCTCTGGGATGTTGGTGGGTTTCCTCACATTAACTGCTCGCTTCAGGTCCTTCCACAACATTTTGATTGGATTAAGGTCAGGACTTTGACTTGGCCATTCCAAAACATTAACTTTATTCTTTTTTAACCATTCTTTGGTAGAACGACTTGTGTGCTTAGGGTCGTTGTCTTGCTGCATGACCCACCTTCTCTTGAGATTCAGTTCATGGACAGATATCCTGACATTTTCCTTTAGAATTATCTGATATAATTCAGAATTCATTGTTCCATCAATGAAGGCAAGCTGTCCGGGACCAGATGCAGCAAAACAGGCCCAAACCATGATACTACCACCACCATGTTTCACAGATGGGATACGGTTCTTATGCTGGAATGCAGTGTTTTCCTTTCTCCAAACATAACGCTTTTCATTTAAACCAAAAAGTTCTATTTTGGTCTCATCTGTCCACAAAACATTCCTCCAATAGCCTTCTGGTTTGTCCATGTGATCTTTAGCAAACTGCAGACGAGCAGCAATGTTTTTTTGGAGAGCAGTGGCCTTCTCCTTGCAACCCTGCCATATGCACACCATTGTTGTTCAGTGTTCTCCTGATGGTGGAATCATGAACATGAACATTAGCCAATGTGAGAGAGGCCTTCAGTTGCTTAGAAGTTACCCTGGGGTCCTTTGTGACATCACTGACTATTACAAGCCTTGCTCTTGGAGTGATCTTTGTTGGTCGACCACTCCTGGGGAGGGTAACAATGGTCTTGAATTTCCTCCATTTGTACACAATCTGTCTGACTGTGGATTGGTGGAATCCAAACTCTTTAGAAATGGTTTTGTAACCTTTTCCAGCCTGATGAGCATCAACAACTCTTTTTCTGAGGTCCTCAGAAATCTCCTTTGTTCGTGCCATGATACACTTCCACAAACATGTGTTGTGAAGAGCACACTTTGATAGATCCCTGTTCTTTAAATAACATAGGGTGCCTACTCACACCTGATTTTTCATCCCATTGATTGAAACACTACACTACACTAGAAGATCTACACGACTCCCGCTGCCTCAAGAAAGCCAATGACATCATAAAGGACATCTCACACCCTGGTCACTCCCTTTTTGAACTGCTGCCGTCAGGAAAACGGTACAGAGCAATACACGCAAGGACAAACAGACTCAAACATAGCTTTTACCCAACTGCAATAGCACGTCTTAATGCCACTAAAAGTAGAAATGGTCACAAATAGCTATATGAGTTACGTACTTATGTATGCACTAATTTATGTAAATCACACTACTGTATGTTGTTTATATTGTTTGTTTAGTTCTACCTGTTTTCTTTTATTGTTATATATGTGATAAGGCACTGACCGGAGACATCTTTTTAATTTCGTTGTACTTGTGACAATGACAATAAAGGATCATTCATTCAAAACACCTGACTCCAAGTTCACCTTCAAACTAACTGCTAATCCTAGAGGTTCACATACTTTTGCCACTCATAAACATGTAATATTCGATCATTTTCCTCAATAAATAAATGACCAAGTATAGTATTTTTGTCTCATTTGTTTAACTGGTTTCTCTTTATCTACTTTTAGGATTTGTGTGAAAATCAGATGATGTTTTAGGTCATATTTATGCAGAAATATAGAAAGTTCTAAAGGGTTCACAAACATTCAAGCACAACTGTATATAATCTGTAATGCAGGAACCATTACTGATACTGCAGTGAACAGCTAACTTGAACTCATACAAACTCTTGGCAATATTAATTCAACTATGCTGAAAATTAATGCTTATCCGTTTTTTTGCTGTGTTCAGTCATAAAACTGGTTGCTTATTAAGTAATCATGTTATAACTTACTGTTAGGTTCAAAGTGACATACTGTAAAAAATGTCAAAGGTTAACACATATTCAACAAGAGAGTGTCGCAAGCAGCCAAGTAGCAGCAATGATCAGGAAACGTTTAGGAGCTCTGGTAAAGGGGAGCTCATTTGTGGTGGCTGATTATATGTGCTTTATAAAGCTAACGCTCAAATTAAACACAGTAATTCACTGCAATGAAAATGAGTCACATCACATGGCAGAGACATAACGCTTTCATGACTGTGTAATACAAAGAGTGAAAAGGAGAGATTCCAGTGTTTTTTCACTATTTAATAAAACTAATGGCTGGTTATTTAGCTTGTTTAGTGTTTTATTTAATAAAACAGAGTGACAGGATTATTAAATTGTTAATGTACTTTGTTATAGTTTGATACCATTTTAAAAATGTACTTTGACATGATTTAGAAAACACAAACAGGCAAAACCTCTATAAAAAAGGAACAATCCCTATCAGGTTTAGTCCTTTCTAACCATTTAAAGGGTGAGTTTGGTATTTTTCAAGTTGAAAAATGTAGGTAAGGTGTTACATTCTTTGCCTTTTCCAGACTATTCTTTACACTTAGGACTCTGTTAATGGCTTTTTTCCCACAAACATGCATTTATGACACAAAATTGTGTTATAAAGTTAAGTGTTTTCTATAAATTTTAAAATATATAGCCAGTCCTGGTGCTTCATAATCGAACATATGGGGCATAAGAATGTCAGAAAACAAAAACCAACAATATACTGAATATGTCAATTTTTCAAGCTAAGAAAAGTTATCGAGCATTGACCAGGCGTCTTGAGACACAGTGTAAAATACCTTACACATGTCCTTTTCTTAACAAAAACATCAATATTATGAGACTGAGCTGCTTTAAAAGAAAACCAGTTGTGCACAGTCCCTCTGCAATAACCTTTCACCCACAGGAGTGTGGTTTCCCCTCGAAAGAAATTCACACTAAACTGTCTGTGCCACATGCTTGGTATCATGCTGAGTTACTTCCAAATTTACCTGAGAACTCCTCCCAGGAAAGCCACTTTAATCACACAAGAGAATAGAAAACAAGTCCTTACCTTGAGAAAATTAGTGCCAGGAATATGTGATAAAGTGATTATTTCCAGATGCCTTTTGTTGTCACAAACATGCGTCTGAAACATGGAAGGTACATTTTCTTATACTACTTCAAAGATGATGTATTTGGTTAGGTTTTTAAGCTTTTATTTTCTGGTGGCACCTTGTGCCCCATAAGCTAAATACATTATTATTATTATTATTATTATTATTATTATTATTATTATTATTATAAAACAACAGGACTGGCTATGAATTTTAAAAAATGGATTGAAAATGCTTAATTTTAGTACACAATTTTATGTGGCAAATGCATATATATTATGTTTGTGAAGAAATAAATTTGACTTGAAAAATTCCAAACTGGTTAAATAAGTGATACACAAACAAGAACTTTACTATGTTAATAATAACACTATGTCCTGATGCTCTAGATGAGTCAGTCATCAGATAGGACGTTTACAGCTTAAACAGAGTTTCTATAGTGTTGGTGACTTATTTTGATATCTTATCTAAGGACTTCTCAACTCTGATATTTAGTTGGTAACATACCCAAAATCCTTGCACGGAAGGATTAAATTCTAGGGACCTCACTGCCAACTGACAACCATGAGGTAATTAAACTCTTATAGAGTAAAAGAATGGAGGAAGGCAGACAGATTGAGACACAAAGAAAGAAAAATATCGCCTATAACAAATAAGGTATGGCCCAAGTAAAGTGAAGCCTTCCTAAGGAGTCACAAGTGTGTTAAGTAAATTCACTTCTTCTGCACAAAGTAGTAATCAATAAACCAAATAAACTTGAGCTGAAATTTTTCAGAAGACTATTTTTTATCTTTTAGTATCATTCTCTCAAAAATCATACTAAATCTCTACAGTCTACAATAACCTATAAAGCACAATCCCTGTTACTTTATTCTTTTTTAGCTGTCCCCTGCGACTCTGTGAAACGTAGAAGTGAAACGGGACAGTAAGGAGGGCCTTGCCCGGCTCCCTACTCCTGAAATCACACTTTCCCCTCCCCTCAGCCCACAGCCTCTGTCTCAGATTAGCACGAATATATTGCTCATGCCAGCGAACTATGATTCTTAGCGTAATGAGAGAAGTCGTAAGATCAACCAAAATGTTCAAGCAAATTATAGAAAGAAACCCAATCTTAATTTGCTAAGTAGTTCTCTTGTTCACTATCTAAGCGGAGGTAAGAAACACCCAGGCCGGGACGTGAGTGAGGAGGGCCCCAACCCCCTCTCTGGCCCGCCTGCTACATGTCTTTCGAATTTTTGCAAATAAATCAGTACTGCAAGCAAACTATGATACATAGAGCTATAAGAGAAGTGGCAAAATCAACCATGGTAGTGACATGAAACTCTGAAGCCATATGCAATTCACTCTCAAAAGTACTTAACTGATAATGAAGAGAAAGTTCTATAAATGCTCTACTTTTTATTCCAAACCCATACATGAAAGCAAAAATAATACATGAAATAGAAAATAATGTTCTATTTTGATGCAGATCGATAGCTGTTTACTTCATTAATGTCCAGGCAGGTCTGGATGATTTCACCTTAATATTTTTAATGACTTTATGAATTAATTAGCAATATATTACATAACATATTGCAACGTTTAACTCCTTCTCTCCCATTTCAGCAAATTGCAAATCAGGAAATTTGCATTATTTCTATACCAAAGCCATCAAGTCATCCCTTACATTCCATTAGCTTTATTAACTTAAAAGAATGTCACAATGGCATAGTGCACTTAGGTATGTGGTACGTTTTTAAATTACTTGTCTTCATTATTTACACATTCTTGTGGTCTACTTGTTAATAATAATAAGGCGACACATAAGACAAATACCAATAAATACAATAATTAATAAATAACACAAGAATAAACTCTGTTTCCTGTATTCACAACAGTAAACCTACTTTTGCCAGGCCTCTCTCTCTCTCTATATATATACACACACACATAACACTTTATATTCTTAAACTACGGGATTAGTATTAAGTTATTTAACCTGATTCCCTAATTGATTTTTATTTGATATTAGTTTTATATTTATTTTTAATGACGTATCTTTAGGACTATTATTTCATTCACTCTGCAGGAGAATATATTAAATATGATGGCAAATATTCTAAGAACTGTCCTTTTCTTTACACTTTTAATTTAGCAGCTCTCTATACAGGCATCTATGAATATAAACTATTAAACAAAATAGTACGCGACTAAACTTTTAAAATACAGAAAACGCATGATAATACTAACACCAGAGCTTTGGCTACCGTCAGACGTCAAACATCAACCGAATTGTGGCCGTTGTTGCTGAAATACTCTTTTGGGGTTTTACATCTATCGTTCGACCTGTTTGCTATGTCTTTCTTAATGTTGTTAATAACTATTTTAATCATGTAGAGTTTTCTTTTTATAAACAATGAAAAAAACGACTATTTCGCTCCACAAGTCAAAGCGTCCGTCATAGTTGCAGACAAAATTAAGGTCCTTCCTAAAACATTAATGCGACGCGTTCATATTGCAGTGACGTTTAGCGTAAACGCCTGAATTAAATATATTAAAGGTGAAGTATGTAATACTTCCCATCTAATTAATTACTTTTATTAAACATTTTTAGTATTTCAGACATAAAACTTTTTTTTATTCAGGCATCTTTTCGGACACCTTTGTTTTGGGGTCTTTTCTGCTTCGCGGCGTAGAAAGAAAACGTAAGTCGGGCGCCTGATTAGATTTGTATTGAATATTAGAAAGCCTCGTTATTGACTCTTGGCTATGCCCCCTAAACAAGGGAAAGGCGGTAAAGGAGGGAAAGGTAATAATATATCTCTTGTTTAAAGTGTATGTTTTCCACTCTTATTTCAAATGCACATATTTAAAGGTACTTTTGCAAATGTATTAATTTCTTGTTTCTTATTTATTTTAAGAGTTCGATTTTACCGTATATAGGCGTCAGGAGGAAAGGTTAATATTTAGATTTATCAGAATGAATAGAAGTACAGTAGTTTGGATTATGCTTGCAATCACTGTCTTGACATTAGCAACAGTGCAATATTAGCACACTGTTATACTGCACCATAAATAAAATATAAAAACATCCATTCGTGAAATAGAAATAATTCTGTCTAGTCGTAATGCGCTTATTGCTTCTTAACAGTGACATCGTTTTAAATAAAATGATTATTAAAGTAAGTCGATTATTACGTATGTTTAATACTGTAGTCATTTCATTTACGCGTGACTTTTTTCAAGCAAAATGTCAAGAACCTATTAAATGAAACTAGAGTTACAAATAGAAATGTCCCCCTGGTGATAACTGGGAAACGTTTTTGAAACGTAATGTGCAAAATCGAGACTTGTCGTTTGTTGAGTCTTCTGATTGTTGTTGTGTCTTTTTTAATTCCTTTAGGTGCTAGTGCCTCTGGGGCTGGGGACAGTGAAAAAAAGGAGAAAGCACCCAAGGGTGGCAATGCAGTCAAGGTATTCTGGTTTTAGGGAATCAAAACAGTGTATTCAATGACAGCATTTCTTATATGTAACATGAAAAGCTGTTATTGGAAACGCATGGTTATTCAAAACTATTTATACCTAATACATCTTTGACAGTGAGTGGCATGGCGAAGCAGTGGTTAGTGCTGCTGCATCTTAGTTTGAGACCCACTGTTGCTGTGTCCCAAGTCCATGTTTGGTTGATAGGTAATTCCTATTTGGTCCCATATATGTGTGTTGTCTTATGCTGTTAGGATACGATCTGGGCATCTTTGATGCTCATTTGGGTAATGTAAGTTTGACAGCATTGTTATTTTTGAGAGCACAAGTTATTGGGTAATTAAAGAGAATATACAGTGGTGTGAAAAACTATTTGCCCCCTTCCTGATTTCTTATTCTTTTGCATGTTTGTCACACAAAATGTTTCTGATCATCAAACACATTTAACCATTAGTCAAATATAACACAAGTAAACACAAAATGCAGTTTTTAAATTATGGTTTTTATTATTTAGGGAGAAAAAAAATCCAAACCTACATGGCCCTGTGTGAAAAGGTAATTGCCCCCTGAACCTAATAACTGGTTGGGCCACCCTTAGCAGCAATAACTGCAATCAAGCGTTTGCGATAACTTGCAATGAGTCTTTTACAGCGCTCTGGAGGAATTTTGGCCCACTCATCTTTGCAGAATTGTTGTAATTCAGCTTTATTTGAGGGTTTTCTAGCATGAACCGCCTTTTTAAGGTCATGCCATAGCATCTCAATTGGATTCAAGTCAGGACTTTGACTAGGCCACTCCAAAGTCTTCATTTTGTTTTTCTTCGGCCATTCAGAGGTGGATTTGCTGGTGTGTTTTGGGTCATTGTCCTCTTGCAGCACCCAAGATCGCTTCAGCTTGAGTTGACGAACAGATGGCCGGACATTCTCCTTCAGGATTTTTTGGTAGACAGTAGAATTCATGGTTCCATCTATCACAGCAAGCCTTCCAGGTCCTGAAGCAGCAAAACAACCCCAGACCATCACACTACCACCACCGTATTTTACTGTTGGTATGATGTTCTTTTTCTGAAATGCTGTGTTCCTTCTATGCTAGATGTAACGGGACATTTGCCTTCCAAAAAGTTCAACTTTTGTCTCATCAGTCCACAAGGTATTTTCCCAAATGTCTTGGCAATCATTGAGATGTTTCTTAGCAAAATTGAGACGAGCCCTAATGTTCTTTTTGCTTAACAGTGGTTTGCATCTTGGAAATCTGCCATGCAGGCCGTTTTTGCCCAGTCTCTTTCTTATGGTGGAGTCGTGAACACTGACCTTAATTGAGGCAAGTGAGGCCTGCAGTTCTTTAGACGTTGTCCTGGGGTCTTTTGTGACCTCTCGGATGAGTCGTCTCTGCGCTCTTGGGGTAATTTTGGTCGGCCGGCCACTCCTGGGAAGGTTCACCACTGTTCCATGTTTTTGCCATTTGTGGATAATGGCTCTCACTGTGGTTCGCTGGAGTCCCAAAGCTTTAGAAATGGCTTTATAACTTTTACCAGACTGCTAGATCTCGATTACTTCTGTTCTCATTTGTTCCTGAATTTCTTTGGATCTTGGCATGATGTCTAGCTTTTGAGGTGCTTTTGGTCTACTTCTCTGTGTCAGGCAGCTCCTATTTAAGTGATTTCTTGATTGAAACAGGTGTGGCAGTAATCAGGCCTGGGGGTGGCTACGGAAATTGAACTCAGGTGTGATACACCACAGTTAGGTTATTTTTTAACGAGGGGGCAATTACTTTTTCACACAGGGCCATGTAGGTTTGGATTTTTTTTCTCCCTAAATAATAAAAACCATCATTTAAAAACTGCATTTTGTGTTTACTTGTGTTATATTTGACTAATGGTTAAATGTGTTTGATGATCAGAAACATTTTGTGTGACAAACATGCAAAAGAATAAGAAATCAGGAAGGGGGCAAATAGTTTTTCACACCACTGTATACAGTATACATATGTTTTGTATTTGCATCCTGCTGAAACCATGCCACAGAATGAAATGTGAAGCCATCAAGTTTTATATAATGTTGTGGCTTTCTGGTAACGTTTTTTAGGTAAATGCAAGTGGTCTACAATCAAAGCCTTAAATAGCTGACTAGACTCAACAGGCGTTGAACATTGACTGGCTTGGTAAACATAAAAGACAAATAACTGAAAGCTCATCTCATCTTGTTTAATGGCCATGCACTGAGAATTCTGGTGTCAAGAATATAGGTGGAATTGTTGAGACCACTCAATTTTCATCTTCATAGATGTACGTTATGTGCATGAAGTACAAGTATATAAAAATCTGTATTTTCTAACTAATTCACAAGATTAACTTTCATTTCCAACTCCTTAAATTGGAGGAACATGCGGAACAGTGAACCAACTATCTGTTTTTTTTTTCCTCTCCTCTTTCACTGTCTTTTTGGACAGATAATCGAGAGGTCACAGGAATTTACCAGTCCTCTGTTCATTTGATCTGTTGACTTGGAAAAGGCTGTTTCCATGTGCTTCCTGTGATATGTTGTAAAATGTGGTACAAGACCAAAGGTTTCCTTTATGTACCGTTAAGTCCATTTTAAGTTGAATCCTTTTAAGGAGGGCATAGGACACTACCGGTCGTGAATCTTGTTTTCTTTCTTGTCTTAACATATTTATAAACTGCAAATCAAGCTGTGGCTGAGCCTTACAAAATTTCTAGTTTAGGGATCTGATTATTGTATATTTGCTTTTTGTGGATGATGTCCCTTGACTTTATCAGACTGTGACATACAGTATGCACAGGAGTGATTCAGATCTAGGTGTAGTGTGGTAGTGTTGAGGACTGGCATACCCATATATGAGGTTGTAGTTCTGCCCAGGAAAGGTCTAACTTATTTTCTTTTGATTAATGTAAGCAGCTGTCCCAAGTGGATGAGTTTTAAGTACTCCCTAGTATAATTCACAAATGAGGGTAGATCTTGAGATTGACAAAAATGCATATGCCTTTCTGCAATAATGGCATTTTTGCAAGCATTCTTTCAAACTGTGGTTGCCAAATGGGGAACTAAATCTTTATACAGC
Source organism: Polypterus bichir lapradei (assembly GCA_026402145.1). Taxonomy (NCBI): domain Eukaryota; kingdom Metazoa; phylum Chordata; class Cladistia; order Polypteriformes; family Polypteridae; genus Polypterus; species Polypterus bichir. Next base: position 66,509,742 of record JANRMT010062790.1, on the reverse strand, counting down.
TCTTTCAGTCTAATGGTCATTCTATGTCCCCTTCCACCTATAGGGTCACAAGCTGTTGGTAGCGAAGAAAAGAATGAAATCAGGAAAATGAAAATTGTACGATATACATATTCAACATGTTAAAAAGTGATTGTTATTTAAAGCCTGCAGTTATTGTATGAATGAAATGTGTTGTATATTTATATATTTATACTGAATTGTTACATTGCAGTGGTTTTAATTTTTTAGGTGCGACACATCTTGTGTGAAAAGCATAGCAAAATCATGGAAGCCATGGAAAAATTAAAATCAGGGATGCGATTCAGTGAAGTGGCATCACAATACAGTGAAGACAAAGCCAGACAAGGAGTAAGTATTAAATAATGTGAGACTGCAAAAACCTAAAATGATCAGATTAATTTTGGAAATCTGCATGTGCCACCCAGTAAGCATGGTGGACTAGTTTAAGTGGGGAAAAAAAACAGATTTGACTAGACAGCTGCAGTGAAGATGAAAAACTTTGTTATTGTAGTTTACATTTTTAGTTAAAAAAGAGATATCAGTAGTATTGTGTTGAGGCAATACAAATTGTCATCTGACCAACAGCTTTTCTGTTGTAGTGAAAACATAGGCAACAAAGTAGCACAGTGGTTAGTATGGCTGCTGTAAAGCTTGAGTAGAATGCATTTGAATCTCGGACACAGTCACTGTCTATGTGGAGTTTTCACATTTTCCTCTGGCTTTGCTGTGTTTGCCTGTGTGTTTGTTGTTGTTGTTGTTTTTTTTTTTTCTTTCTCTTCTCTGACTCTCTCTCTGTCTCTCTAAGGGTAGTCATTTTCATTTCACATCTCAAAGACTTGTATTAGGTTAATTGATAATTCTAAATTGACCCTGTATATATGAGGGAAGTATAAGTGATCCCCACAGTAAATTAATGCACCACACAGGATTAACTGCCAGGGTAGGCTTCAGCCCCAACAAACCTTAGTTGGATATTGAGGCACAAAAATGGATGGACTGATGGAAGTGGAATTCTAACTTTTCTATACTTTAGTACATACCTTAATTCTATGAACACTTGAAAGGAGACGCAAGCTCAAATGTTTATCAGTAGAAATGACGCCAAAGACTACCAACCTAAAACTGCATGTTGAAATACTGTGAGAGAGTGGATTAGGATAAATATTTAGGGTCAAAATTTGTTAACCATTTTGCATTTAGAGCAACAGTTTTTTACAGTTCTCTTTTTAACAGGGTGATCTTGGATGGATGACCAGAGGCTCGATGGTGGGCCCCTTCCAAGAAGCAGCATTTGCTTTACAAATCAGCTCCATGGATAAACCTGTGTATACAGATCCTCCAGTGAAAACAAAGTTTGGGTACCATATCATCATGGTTGAAGGAAGGAAATAGATATTAATTATTTTTCCTTTTTTTTTTTTTGTAACATAAATAAATCTATTTGAATATTTACATTCTTAACTCTTTAAGGATTACTGAAAACAGAACCTTTCAACATTTCCTTTCAGTTGTAAAGAATTGAGGATTCCTGCCAAAATAAACTCTTCAGCTTATACAGATGGGCTAAACTGTAAAAAGAAAACCATATACACTATACTTAAGCCTTTAGCTTACTTTTTTTCTCTCTGAAAGATTACTGTTGGCACCCATAGCAGATGTTGTCTGAAGGAATAATTTTAAATAAAGAAAATCCAAATCTGTGTTATTTTACTTTTGTGTTATTTCTATGCCAGTGTTAAGGCATTATTTTTTAACAGACTAACATTCCAAATAATTTAAAGCTAACTTGAACCATGTGTTTGATAAACTTACATATTTTGTGATAGTACCTCTCAAGACATTATGTAAAATACTAAAATACATATGTGGGCTTCAAGGATAAACAGAATAAAATGGTTAAAGCAAACACTCTTATAACAGAAATGGAAATTAAGAGTGCATATTAGAAAGGAAAACAAGTTTGAACAAATGGGTTTTGAGTTCTGTTTTTTTTTTTTTTTCTTCAATAAAATTCAGTCTAAAGACTTCAGCTAAAGAGGGAGTGGGTTGCAGATTTGAAGTGCTCTTGAACTAAAGACTTAGGCCGTCCATGGAGCAAAGATGGAAGGAAGAATGGAGTGAACCAGATGTAATATAATCTTTAAGATGATGCAGTAAACCCGGGTGCTAGATCATAAAAGTTTTGTAAGAGGCAGGAGAACTGTAATCGTATTGATATTTAATTGAAAGTCTCTGGCTTTTATATAGGACAGATGTTATGTGATTGTGGGCCTTACTACAAATAAAGAAGCATTCAACATATTTGAATTAATTGTGTATTAGAAGATTAGCAGAAATGCAAAGCCAAATTAGTCATAGGCTGATAAATTCCTGATTATTAGCGTTTCTACAAATGTAGGATTTGAAGGATGAAATGATGTATTACAAAGATGAGAGCAATACATGATGAGGTACGGAATTATGAGATGCTGAAGTGGCCAGGTGTGGATTTTTGACAATTTCAGATTTATCATTCGAGAAATGCTTTAACTTAAGAAGGGCATCCAGTCATAGAATATTAAGAAGAGTTTCAGAGAGTGTTCTGTGTCACTTTTTAGGATAAGCTAAACTCATTTTTCAAATCTACATGTGAAGTCGACATATGGTTGTTGATGATAGATTGCTATCCAGTCTAATATTATTTCTTGTCTTGTACCCAATGCTTGCTGGGTCAGCCTGACAATGATAGAATGCTCACAGTTTGGAAAATAGATTAATGTACAAATGCTAATGTAAAGAAAACAAAACAAAGTAAAAAAAAAAAAAACGTCAATCGTTTACTATTCGAGATTGCTGTTGTATGCTTATGTTGATCTCTTTCAGTGCACTTTCATAAATAGCTGACCAGACAACGTGATAAAAGCAACAGAGGCCTTTATTTGCTTACTGCGAAAAAAGCTAACAACGTTAGCTTTAATATGTGCCTCTCACGGCTCGTGTCCTTTCTTCTTCGCTAGCTTGCGTTTCTGTTCTTTTTTTGCACATGTGCATATAACACGCTCAATTTAATCAATAACGAGGTACACCATACTGTGTTATTTTAACCAGCTTACTACATAATAATCATATGTTGCACTTTTTACAGTAATTATTGCATTGGAAATATGTTTGAATAAGTATTAATTGCTTCTGGTTATTTAATTTACTTTGTTAATGTGTTTAGTTAGGAGTCGGCTATGGCAACGGTATTGAAAGCGATCCAGTGTTTTTATTTACACTGTAATTCATATATAATGTAATCGTATGTAATGTAATGTTTATGCTTTATTTATAGAACGTAAAATATTTATAATGTACTTTATATTTATTATTTTCTATAACATCGCTCATGTCTCGCTGAATAGTCCGTTATTTTGACGTAATTTCAGTGATGGTCCGTACGATTGTCGAATTCCCATGTTTAAGAGTCGAAATTGCGCACAATACAATGTCCAATGTTTAATATAGTATTATATGATTAATGTGCTCATCAAAGCGGAGTTGGTCTGTTTAATTATTTAACTGTGAATACTTACTTTGAGAAAAGAGGCCCCTATTACAGGTTGGAGCATTCCACAAGATCGGAAAAATTCTCGGGTTCTGTTGGTTTATCTCAGTTCGAGTTGAGCGAGCGACTATGGAGGTGAAGTATTGTTGATTTAATTCTTGTACTAATTAGACATTAACATGAAGCTTCTTTTAGTAACACGTAGGTTTTTTTATTTCCTCAGCGATTCGTGACTGTAAATATGAATTTAGCGAATTAGGTTTTATTAATTTTGATCGGTATACTGTGCCATCAGGCAACTTCGAGCCGGAGTCCACTGTGGACTACAATCCTTGGTGGTCTCTATCGTATTAGTATAGATGAACATCATTAGGCAAACCAGTGCCCAAAATAAAACTGAACGACTGGCGCCGAAAGTACGAGGGTCTTGTGTTGGAGTTAAGCGTGTTAGTTAAATGATGCCTTTATTTAATGGTAGCGTATATTGTAAGATATTAGCTAGGACGATCTTTTGTGCATGGGGATTCTAATGAGGAGATCAGGCGAGTTTTGTAAAATGACAGTGGATCTTTGCGGCACTTATCAAGTTAAGGTATCGTCTTGACCAAACTAGCGCAAGATCTATAAACCCCTCCGCCGACGTCACAGTCCTGGAGTGTCGGGGTACATTTCCCACCTAAGCACGTTTCTAGCGTTAGACTGAAACGCTCCTAAACCGCTTGAAACTAACCACACTTAAGCATTCACGCAGCGATCGGTTTAGAAAATTCTACCTTACAGCAGGTTTCGACCGTCTTCGGCCAAACGCATGTTCCATTGAAAGTGACTGTAAAACCCTGGTTAAAACCCTGGTTAAACACACACACACACACACACACACAAGGACGGTTTGAAAGCAACTCGATAGGAAGTCAATGCCTCTTCCTGGATGAAACAGTTCCTTGAACTAGAAGCGGAAAAAACCCGTTAATGACAGCTATTGAGAGACAGATTAAAAGTAGCTTGTAATCAAGTGACGACAACTGGACACAAGTCATAAAACACACGTAGTTTTAAAATGTTAAACTTTGGTACAGGCGTTTCAACAAATAGAGCTGTAGCGCTGTGCTCATCTTCACAGCCCTCATGTAATTTGCATGTGCTTTTCTGGATTGAGTGACTCAGTGGTTGTCCTCAATTAAGAAAACACGTTTAGTTCTTAAGTATAAGGCCAGGTTTATACTTCACGCGACATGACGGGTGCTCCAGCGGACGCTGCTACTACGCAAGTGTTTCACTGTTTATACTTGCGCGGGTATTTTACGTAAATCTGGAAGAATCCACCAAGTGGCAGTGGGAGATATCACGGTGAGAACAGGTTCGGCTTCACTGTGTTGTGAGTTGCCTGGAACACCCATTAAATTCTAATGACACCTTACCCCAATATCTCTGAAAAGGATGTTTAATGATTAAATCCATCAATCCAGGGATGTGTCCATTCTAGCAAGCATTGGGCAGGAGGCTGAAACAATCCCTACACGGGGCATCTGCTCATGGCAAGGTGAATACAAGCACTCGCATACACTAGCGTCATTTTCGTGTCACCAAATCTGCATATCTTTGGACGGAAACCGGAGCACACTGTGGAAACCCAGCAGGAAAACATGTAAACTCCAGACAGGGAATACCTGCGAGACAGCAGTGCTACCACTCCGCCACTGTGTCACCCCCATGTGTGTAATTATTAACCATATTCATTATTTAAACAAAATTAACAATTTATCCGTAAAATGTAACATACATACTTTAATACATTTCATCATAAGAGTGATATCAAGTATAAATGTAAGGATTCTAAATGTGCAGAGAGTTGGAATATAATACATTTAATGTGTTCTGATTGCTGCTGTCAGGTCAGGAGGAAGCACCAGAAAAAAAAAGATGGTACAAAAGTTGGTATGTGAGACTTTTAAAATGGATTGTGTCAGTACGATTGGGAATATGCGACGCTTGAATATAAAAGCACCACGACTGCATCTGTATGTCTGCATTTTGCTTCACCACATCGAACCATTCATCAAACATCGAAGCGCACACATCGATCCAGTAGGATCCGCATAGAGGCATTCTGTTACATGTAGATAGTAAGCAGAGACTCTGACGTAACATTCCAACTTTTATTACACTGCGCCCCCTGACTTTTTGCTGGTATTGCAACTCACGCACGCGAAGCGTTTATTTCTGAGTACCTGCTCAGAGGAGGCATCAACTGAATGCTGGAAATGCGCGGCAGCCATGATGAGTATGCATTCTGAGCGTGAAGTATAAACAAGCCCTAACGCGATGCATGCGCGAGTTCAAGTACCACCAAAAAGTCAGGCGGCGCATTGTGATCAAGTTGGAACATGATGTTAGAGTCTCTGTTTACTATCTACAGTATATGTGACAGAAGGTGGCTTTGCAGATCCTATGAGGGGCCAAATAGGCTGTAAATTATATATTTTTGTGCGTAATCTATTGGTTTACATGTGAACACTGTTGGTTTATGAATATTTACTATCGGTTTGCACCATACATAATTTGGTTGCGTGTGTACAATACTGGTTTCATTCATAGGAACTGTATTGGTTTGTGTCCTTATATGATCGATTTGTGCGTGAACTATATCCGTTTGTACATGCATACCACTGGTTTGCATATGAACTATTTTGATTTGCTTGTGTATTATCATTGGTTCCACTATGTTTGTTATTGGTTTGTGAATGAACTGCACAGGTTTACACTTATGTAATTACATAATTTGTTTACGTGCATTCTGTGCCATTCTAACAATGGATTTGTGTATGCACTTTATTGGTTTCATGCACGTCTTATACTGGTTTCATGTGGGTAACATGTTGGTTTTGCGCTTGAACTCTATTAATTGTATGTGTGTACTGTGTCGGTTTCTCTTACAAAACATACTTTTTATGCATACACACCCTATTGCAACTTTGTGTATGAACTGTGTGGACCACCAGGGGGCATACCGCTCTCCAAACCCCAAAATAGACAGGCTGAGACACAAGGCTTGCCAGGCAACACATCTTTATTTAATTGGGGAAATGTTTTTCTTTTGCTCCCCATTACACATCCCAGTATAAAGCACCAGATATATGTAACGCAGTCCTTTTCTTCCTCTCTCTTTCTCTGTCTCCATTCCTTCTCCCGCAACATTTGTCCTCCACCTCCCAACTTGTGATTGTTGACTGATGGTGAATCAGATGGAAGTGCCCCAGGTGTTTCTTGACCTTCTCCTAGCTGCATTTCAGGGAGTGGCGGAAGTTGTGCTCAAAGATTTCAGTTGTAGCTACAGCACCCCGTGGCAGCACCCACGGAGCCCAACAGTTGGGCTTGCTGACTGATGGTGAAGCAGCTGCTCTTTAGCATCTCGGGGAGGATACTGTCCCAAAGAGATTCTTTGCCTTGGTCCTTCCACCCAGCCAACATTCTGGCTGGGTCATGGTCCTGACCATCCATCACAGTGCCCCTCCCTCAGCTGAGCACCATTAGGCAAGGCGTCCTTGTCCCACAAGGGCTACCATTCTCCAGGATGGGAAATCCAAAAATCCGTCCTGAAATAAAACAAGAAGAAAAGGACGGGGAATCGCTGCGCCAGTGCAACCAAGTGACATCTCCTGGCATTCTGTTGGGACAGCACCTTCAACCATGTCCCAGAACACAGAATTCATAGCACCTTTTCTCCCCTCCTTCTATCGGTGCCCTGAGGAAAAGAAAGCATTGTGGGAAGCTGTACCCAATTTTACGCTCATCTGACGTCAGCTTGTCTTTCCTCCCTCGTAGAGAGCGATCCTCCATCTCATGCAAGCTCCCTGGCTCACGTGCTGCACTATGCGGAGACCCGGCCCTTCTTTTCCAAGTCCTCCTTCTACTTTTGGGTGCAGCAACAGTCTGGGTCTCCCTATGGCAATAAGAGAGGCCCCGTGCTTTCTGTGCTCCCTTTTTTGAAATGTGACCATTGCTGATATTTGAGGCAGGGCGTTCTGAGCAACGGCATCAACAACCCAGCTCCTTTTACGCGCCTCAAACATTTCTGCCTCTACCACAAAATTGGTCATTAGTCCCTTATTCATTGTAGAGCTCAAGGCTACTTGGTACCCGCTACTTGTTAATCGCAGGTCCCTTTGGCTCTGCATCTCTCTTTCTTGTACGGTACAGGCGTCACCTACCTGTACTGCTGTATCCAGTTGGCTGGAGAATCCCGTGCCATTCCTCCTTAGCCATTTATACATCACTTTCAAAGGTGCCTCGGCTATCTGCTGCATTGTGTTGATCGCCTTCTTCAGGGGTTGTAGGATCTGTAACAAATCACATATGGGCTGGAGCACTCTTTCCAACTCCTGTACACTCCCAAGATCGTTCATTTTATTGTCCGGCAGCCCATTTGGGCTTTGTTCATTCCCGTCCATGGCCAGGAGCTACTGCGCCTGTGCATTTCCTGTGCCGCTGCATTCAGGGTGGTAAAGTCTTAGGGTGGAAGTTCGCAAACAATGCCCCCCCCCCATGTCGCAGCGGGATCCAAGGAAATACACAATCAATCCTTTTACCAGTATTAAGAAGAGTGCTTCGGCCCTTTGGTGTTGTAAGACTCCAGACAATCATCCTCCTCGCTTCTGTATTCAGAGTACAAGCATGCCCTTGCTGCTTGCCTCACCGTCACTCCATGGATCAGTGTGCTTTGGCCACAGACGTGGAACATTCACCATCTATAAAGTAGGTGTATGGAACAGGCACAAAACTTTCCCAGGGCAAGCTGTCCCTGGGCCCAACACCTACCGCTCAGATCCCGTCATCCGGAACTTCCTTCTCCCGGGTTGCCGCTCTTTGTTGCCCGCCGCTCTGGGAAATACTTGTGACGGTGAGTGCTTGGCTACTCACAGCCTTTGGACCTCGCCTAGCAGTCTTCTTCCCCATCAGTAGGAACGCTGCGTCTGTGAGCCTTTTTAATGGGCGCTGCGAGGTTGCTGACACATTTTTAGTGTGCTGGTACTGGCAGTGCTGCATTGGGTTGGCCACAAGAAAATTCTTTTTTAAAATGGGGCTCCTGCCAGCAGACAGTCAGGAAGTCCCATTTGGGATGCCACTTGTTGACCACAAGGGGGTGCAACTGTATCAGTTCTCTGTGCAAACTATACTGGTTGTTCACGTGATCTTCGAGGGACACGAAACAGGAATTTAAGGGCCGGTAGAGTTATGGAGTGTGAAGAAAAGTGGGTAGGAGACCGATCTGCGTTATTTTTTTTTCACTCAATATGCAAAAGGACTTGGTGGTAATTATTACTATTTAACAGAATCTAACCTTGAGTCCTTAATGAACACAAGGCTGAAGTTAGGTATGTATTCGGCCGTCTTCTTATTCGCTCCCAGCTGCATACTTGCTTGCAACCCATGACTGTACTTTTTCCCACAGCTTTTGCAAACCAGTTACTTATTCTAAAGGCAAATATTCTACATTTACAACTGACACCTTTATCCAAAATATAATTAGTTACTGCTGGTTACATTTCTTTTGCCAGTGACCCACCGAGCCGCACAGACAGGTGAAGTGACTTGCTTGTGGTCACACAGTGTCAGTATCAGGACTTGAATACACAAATGCAGGGTAGAAAGTTCAAAGCGCTAACCACAATGTCCTAATGCTTGCACATTTTCGTGTTTATTTATTGTAATAATATAAATGTCTCCGTTCTTTGAAAAGCTAAATATTCCACATTTAGGACCTGCATGGCATGGGTGAGTTACATCATATTGGGCTACCTTACCTTTCACAGTTTTGTGACAAGGCAGATAGATGCGTATTTAAGACGCAGCTGAGTTTTGCCCTGCCCAGTGTAGGCACCTGGGTTAACTGACAAAGTATTCCATATCCAATATCTGATAAATGGGATTTACTGTGATATTTAATGGGCACTGTAAAGGGTTAAATCATGTTGGACCACCTTTAACAGATTCCTTTGTTAAATTAAAGTTGAGTTTAACATTTTTATATATTTATTTATTTTTTCAAATGATTGACCAGTTTGTAATGATGCTGATTAATGTACACGCTATAAAACATTTTGCCTAGCTGTTAAAATAGAATAAGAAGCTGGTTTGCAAAAGCTGTGTGAAAAAGTAACTGACTGCAAGCATATACTGGATGTAGCAAGGAGTGAATAAAAAGCCATCCAAATGTGTACCTAACTTCAGCCCTGTGATCATTTCAGAATTAAGGGAAAATAGTTAGAAATAATTTACCACCAAGTCCTTTAACAAACAGAGTAATATGAAAAAGTTTCCAATCCCTTTAAAAGTCATCCTAATTTTCTGTATGACAAGAGATTTGTCCACATATTTAGCAATTATGTTTTTTTTTGTGATCTCTTGTGCTGTAACAACACATTTCCAAAGTCCAGATAAACCCTTTTTGTAGATATGAGTGAGTGTTTGCAAGTATTCAAGCCCAATACATTCATACTTTGTCGAGAACCTTTTTGTCGAGAACCCTTTTGCTGCGGTAACAGCCTTCATTCTTTTGGGGTATGTAAGTATGTCCCAGTTCTGCAAATTGTTCAGGAGTGATTATTCACCATTCTTCTTGGCAGGATTTCTAGAGACCCTCTGTGTTGGTGGGGTGGCACATCTGAACAGCAGTTTTCAACTAGTGCCACAGATTCTCAACAAAGTTAAGATCAGGGCTTTGACTTGGCCATTCTAAAACATTCACCTTTCTGTTTTTGAGCCATCCCAGTGTCACTTTGGCCTAATGCTTAGCCATTATCTCTTCAACTCTGACAAGATTCTCAGTCCCAACACATGAAAATCATTCCCATAGCATGATGCTGCCACCACCATATTTATATATACAGTACCTATATCATCATAGGTATGGTGTTTCTTGAGGCATGGGCAGTGTTCGTTTTATGCCACACATACCTCTTTGAAGTCTGGTTAGAAAGTTATATTTTGGTCTCATCTGACCATACAACCTTCTCCCACATCTTAACTGGGTTTTTTCATACTTTGTGACAAATGCCATACATGCTTTTATGTGGACCTTTTGAAAGAATGGCTTCTTCCTTGCTACCTTCCAATAGAGGCCTGTTTAATGGAGAGCTCTCGAAATTGTGGACCCCTGCACTTTCACTCCAGTTTCAGCCAAAGAGCATTGCAGACTTCTTGAGAGTGACGGAGGGATTTCTAGTTGCCTCTCTCACCAGTCGATTTCTTGCTGTGATGTTTATTTTTGAGGGATGGCCTGTTTTAGTACGAGTCTGGGTGCTGTGGTAAACCTTCCTCTTTCTGATGATGGACCCAACAGTGCACAATGGGACATTCAAACTCTTTAATATTTTTTATAGTCATTCCCTGCCTTGCGCATCTCAATAACTTTGCTTCTCACATCAGTAGAATACTTGCTCCTTTGTCTTCATTTTTGCGGTGATTGTCAAAGGCTACAACCGTTACAAAGGGAGCTTTTTTATCCATAGAGATATAAAAAACTCACAAGTAGCACCTCATTATGTTTAATTATGTCTGTCACCCATGTAATTAACTTGTCATTGATGTAAACATGTAGCTTCCAGGCCCCAAAGGTTTAAATACTTGTGTAGACACTAACTTTGGAGTTTTTCTTCCTTAGTTAAATATCTACAGAAAATGGTTTATTTTGACTTTGGAAATGTTTGTTACAGCATAAAAAAAACTGCTGAATGAATGAATTTGTGTATAGATATTTTGCCTTGCACAAAATTATGATGACTTTCAATGGGATTGAATACTTTTGCATGCCTCTGTATGTCTGTGAAAGGGCTTGGTGGTAATTATTTTTAACATCTGAAATGATTATGGGACAGAAGTTAGGTACACATTCAGTTGGCTTTTTATTCACTCCTAGCTACATATATGCTTGCTGTCACCTACTTATTCACAAACCAGCTGCTTCTTCTATGTCAACAGCAAGGCAAAATATTCTACAGCGTGTACATTAATCAGCATCATTACAAACTGGTACGTTATTTGAAAAAAATAAATATTCCACATTTTGGTCCTACACGGTCCTTTTTCACACAACTTTTATATTATGCCAATCAATATATTCGTTGCAGATTTGCAAGCATTGTTTTTATAGTGGTTAAGACTTTGCACTTTTAAACTCTGAATTTGTGGGTTCAAGTCCTGATAATGATTGATTTTGATAAATGTTTATGCACCCAATATCAATGATAGGGAATTCATGCAAAATGTATTTGGATCCATTCCCAATGTAAAAACTCATAAAATTATAATGGCTGGGGACTTTAACTGTGTTTTAAGTCCACTCTTAGATAGGTCTCCTGTCACAGGGGGGATGACATCTAACACTGCAAAGACAATTGCACAGTTTTTAACTGACCACAACCTATCAGACCCCTAGAGGTTTCTAAACCCAAACTCCAGAACATATTCCTTCTACTCACCAGTGCATCATTGCTACTCAAGAATTGATTATTTCTTTATAGATAATAATTTCTTGCCTACGATTAAATCTTGCAGGTACAATGCTATTGTTATTTCCAACCATGCCCCTCTGATCTTGGAGCTAAAATCATTATGCCCCACAACACCCATCTCGCAGATGGCATCTTAGCCCACTTCTATTAGCAGACAAGAACTGTACATAATTTATATCCAAACAAATCAGTTTCTTCCTAGAGACAAATACATTCTCAGAGGTCTCTGCAAGAATACTCTGGGAAACACTATAGGCCTTCTTAAGAGGACAGATTATTTAATATCTATCCCACAAAAATAAATTAGAAACCAAGAAGGTATCACAGCTAACCAGCAAAATTACTAGAATAGATGAAGAACATGCTAGGTGTCCAAGTGAGGCTCTTCATAGGGAAAGGCAGGCTTTGCAGTCAGAACTCAACTTCTTAACAATCCAATGAAATTGAACAATTCATTTTTAAATCAAGACATTATTACTATGAACACAGAGAGAAAGCTAATACGCTCTTAGCTTAACAAATCCACAAGGAAGAAGTTCACAATGCAATCCCAGCAATCACCAACACGAACGGAGATAAAATCATTGACCATAAAAATATAATGCAAATATTTAGAGACTACTATAAATCCTTATATTCTACTGAGTTTAAAGAAGACAACACACAATCTAATGCATTTCTAGATACATTACAGATATCACAAATAGATACTTTTAGTGCAGAAGAACTCGATAAACCTCTAGTGCTATCAGAATTACTAGATGCTATAAAGTCACCTCAAAGAGGGAAATCAGCAGGCCCTGATGGCTACCCTGTAGAATTTTATAAGAAATTCTCCACTCAGCTAGCTCCCCTCTTATTAGCAACATTTACAGAAGCTAGAGGCAATAAATTCTACCTCAAACGTTTTGCCAAGCATTAATCCCCATCTTTCCTAAACAAAATAAGGACTTATTACAGCATACAGACCAATTTCACTTCTAAATAATGATGTTAAGATACTCTCAAAAATCCTAGCTAGAAGAATGGAGAAAGTGCTGCCTTCGGTAATATCACAAGATCAAACTGGATTTATTAAAGACTGACACAGCTTCCAAGCTTCAACACCTGTTTAATGTAATATATTCACCAGCAAAGTCAAACACCCCAGAGATGATATTATCGTTGGATGCAGAAAAAGCATTTGACATAATTGAATGGAACTTCCTTTCCACTACATTAGAGAAATTTGTGTTTGGCCCGGACATTTGTGCATGGATCAAACTACTGTATACCAATCCAGAAGCTTCAGTTTGTTTTAACAACATTTGTTCAGACTACTTTAAACTAGAACGTGGTACCAGACAAGGATGTCCCTTGTCACCACTGCTATTTGCAGTTCATTGTCAAAATGCTTATCAGATAAAGGGGATTTTTAGAAAAGGACTTGAACAGAAAATTTCTCTATATGCAGATGATATGGTACTGTATGTATCAGACCCACAAAATACTGTGCCTGCAGTCTTAACAGCACTTACAGAATTTCAAAAGATCTCTGGTCTCAGAATTAATTTGAATAAAAGTGTGCTCTTTCCAGTAAATTTTCAAGCATATAATATTAGATTGGACACCTTCCCTTTTATCATTGCAGATCAGTTTAAATACCTAGGGGTAAACATCACAAATAAAATAAAGCTATTTATCAACAAAATTTCACCATCTGTATGGAAAAAATTAAACAAGACTTGCATAGATGGTTAACCCTTCATCTCACTCTGGCTGGAAGAATTAACATTATTAAGATGAATATCCTTCCTAAGCTTCTCTTTTTATTTCAAAACATTCCAATATACTGTACATGAATAAATCATTTTTTAAGCAATTAGATTCAACCATAACCTTATTTATTTGGAACTCAAAACATCCATGTATCCAAAGAGCGACCCTACGAAGACCTAAGGCAGAAGGTGGCATGGCTCTACCTAACTTTCAGTTTTATTACTGGGCAGCAAACATACAAGCTATTAAAACCTGGACACAAATAGATGAACATACATAGGCTTGGTCCACAGTAGAAATAAAAACCTACAGTACTTCTTTATATTCCCTGTTTTGTGCCTCTATAAATGCAAGTTATCACCAATATACTAATAACCCAATTGTGCTTACTCACTCAGAATATGGAACCAATGTAGAAAGCATTTTAAGATGGAGAATCTTTTATCTGTGGCACCTCTGCAAGAGAACCACCTTTTTCAACCCTTTCAAACATATGCAGTTTTTAATATCTGGAAAACATTTGGGATTAAATTGCTTAGAGATCTTTATGTAGAGAACATCTTTGCATCCTATGAACAATTACATCCCAAATTTAACTTTCCAGCAACACATTTCTTTCACTATCTTCAAATTAGGAACTTTGTTAAACAGAACCTGCCCGATTTTCCCCATCTCGCACCCTCCTCTACGCTGGAAAAGATATTGCTCAGTTTCGAGGACTCAGACAGCATTTCTACAATATATAAATCCAAGAGGACAATGGGAAAAGATCTATCACTCAATGTATCAGAAAAGGAGTGGAAGGTAACAATGCAGAGAATTCACTTGAGCTCCATATGCGCAAAGCATACAATTATTCAACTCAAAATTATATATCAAGCACATCTGTCTCGCTTAAAACTGTCCAAAATGTTTCCAGGGCAAGATCCAACCTGCGAACGCTGCAATCAAGTCCCAGCCTCACTGGGTGACATGTTTTGGGCCTGCACCAAATAAACATCATTCTGGACAAAAATTTTTAAGTGCCTTTCAGACAGCCGTGGTGTCACAATCCCTTCTAACCCATTAACAGCTGTGTTTGGTGTTCTTCCAGATGGGCTTACAGCGGAGAAGGACAGACAAACTGTGATTGCCTTCACTACACTATTGGCACAAAGACTTATATTGCTAAACTGGAAGAATCCTAACTCTTCTCTTTTAAGTCAGTAGGTAACTGATGTTTTATACTCTTTGAAATTGGAAAAAATATAATTCTCAGTTAGAGGATCTGTGCAGAACTTTTTCAAAACCTGGCAGGATCTAATCATAATATTTTAGAATAAGCTCTTAAAGCACTGAGGAAGTAATTTTCTTCCTATTTCTTTTTCTTCTCTATTTACCTTTATCCACCTATTAAACTCATAAATTTATGTAATTTTACAAGCTTTAAGTTTTACTCCGTTAGCCATGATCCTTTGCCTTTAGAATAAGTAACTGGTTTCAAAAGCAAGTCACTTCACCTGTCTGTGTGGCTCGGTGGGTCGCTGGGCATAAGAAATGTAACCAGCAGTAACTAATTGTTGTAGTTTGGATAAAGGCATCAGTGGTAAAAGTAGAATATTTTCCTTTAGAATAAGTAACTGGTTTGCAAAAGCTGTGTGAAAAAGTACAGTCACAGGTTGCAAGCAAAGATGGACCTGGAAGCAAACAAGAAGATGGCCAAATACATACTGTGACAGATAGGGGGCGCTATCGCTCCCTTGAACCCCTGTCCAAGACTCCAGACACCAAGTAAAAGTCCAAAAGTTGGCTTTATTTATATGCAACAGTGCACAAAGCACCCTCTCCTCCACAATACTCATTCAATTCACCAATACAATAACAGTAAACTCTCCACCACTCCCAGACGCGTTGCCCTCCTACCACCCAGCTCAGCTCGCCGTCTGGGAGCTCCCACAATCCTTTTATATTCCCTGACCCAGAAGTGTTCCAATCCCCAGTCCATGTGATCTATCACTTCCGGGTCAGATAAAAAGTCCTTTTCTTCACCCCGGAAGCACGTCATTCCCCTTGTCCATGTGATTCGGACATACTTCCAGGGCGTAAGGCAAATAACCATTGTTCCTTCCTGCAGCATCTCCTAGTGGCCCCCATGGTATCCAGCAGGGCTGTGTATAAAAACGCCAATGTCTATGATGCCCTGCTGGTCTTCAGGGAACCTTCATACTGCAGGGAGGGCTCCACCTGGCGGCTTTAGGGGTATTGGCAGGGATGAACGGCCGGCCATACACCACAATACCTAATTTCAGCCTTGTCTTCATTACAGACTCATGGGTAGATTCTGTTAAATAGCAGTAATTACCACCAAGTCCTTTCACAAATGTATTGTGAAAAAAAGAAAATACTGCACCACTTTATTGCAGGTCCGTCTCCTGCCCACTTCTCTTCACACTCCATGACACTGCCGACCCTTGAGTTCCTGTTTCTTGCCCCTCCCATTGCTGACGAAGATCATGTGAACTACCAATATAGCATGTAGGCATCTTCCAGATTTACATAAAGTATGCACACAAGTATAAACAGTACACCATTTGCGTAGAAGCAGCGTCTGCTGGAGCACGAGTCGCAAGGCATGAAGTATAAACCCGGCCTAAGGACACCTTCTCTTCAGTACTGTGATCACCAGGAATAAAAGCACAAAAGTCATTAAAGACATTCCAAAAACTTAACAACCACCTCAAAGTCTACAAAATGGAAATCAGGATGTTTTTTTCCTGAAAACCACTTCTTTGAAAATGCTTGAAAATACTTGAAAACACCCGAAAAGCACCAGAAAAGTCACAAAAACGTTAGGTAAAACATTTGTAGAAAGCCATAAAAAAAGCTTGTAAAATGCTGGAAATTGACAATGCTCAAGTGTGAACAGGCCCTTAAAATTGGTAGCGCTTCATCCATGATGTGACCCTCACAATCAGTAGGTCTAGCTGTTTGGTTTGCACTACGTACTTGTAGCTTATGAAGCAATGACATTCATCTCCTAGGTTGTTGACCTTTGGTTAATAAGTTAAAATTTACGGTGATGTATACATAGTATTTCTAAAGTTCTTGAATTTTACAAGAATATCTCAACGCTGTCCGAAGCAAGGACCCACGATCTCTGCTATGCGCACATACAAATTCACCCAGACACTGGGACACGGTGCAAGTAAAATTCAAGGCTAATACTAATAGCCCCAGAAAGCTGCCGTAATCGTGGCTCTCAAAGGAAAACGGCATTAATAGACATTTGAACGTGAACCCAGCATATGCAGGCTTAAAACGAAGAACACCTAAATAATAAAAAAGACTTTATGACCAGTAGCCTCCAAACCCCACATTATTGATCTCCCCATCGCATCATCTATACTAATAAAAGGTAAAGCCCTCACTGACTGACTCACTCACTCAACCATCACTAATTCTCCAACTTCCCATGTAGGTAGAAGGCTGAAATTTTGGCAGGCTCATTCCTTACAGGTTACTTACAAAAGTTAAGCAGGTTTCATTTCGAAATTCTCTGCATTACGATCATAACGGTCGACAACGTCTGCCATGTTAAACTTTCTTATTTATGGCCCCATCTTCACAAAATTTGGTAGGCAGCTTCCCTGCGCTAACCGAAACCGATGTACATACTTATTTCGGTGGTATGACGCCACTGTCGGCCGCCATATTGAACTTTCCAACGGTCTTTGTTGCCCTCACTGACTCACTGACTTACTCATCACTAATTCTCCAAATTCCCGTGTAGGTAGAAAGCTGAAATTTGGCAGGCTCATTCCTTACAGCTTACTTACAAAAGTTAGGCAGGTTTCATTTTGAAATTCTATGCGTAACAGTCATAACGGTCGACAACGTCCACCATGTTAAACTTTCTTATTTATGGCCCCATCTTCACGAAATTTGGTAGGAAGCTTCCCTGCGCTAACCGAAACCGATGTATGTGCTTATTTCAGTGGTATGACGCCAATGTCGGCCGCCATATTGAACTTTCCAACATCACTAATTCTCCAACTTCCCGTGTATGTAGAAGGCTGAAATTTGGCAGACTCATTCCTTACAGCTTACTTACAAAAGTTAAGCAGGTTTCATTTAGAAATTCTACGCGTAACGGTCATAATGGTCGACAACGTCCGCCATGTTAAACTTTATTTATGGCCCCATCTTCACGAAATTTGGTAGGCGGCTTCCTGCACTAACTGAAACCGATGTAAGTACTTATTTCGGTAGTATGACGCCACTGTCCGATGCCATATTGAGCCTTCCAACGGTCTTTGTTACCTATGGGCCCATCTTCAAGAAATTTGGTACGTGGGTTCCCAACGTTAACTGAATCCTACTTACGTACATATATACATCCATAGCCTGCAGCTCGGTCGCCGTGTGAGGTGGCGTTGCGTCCCCCATCCCCACGCCTCCCACGTTGTTGGCTGCCTGCCTATATAAGGCCGTCCGTTGCTCTGGTCTCTTCATTCCCTTCCTTGCTTTGCCACGGTATTCACCTATCCCTGCTGATAACTGCAGCCTTTTTATTTAATTGACGGCTTCTCCGCTGTTTTATTGTTCGTTTATTACGATTATAGTTATTGTATAGGTATTTTAGACTTAGTTTACATTGTTCAGTTACCCTTTTATTTAATCCACGGCTTCTCCGCTATTTTATTGTTCGTTTATTATGATTATAGTTATTGTATAGGTATTTTAGACTTAGTTTACATTGTTCAGTTATCCATTTCCTTTATCGTTCCAACCATACCCCCATTAACATGTCTATCGAGGTGATCACCATCGATCAAAGAACTGTCACTTACCGAGTGGTTTCCATGCCCAGAGATGGCGCCTGCCTTTTCCATTCTCTGTGTTACATATTGCACGGCCATATCAGGCTCATTCTTGATATCCTGAGGAACATTGTGTCTTATGTATTGAATGACTGGGAGGTTCAAGGTGTGGACTGATGACGGTACAAGAGATAATTATACTACACAGGAGCACTAGAAGAGTGAAAAACTTAAGCCCTTCACCTATGGTTCTGCATGTGAGTTGATGGCTGCCACTGAATTGTTCGGTTGTTGCTTTCAAGTGTATCGAAATGGCCGAAATATTTTACGCCTTTGGACAACCGCCAATGCCTCTTAAACATTTTAGATTCACAGGTGACAATTTGAGTAGTGGACACTTTGATGTTTATGAATGTTTAAACTCTCAAAAGCTGGATGCGAAGTTATCGATGAAACTGGTTGTATGCTTACAACGTTTGACAGATGCCGAATGTCACTTCAACACAACAAGTCCTGCAAATACTAACGTAATTGAAACAAACCATGAAACTCAAACCGATTATGACAGCAGCAATCCAAGCTGTGAGATTTGAGGCAAGATTGCTTTTCACATGGCCGACTGTACGTTGCATGCTCAAGAGTAAGCTCAGTGCACAGCTTGGTCATATTACAACCGGAGGGCCGAACTGACAACGTGGCATACAAAGAGATCCTTAACAAATAATTATTGGTATATTTTCCCACAGTTTAAAAAGGTTTACTTTTCTTCTTAATAAAAATTTTAAGGCAGTACTTCGCCGCTGCAAAGCGCGGGTATTTTGCTAGTTTGCTCTATATTGCCTTTGATTTATGTATTTCTAATCATGTTACTCTGATGATGACACCTGGTAGGTTGTTGAAAGATTAGGAATAAAAATTTTAAGATACATGATTCATTCTCTCTCTTCCTTTGTGTATTACTAGCTATAAATATGCAAACTGTATCACAGACCTTGGCTTCCACCAGCATTCATATTTACTGTACATACACAAATACTAAAAACACTTAGGCCACTTTAGCAATGCCAATTGACCTAACTTTAATCAGGCTAAAGTTTAGTAAGTGGAGTACAAATCTTTCAACAAGAAGGCAGAGTGGTAGTGCAGAGCTGTCATTCCTGCCTCACAGGATCAGGTTCTAAATGGAACTTGTATGTTCTCCTCATGTATTTACAGGTTGATTGGTATCCGTGTCAGTGAAATTACTCACTCAAAACATTGTTTTTATCGTGCATATGCAAGACACGTGATGTGGCTCTTTCAAAAATCTGTTTTTTATTAAAAATACAGTGCAGTGTAATCAGTTTGGTTAAGATTTATAATTACCTGTATAAAGTACAATGAAACTAATATGGGCCAGTTGCTCTTTGCTGGGGATGATCCTGTACTGGTCTCGTCTTAATGCATTTTTAATGTAACAAGGCCAACTTAGGGATTTAGTGCTGTTGCAGTGTATCTCAGAACTGCAGATTAACAGCAGACCAAACAAGACTAATGTGTACAGCTGCAGTGGGCCTTTTGGAGTTGGGAAAGGAGAACAAATTTACTAGATTACTTTGTAGGCAGTTTTAATTGACTTAGTACAATATGTAATGTTACAAAATGAATTCCACATGCAGCAGACACACTGTTATGAACATGAAAAAGCACAAATATGCCATTAAAATATGGAAACCATATTTTATATTTATATTTTGAATTATGCTGAATTAAATATATTTTGTTCATTGCCACAGAAAAAGACAAACAATGATTGAAAATATTTTATATTGCATAATATAAGAAATAGAAAAATATGGATCAACATACATTTAACCATTAATCTTCAGTAGAAAGACACAGAGTTGGTGTCTCTAAGAAATTGCTTGGCAATCTGCTCAGGCAGTGTGCAAATAAAGATGCTACTAGTTTGCTAGGTATCTTTTTGAGTAGTCTCCAGATCTGATACAAGATCTCTCACAGTATGAATTGTATAGCCCATGTGCTTTACTATGAAGTTCACACTCTTGAGGAATTCTTTACAAATATTGTCCAGCCCCTAACTAGAAATTTTATATGTTTTGGTGGCTGTTAGATTAAATCAGTTATTAGGAAAAGCTGAGTGCATAATGAATGACAAGCATTAACTCTTCTGTATTGTTTATGTAACTGAGAAAATGTGTTATAGCAATACCAGCTCCTCACCTATGGCCACAAGCTTTGGGTAGTGACTGAAAGAAACAGATCATGGATACAAGTGCCAAAAAAGAGTTTCCTTCGCAAGGGGTCTGAGCACAGCCTTACAGATAGGGTGAGAAGGGCAAACATTCAGGAGAAGCTCAAAATACAGCCACTACTTCTCTGTATTGGAAGGAGCCAGTTGAGATGTTTTGGGCATCTGGTTAGAATGCCTCCTGGACGTCTCCCCGGGGTGCTGTTTTGGGCATGTCCAATTTGGAGGAGACCTCAGAGCAGAACCAGGACACACTGGACAGTTCGTATATCTGGACTGGCATGGGAGTGCCTTATATTCCCCCAGATACTTTGGAGGAGATGGCAGGGGAAAGTGATATCCAGGCATCATTGCTTAGCCTCCGTGACCCAGACCCAGATAAGTGGCAGAAAATGGATGGATGGATATTAGCCATTGCGCTTCACATCTTAATTAAGCTTAGCCAAACTTTGTCCTTTTGTTTCATACCTGACACTAGGTGTTACCCCTAAATATTGATGTATGAAAGTGTCCTTTCTTAGTGAATACCTACTAACCTAGATGTACCATCCTGCCAAATATCAGTTTTAAACTAAAAGGGAGTAGGGTTTGTGTTTTATATATAAACATGGATGCTTCACTTTAGAAACACTGTTTCATGTGGCAAACTAATATATACAATGATTGTGAAGAAATAACTTAGACTTGTAAAATACCAAACTTAATTTTGTACTTGGTCATGCAAGGGGTCTCTTTGGCCTTTGTGAAAGGAAAGGTTTAGTCAGTTTTGCAGAATGCTGATGGATGGGCAGGAGTAGTGTACAGTTTATTTTTGTATAGCCCAAAATCACACAGGAAGTGCCACAATGGGCTTTAACAGGCCCTGCCTCTTGACAACCCCTCAGCCTTGACTCTCTAAGAAGACAAGGAAAAACTCCCAAAAAAACCTTGTAGGGAAAAATGGAAGAAACCTCGGGAAAGGCAGTTCAAAGAGAGACCCCTTTCCAGGTAGGTTGGGCGTGCAGTGGGTGTCAAAAGAAGGGGTTCAATACAATACAATACACAGAACAGAACAAATCCTTAATAAAGCATAATAATAAAAATTTTAGAAGTACAGAGCAGACCATGTAAACCATGAGCATTAAGTACTCTTAGGTAGAAGTGGTCTCCAATGATTCTTTAGTTTTATTTTATTTGGAGAACTTGTCTGTGAATAATGTTCAAAGCTCAAAATTGGCAATAGTCTCATAGTACTAGGCTACAAAATTTCCTGTTTGGCAATATTAATAGTCTGGAGAGTGGTTTGACCTAAAATCCATATCATTGTGTAACTAAAAATAATGGTACATATGTATTTGTATATACTTGTTAGACTGAAATTTTTCTTTAACAAATAAAAATGCATCACTGATTAATGTAATTATGACAATCACACCTCTCATTCATCAAAGTGCTTGTTATCTCTCAGCTATAGGTTCCACTGCAGTTGTTCACTGCAATAAAAGTGCAGCTTCGTTCTCTCTCTCTACTATCTTGTTCCACTGCTTCAAAGCAAACACAGCACAAGACGCAGCTTTTTCCTATCTTCCATTCCTGTTTGTTTTCATCGACTTGTGCTTGTAGTTTGGTTTACCTTTAATAGATGCTTTTATTTTGATTAGGTTCAAGATTCAAGATTCAAGAGTATTTATTGTCATTTCATCCATATACAGTAGTACAACATACAATGAAACGAAACAACGTTCCTATAGGACCATGGTGCTACATAAAACACAGGACAATGAAGAATCCACGACACATAACATAAAGACACAACAAGGTGCATGTGAGTCAGATGTGCAAACATGTGCAACCATGTGCAACACTGCAGAACAGAACACATATATAATGTTGTTAGAATAGCTGAAGGAAGATGGGCTTTCCTCAGCCTACGCCAAAAATAGAGCCGCTGCTGGGGTTTCTTGGCTAAAGAGCTGGTGTTGTGGGACCAGGTGAGGTTCTCTGCCAGGTGGACACCCAGGAATTTGGTGCTATTGACAACCTCCACAGTTGAACCATCAATGTTCAGTGGCAGATGGTCACTCTTAGTTTTCCTAAAGTCAACAATCATCTCTTTTGTTTTGTCTACATTCAGAAACAGGTTATTGGCTTTACACCAGTCTGTTAACCGCTGCACCTCCTCTTTCTGTATGCTGACTCAATTGTTGTTGCTGATGAGACCCACCACAGTCGTGTCATCTGCGAATTTTATGATGTGATTAGTGCTGTGCGTTGCTGCACAGTCATGAGTCAGCAGTGTGAACAGTAATGGACTGAGCACACAGCCTTGAGGGGCTCCAGTGCTGAGTGTGGTGGTTCTGGAAATGTTGTTTCCAATCCTGACTGGCTGAGGTCTATCAGTCAGGAAGTCCAGAATCCAGGTACAGAGGTAGGTGTTCAGTCCCAGCAGGCTCAGCTTTTCTATCAGCTGCTGAGGAATGATCATGTTGAATGCTGAGCTGAAGTCAATAAACAGCATTTGAACGTATGTGTCTTTATTATCCAGATAAGCGAGATCCAAATGGAGAGTGATGGCTATTGCATCATCTGTTGAATGGTTCCGGCGGTAAGCAAACTGCAGGGGGTCCAGTGAGGGTGGAAGTAGGGTTTTGATGTGCCTCATGACAAGCTTCTCGAAGCACTTAATAATGATGGGTGTGAGTGCAACGGGTTGGTAGTCATTGAGGTTGGACACTTGTGACTTTTTTGGCATGGGAACTAAGGTGGTGGTTTTGAAGCAGATTGGGACGATGGCGTTGCTCAGAGAGATGTTGAAGATGTCAGTAAAAATGTCTGCCAGCTGGTCTGCACATTACCTTAGTACTCTGCCAGGAATACTGTCTTGTCCTGCAACCTTCTGTGGGTTGACTCTTCGTAGAGTATTTCTCACATCGGCCACAGTCAGATTTAATGCCTGGTCGCTAGGAGGAGAGGTGGTCTTCCTCATCACCACATTGTTCTTTGCTTCAAACCATGCATAGAAGTTATTCAGCACATCTGGAAGGGAGGCGTCACTGCCTCAGGTGGGTGGTGTTGTCCTGTAATTAGTGATAGCCTGGATGCCTTTCGACATGCTCCGTGTGTCTTTGTCATGTAGGAAAAGTCCATGGATTCTCTGGGCATGTGCGCGCTTTGCTGCTCTGATGGTGCAGGATAGTTTGGCCCTCGGTGTTCTCAGGGCGATTTCGTCACCTTCCCTGAAGGCAGAGTCCCGGGTCCTCAGTAGCACACGCACTTTCTCTGTAATCCACGCTTTCTGGTTGGGGCGTGCAGTGATGTACTTGGGAGACAGTGACGTCATCAATGCACTTCTTGATGTAGCTGGTCACTGATGATGTGTACTTCTCCAAGTTGATACAGTCGCTGTTGGTTGCAGCCTCTCTAAACATGTCCCAGTCAGTGCACTCAAAACAGTCTTGAAGAGCAGAGATGGCTTCTGCTGGCCAGGTTCTGACCTGCTTCAGAACCAGTTTGGTGCGTCTGATGAGCAGTCTGTATGCTGGAAGTAACATGACAGAGATGTGATCTGAGTTTCCGAAGTGGGGGCGGGGCTCCGCCCGGTACGCGGCAGGGATGTTTGTATAAATAAGATCCAGCAGGTTCGTCCTTCTCGTTGCAAAATCCACAAACTGATGGAATTTAGGGAGCATTGACTTCAGATTTACGTGATTGAAATCTCCAGCAACAATAACCAGTCCATCCGGGTGTGTGTTCTGTATGTCTGTGATGGCGCTTTACAGTTCCCAGAGCGCTTCTTTGGCATTAGCGCTGGGGGGTATGTAAACTCTGATAATATGGATGGTGGTGAATTCCTGAAGCAAATAAAAAGGCCTACATTTAACAATCACAAACTCCACTAATGGTGAGCAGTGGCTAGAAACAAGCACAGTTACTGCACCATTCCGTGTTGATATAAACACACAGACCACCACCGCGAGTCTTACTGCTCAGAGTAGCATTTCTGTTGGCTCGAAATGCGGCTAGCCCATCTAGCTGAATGGCGACGTCCGGAACTCTGTCGCTGAGCCACGTCTCCATGAAAACAAAGACACAACAGTCTCTAAGCTCACGCTGAGTAGTTCGCTGGAGTCGGATGCAGTCCAATTTATTTTCCAGGGAGCAGACACTAGAAATTAATATGGCCGGCTGATGGATGAATGGATGGATGGATGGATTCTTTATTAATCCGCAAGGGGAAATTCACATACTCCAGCAGAAGCATATTGATAAGAATAATATTAATTAAAGAGTGATAAAAATGCAGTGGAACTTAAAAAATGCAAGGTGGAAAGTGCAAGGCAGGTATAACAGTCAATAACATTGTATAATGTTAACGTTTACCCCACCGGGTGAAACTGAAGAGTCGCATAGTGTCGGGGAGGAACGATCTCCTCAGTCTGTCAGTGGAGCAGGACAGTGACAGCAGTCTGTCGCTGAAGCTGCTCCTCTGTCTGGAGATGATACGGTTTAGTGGATGCAGTGGATTCTCCATGATTGACAGGAGCCTGCTCAACGCCTATCGCTCTGCCACAGATATCAAATGTCAAGCTCCGTGCCTACAATAGAGCCTGCCTTCCTCACCAGTTTGTCCAGGTGTGAGGCATCCCTCTTTTTTTATGGTGCCTCCCCAGCACACCACCACGTAGAAGAGGTCGCTCGCCACAACCGTCTGATAGAACATCTGTAGCATCTTATTGCAGATGTTGAAGGACGCCAGCCTTTTAAAGAAGTATAGTCAGCTCTGTCCTCCTTTGCACAGTGCATCAGTATTAGCAGTCCAGTCAAATTTATCATCCAGCTGCACCCCCAGGTATTTATAGGTCTGCACTCTCTGCACAAAGTCACCTCTGATGATCACAGGGTCCATGAGGGGCCTGGGCCTCCTAAAATCTACCACCAGTTCCTTGGTTTTGCTAGTGTTCAGTTGTAGGTGGTTTGAGTCGCACCATTTAACAAATTCCTTGATTAGGTTCATATACTCCTCCTCTTGCCCACTCCTGATGCAGCCCATTATAGCAGTGTCGTCAGCGAACTTCTGCACGTGGCAGGACTCCGAGTTTTATTAGAAGTCTGATGTATATAGGCTGAACAGGACCGGAGAAAGCACAGTCCACTGCGGCGCTCCTGTGCTGCTGACCACAATGTCAGACCTGCAGTTCCCGAGACGCATATACTGAGGTCTGCCTGTAAGATAGTCCACGATCCATGCCACCAGGTATAAATCTACTCATATTTCTGTCAGCTTGTCCCTAAGGAGCAGAGGTTGGATGGTGTTGAAGGCATTAGAGAAGTCCAGAAACATAATTCTTACTGCACCACTGCCTCTGTCCAAGTGGGAGAGGGATCAGTGTAGCATGTAGATGATGGCATCCTCCGCTCCCACCTTCTCCTGGTATGCAAACTGCAGAGGGTCAAGGGCATGGCGGACCTGTGGCCTCTGGTCTTCATCATATGTGACGTCAGAGCGACAGGCTCGCTTCCTGCGTCTCCGCTTCTTCATGCACCGCTTCCATGTGCTACTCCCTCAGCCATTGGCATCAAACGACGCCGGGGGCTGAAGGTCCGGTCCTCAGAGAAGACCAAGGTCGCACAGATTGTCCCACAGATCATTCTTTGTTTTTATATGAATATCGGTAGCAGTTAAGTGTCCCACGCTGATATACATGGACACTAGTTGTTCTGATGTCCATGTACTACTGAAAAGCAGAAAAAACAAAATAACAAATACTACATAAAAACACTATTTTGGTCTGGAGAGGTTCATACTAGTTCCTTTAGTGAATATACACAAATGCCGATACCCTATGTTTAAGGCTATGTAGAGTGGTAGCATTGAATGCAGCAACACACACACTGTTGATAAAAGAGCCACCTTGAAGTTTCGAGTGGCATGATAAACTAATTCTAGATCAAGGAGCAGCTTGAGGTTCAACAGCCACAACTCGGTGTTATTAGGGCATCTGAGATTAGCATGAACTGAACCGTTAACACTGGAAAGCAGTGGCAATACCCAACACTAAGAAATTCGGAGGTTCGGGTACTCTGTATTAGTGACTATGGGCACACTTCAATCCCTGGTTTGTGCAGGCTTTTCTTTAAAGAAATCTGCACTCTCTTGGCAGGCCTGAGATTTCTGGAACTCTGACTTTTATTAATCTTCAAGCTATAGCATAGCAAAGAAAGCTTCATTTCAGTTGAACATAATCGGCTGAAGGATGTTAAAATGAATTTTTTTTGGTATTCACTTTTTTTAAGAGTGTGTTTTTGTGTCCTTTTCAGCAGTGATCATTTTTATTCACTGTATAACAACAGCTCCTCATTTTAGTGCCTGCAGTTTTACTTATTTTTTTAAACCCCTGTTTTCTGTTTTCCAAGTACTCATGTTTTAAACTATTTCTGTCATCGTTTTTAGCAGAGAAGGTGTGTTTGAAAGCCATTTTAACATTCATTTTCTACCTTTGCGTAGTCGTAATTACATTCTGTTAAGTGAAAACAAACTATTTAAATAGCTAAAAAGCTAGTCAAAATTTTAAGTATAAATGAGGAGGATTTCAAAAATCATGTCTTAATTCTCAATTATACATTTTCAGTCCTGAACATTGTAATTCTGGTCATCTTTGATTACATTTTAGATTGCACAGTAGTGTGGCAGTTAGTGCTACTACTTCATGGATCAAGCATCCTAAATTCAAAACTCATCATGATCTTGCTCTGTGTCAACGTTTCATATTCCCCTTGCGACTATGTGGTCCTGGGTGCTCTGATTTTACTCTCACATCCCTAAAGATGTGGAGTTAAGGTTAACTGTTAATGTTAAATTGGGCCCATTTGAGTGCAACTGTAAAGACGTAGCAAAGAATATCAATATCCCTGAATGTATTGGAAATAAAAGGTTATTCATCATCCATGTATGCATATCTTTGGCTTGTATTGGAAGAAAAGAAAAAGCACTGAGAAAAAAAATTAAACTATTGCTTATTACAGAGAGATACTCCAAAATGGCCAGGAGAAAATGATTGGAAACCTTTAGACGTTAAAAGAAATAATTATCTTGTAGTCATCCTTTGAGCTAATGTTTTTTAATGATCATCACAGATGTCTTCCATCTTGCAATCACTCATTCAGCCAGTTTAAATGGAGAAAAGAACTCATTCAATTGTTCTGTGTCACACTAAACATGGAAAGTGAAGGAAAAAAAAAAAAGAGTTGTTTTGAGAGGCAAGACAGGCAGTAACAGCCAAGCATAGTCTGTGTAAAGGTGTTAAAACCATCTCCACAGAACTTGATCTTCCTCTGCCCACTGTTATCGGTGTTATCAAGAAGTTTAAGGCCTATGTGACTGTAACCAACATGCATGTGGCTGCACAAGGAAAATTATCCAAAGGCTGAAGAGACACATGTGTGAATGGTGGAGAAAGAACCCATTAACTCTTTGAGGGCTGAATATTTTTTCCAAAAAAACTCAGTTTTCTGAAAAGCACACAAAGCAATGGCTTCACACATACAGTATATCGACATAAAACATCTCTCGCTATGTGCTGTGGCTGCTCTTGATGCATGTTCAGCATCTCTGGCAGCAGTGGCTGCACGGGGGCATCTCGATAGTCAGCAGGAATGCACTGTGAGCCAGCTGTCTGCCTGTCTTTGCACAGCAGGTGGGCGGTGGTGGCGGTCTCAGTGTGACGCAATATGGCTTGTACCTCTTGTCATCATAAGTGGTGGTCCTCCCAGGTGAACGCTGCTGTATGTGCATCAGCTACACAAGTGTTCAGCACCACAATCAGCTGGCAACCAATCAGACGATGCTGGTACCTCACTTTCGTTTTCAATATCCATCTCCAGATCACTTGCATCAAACTCGGAGTCCGACAAGTAATAGTCCTATTCAATGAAATTACGTAAAACGTCCATGGAGTATTTTGCTTTGTACATTCACTTTGGTCTCTCGCCAGATATTAATGCCAATTTAGAGGTTGTTTGCTCTTCGACTACTCATGCACGCGTAGGGAATCAAGGTTAAATCAACCAAGCTATGTAACTTTCCTTCTAGCAAAGAGAGTCAAACTAAAATGTAAGGGTGAGTTTTGTCGCAGTTTACAGCTGATTACTGTCCTCTAACCCTAAATTTTGACAAAAGCTGACATCAGCCCTGAAAGAGTTAAAAACTTTAAAACAGGTCCAAGCTAACCTTCAAGATTTAACAGTAGGCTTAACAGGTTAAGTTTTAACAGTCTTGAGTTGCAGCAAGTGTCACCATCAGGATGAAAACAGGCTGTATGGTGGAGGAACCAGGAATCTAGACCAGGAATCTCTAGCTGTGGTCCTGAAGCACTGTTGTGGCTGCAGGTTTTCATTTCTAATCCTTTCTTAATAGGTGACTTGTTTTTTTGCTGCTAATTAACTCTTTTGCCTTCATTTTAATTGCCTTACTGTTTAAGACTCAGACCTCTTAATTATTTATTTTTCCTTAATTAGCAACCAAACAATAAAGAGTAATAAAACAAGCTAACACATATCTGGCTAACCTGTGCTCATCACATATTTGAAAATAAAGGAAGGTGAAGGTCTCACAAACGTTGATCTGCTTAGGTCCACAAAACATTTTGAAAATAGAAAATCAACAGTTTTTGAAATTTGAGCAAACCATGGAATAAAAATAGCAGGTTTAATGAAGAAGAATTGGCTTTTCATTAAGAAACTGGTTGGAGTGAAAGTCGTTGGAGTTTGAGACACAGACTTAGCTGGCCCATCTGACAGCTTACTTCACATCTCATTTCTGTTTGGGTACTGTTTAAGGGAAAAAATGAAGCAATTCAGAGGACCGAATCTTAAAAACCAAGTCAATTAAAATGAAGGGAGAAGAAGTTAATTAGCAGCAAGAACTGGTCACTAATTAAGAAAAGGGTTAGAATGAAAACCTGTAGCCACAGTAACCCTCCAGGACCAGAGGTTGAGACCCTTCGTCTAGAAAGATCTTGCATCTAAAGCAGAAACACAAGCAAGCTTATGGGGTTTGCCACAATGCAAGTTGACAAGCCATAGTTCTTCTGAGAGAATGCCTTGTGGACAGAAAAAACCAGAAGAGAACTTTTTGGTAATTCACACCAACTCTTGTGTTCACAAAAAAAACAATGCTTTCAAAAAAAGAAAAAAGAATACAAATCTCTACTGTGAAACAAGGGGAAGATTCTGATGTTCTAAAGTTGCTTTGCTGTCTCTTTGAAACAAAGCCAGAACACCATTAGGGTGTTTTAGGGTGTTAAAAAGCTGTGTCTCAGTCACAGAATAGAGGAGAAGAAACATTGGCTCATTCTGAGATGGCCTGGTGTGAGTCCTGATTTGAATCCCACTGGTCATCTGCTGAAAGTTACAATTGGGAGTAGGTGGCCGTCAAACCCTTAGAGAACTGAGGAAGAGTGGGCTAAAGAACTAGTCAAGAAGTGTAGTGATGTGACTCTGATAAAACAGTTAATGTCTTCAAAGCTGTGCTATGAAATATTAGAATAAAGATACCGATATTGTTGTCCATGTCTGTGGATATTTCAAACAGATTTTTGATGTGATGTGTTTTATAGAAACACGTTGAAGATATCTGCGTTTCCAAACTTGTTCAAAATGTAATAACCGATATGTCTAATTGAAAGTGCCATAGAAGACAGTGGAAAAAGATCCTCAGTTTTCACAAGCCAAAGAGTAATTAAAAATATTCATAGTCTGAATTTTAATCTCAGAGGATATATTAAAACATGGAAATGGGTACACCTGAAATGGGGAATTAGCATAAAACAGTTAATGTTAAATGTATGCATGTCAGCGTCAACCTTAAAGTCGTGGATTTGGTTCAAGGAGTACCACATTGCAAAACTGCTTGTGGTGCTCACTAACAGTGGGTGGACACTTGGAGAGTGCAGTTTCATGCAGAAAAGTGCAAAGTACTACATGTGGGCAAAAGGAATGCCAACTATAAACACAAGATAGGAGACACTCATGTAAGAAGCAACCTCTGAAATGGATTTAGGGGTATGTGTTGACACAGCATTTTCATCAAATAAGCAATGAACAGAAACAATTAAAAAGGCAAATAAAATGTTAGCCTATATCATTAAACCTGTAGAATATAAGTCAAGGGACATTATACTCAAATTATATATATATATATATACTAATGAAACTACATCTGGAGTATCATGTTCAGTTCTGGTCAACACAGTACAAGGAAGACATAGCTGTGCAGAGGAGGGCAACCAAGTGCATCCCAGGACATAAGGACATGGCCTACTCTGACAGACTCAAGAGAATTAATTAATTTATTTTCAGCAGTGAATTATGATGCTATAACTTGCTCTGCTATCCAGATATTTCTTATTTATGCATTTCTTTTAATTTGTTCCATTGTTCCATGATGATTAGAGAAATTTTGCTTGTATTTTAAAGCATTAATATCTGAGGCACAAGAATGGCTAACCAACGTGGATGTTTTGAAACACTAAATGTTTTGTAGAGAAGCTCATTTACTTGCTGTTATAAACTAGCTGCAGATAACAGACAAGCCAGTTTAAAAAATGGATGGATGGTTGGGTGGACACCTGTAGTCATGTTTATTACATTTAGAGGATGAATATGGTTGTATTTTGTTTGTGATACTGTATGCAAGGTGCTGAATTTTAAAAAGTGATTAATTTCACTAGCATTGAATACATAACACTATGAAATTAAAATGATTGCAAATCAAAGCTGACTGGATACATCATCCTGATCTCAAGGCAAGCTTGAATTCTTTATTTTTATAAGTACTAAATTCCATAATGGGATAACAGTCACAATAACAAATGCCTTTTTTTTCTCCTTGAAGGAGCAATGAGACTTTCCCGCTTTATTAATTTAAACCATACTGAATTTTTAAATAATGGGGTTGATACCCACAACCCTGTGCCAAAGTGTAATCCCTGAGTGATCCCACAGATATTTTTAGCCTGGTGTCTTGTTTAGTTGAAAATCACAAGTCTTATGGGTGTGGGTCAATTTGTTTCAAACCTATTTTTGTTAAACTTGACTTACATGTATGGGATGTTATTTGATTTAAATAAAATTAATAAAATGTTAAAAACAAAAGTAAAAAGAAAATCACAAGTCTAAGCAGTTTTTGCTTTCTCTGTACAATCAGAAATTACGTACACCTTTCTTGGCATTGGGAGGTTCTTAGTTGTTCTGTGAGCTGTTGCTCTGTACAGTATGGTCACAGTCAGAAGAGTTGTTGATGGAATGTTATCATTTACTGGAATTTCTCCGGAGAAACATTAACTGTATTTGCACTGTTAATTATTCATCTTAGCCTGCATAGTGGTATATTGTTTAATCACAGAATTGCTGAAAGCGTCACTGCAATAAATAAACTTTGTGGTATTTACAAACAATTTTAATAAATTTTTAATAAAAAGAAACAAATTGTTTTAATAACTTATTGAATTAACTTATTTTACTTATTTAATTAGTTTCTTTATAGAGTCTTCAAGTATGTGAGCCTTTCATAACCTTTCAATAGCTCTAAATAATGATTGATAAAAGGATCATACTAGGTAAAAAATAAGTCTCCTCTAACCCTGGTGAGTGATGGAAGACACAGTGTAGATTTAAAGTCAGTCAGATGTAATTATCCAGAAGCAATCTTTTTGATTTCTATTTTTTAAATAGTAAGTCTGGTTTTGTCATTCATTTTGGGTAACCTGGGATAAAATGTCACTAAGTATGTACTGTATACAAGCCATGGTACCTATCAAAGACAAGCAATAGAATAGTTCTAAAATATCTGTCTATCTATCTATCTATCTATCTATCTATCTATCTGTCTATCTATCTATCTATCTATCTATCTATCTATCTGCAATATCTTGCACCAGTGGCTTAGCTAGCTTGCTGAAGGCCCCTGTGCAGCGCCCTGAAGGTAGACCCCTCCTATCTAGCTTAATTTTTAATAAATTACAACTAGATCGTAGGGGCTGGCTGGGCAGTGGCTTTCATGACCGCATCACTATCTGATCGCATGCTGGTGACAAACAAACCACCTCTTTAACTGAAATTTGTAATACGTTTTTAATCCCTTTATTACAGTTGCTGTAAGTTAGCAAAAATAAAATAAATAGTGGGAATAAAATGTGGGAGGTGTAGGTAGTAGTAGTAGTACATAAATGTGTGTAAAACGTGGACCCACTTACTTTTTCAAGGCAACTTTGTGCAGGAAGATGATTAAAATGTAACATAATCTAGAAAGTACAAACTGTTCTGTGCTATAAAATTGAAGCAATTTCAATTTGTAATGAATTAAAACAACACAGGCTGACAAGGTAATACTACACAATCGACCTGTTTTACAAATGTTCTGAGAAAATGGACATCATAAAGAATTCACGCTGACAAAACCTTCACACTCACAAATCCTCACAGTAGTGACACTAATGTACTTAAGTCATACTAAGGTACACAATAAAACACATTACAAATATGTTAAAATACAATAAAGCTTACAAAAACGTAACTGACTGACAAGTTACAAATATGTTAAAATATTATAAAACTTACTAAAACATAACTGACTGACAAGTTACAAATATTTTAAATATTATAAAGCTTACAAAAACATAACTGACAAGTCACAAATCATATTACTTTAATATTACTAGTACCTTAAAATACTTGCTCGCGTGCTTTTTGTTGCGTAAAAGTGTCAACAATGTTTGGCACGTCATGTTGTCTGGCACGCTCATTTTCGGTTGAGAGTACTGCCAAGCCACTAAGTTTGTCTTGCTACATGGTGCTTCTGAGGTAATTTTTGTTGAGTTCAACTTGGAGAATGATCATTCACACACAGCGACAGTCACTGGTATGGCCAGCAGTAACATATAAGCCGTGCAAACATCACTGAAAGTAGACAACAGTACACAGTGATCTATCGGCAACAGTTCAGCTACTTCAAAAACAGTCGACTTGGTTGACAGGATGGATTGAAAACATGCATGAATTGACAAGAATTGAGCGGAAAACGCCGGTGAAATGTCAGTGCTGTAGCATTCAACGAGAAGATCGGCAGCAGCATACAATTCCTCGTCAGCCATTGAGGTCACAATTGATGGTAACAAGACATTGAACATTGAAGCCATATCGAGACTGTGCAACCGTTGTTTTAGTTTTTAGTTTTTTTTTTAATCTAGACGGCCCGAGTAGGCCCCCCAAGCTTGCAGGCCCTTGTACTTTGCACAATCTGCACAATCCATCGCTACGCAATAGTCTTGCACCCTTCCTCTGTATTTGTGTGTGAACGTTTGTTCACCGGCGCTCCCTTTTTCAAGCTCACTTCTCAGACTCTCTCATTACATTATTCTCGTGGCACATTTCTCACCACCTGTTCAGTTTTATACTTGTTGTCTTGGACAGCGACTCTCTCAGCATTGCGCGGTTACTCCTCATGTGCGTCTTACACTTGCACGTCCTCTATCGTTTTGTCACCAAATCCAACCTGACCAAGGGAGGGACTGGACACACAGACCTAAGTGTTTTACTGTATAGTAGATTCTATGACCCTTTATGATGTACTATAAATATACTCCTGTATTAACATTTTCATACTATGATTTTGTGCTAGAATTTTATCGTACTATACCAGGTTGGTATGGAAATTAAAAATAAATAAACAAAATGCTGCTTTTCAATTTGTTACAACATTCACACTTTTTGTCTTTTTTACGTAGTATTTTATTATTATTTTTTTTTAATCTTTATAAATGAAGATTTATTAAAAAAATGTGACAGTAAAACAACAAATATATTCATGTCAGGAAAAAAAAACCCTGGCTGTCATGTAGCACTAATACACTTGATAACTGTCACACATTAATTGCTGGTGCACCCGGATAGCTTGTTTCAGCTAATTTCACAAATGTTGGATTTATTGAGATAGGGTGACTGGGGAAGCAAAGTTATTCATTTCAACTCACTGTCATGCTTCTGGAACAATTTCAGGACTTTTCTGAACTATATCAATTCTCAGGTACATACACTGTTGCAAGAAAAGACAGGATAGATTGGCAATGATGTTTTGATATGTTATAGAAGTCAAATGCTGTTCTGCTCATATCAACAGATCCCAACAAGTGTCATGTTAAAGATCTCACATCATTAAGTTGTCATTACCAGCGTCTGTTGTTAAACATGGCTTGAAAGGATCCAGGAACCTATGGGGTTTTCATAATATTCTGGTCTTCCCATCATTGTGAATGAGCAGAAACTGGGTAATGTTTTTCTAGTCCACTATTGTGCTCTGTTTGTGTTTACTAGCTTAGTGCATTTACAACTTTTTTTTTTATTTATTTTTTATTGATTTAATTACAATCCATACAAAGCAATCACGTTTTTACAAAGAGAAAAATTAAGAACAGATCGATCCCCACCCCTGATTTTTTTTACGTAGTATTAATAACATCACAGAACTTTAATAATAATCTGGCTTTCTTTATTATGTAATTATTGAGGTTTTCATAGAATATTTGGAAGATCCATTTTTCTTGTACTTTTAAAATTTTACTTTTGGTTTAATATAAATCAGCAATATTTTAGTGTTATCTTACTGGGGATGCAAGATGATTTAATTTTGTATGAATTATTAAAGACAGACTGGAACATGTCAGTTTCAGCCAAAATAGACATCTTAGTATTGTTAAATATGGGGTTATAAGGTTATGAAGTGCCACTGTATATTTAAATGTAGAAGGTAGCAGTCTGCAGTTATTTCATTTCATTTAGCTATATCCCACATGCATTTCATTCAACAGAACGGTGTTCAGTGCCTTCAGTCCCATTTTAGAATAAGCAATTTCCCCAGATTTCATCAAGTTTACGTTAACAATATGATAGTGTATTTATTTTTTTGATGCTTTCAGTTTAAGATGCGAAAGGCGCAGAGTGTTCTCGTGACCTACACATCTCCAAAAATGACACCACAGAAGCCAAAGATACACAAGGAAAAGTATGCTTATTAAAGAAAATTTCACAAAAGGGGAAGTTTTTCATTTTCTCCAATAACTGGAAAGATTATTTGAAAAATCTTAGCATTTGATAAAAAATGCAATGTAATGTAAATAATTCATTTCAAATTTATTGTCATGTGTACAAAATATAAAGGAACTTTTGTGTGCATGCTCGACCAATGCATAAAACGCTGCTATGATGTGACTGTTACTCTCTGTAGGCTTTGTAAAATACAACAACACAGAATGTAATAAGCAAAAAGCAATCCCTCCCACAATTACCTTAAAAAACCATGTATAAAATCACTAGGAATGACATCACACTGTTTTTCACACACTCTGGATAATACACACACAGCCCACTCCACTCCCCTTGTGGTGAAAAGAGAAGATGGCACAGAGTAGACAGGGCAAGCTATGAATGAAAGCGGAAAGCTCACAGAAATATTAAAACCCAACAATTTATAAAAATGTGCCAATAAATAGTTGTGTTTGTTTGCTTGATGCTAACAAGTGTTCAATTGCATATGAAGTGTCATTAAGGAAAAAATGCAGGTGATGTGACTGTGCATCTGCTGTTAGACCACTGTGTCTGTATGTAATTCACTGTGTCCACCAGTACAGAATATTAAAAACTAATGTGACAAAGCATTGCATATGTGAACGGCAATGGCACTTGTTTTGAATCCCATAGTAACAGTGGTGTGATGGCAGATTGGTGTTCATATCAGTTGGCATACTAACAGCTCTGCCCCATCAGAGAATCATTTGTAACAAGCCATTGCAGAAAATAAGAATACACCTGCATAATGCCTCTTTGGGACTGCCAAGTCAGAAGTTTTCTTTCTTTTTATTTTCTATCATTTTAGTCATTCTGATGTGTGTTCAGACCATTGTGTGTGTATATATATGTATTTATTTGTCTATTTAGAGGAGTGGCTGTCTGCCTGAAGGATAACTGGTAACTTGAAGGTTGCCGGTATGAATACTGGCAGTGCTAGAAGGAATGCTACACCATTGGGCCCCTGAGCAAGGCCCTTAACATGCAATTTTACTCCAGTGATGCTACTGTAATAGCTGACCCTGTGCTCTCACCTCAAGCTTCACTGAGCCTCCCTGTGTGTCTCTGTAAGATGGTATATGCAAAAAATGACAAGACATTGCACATGGCAGATAAAGTTTAATGAGCTTCTGTAAAAGACTAATTTTCCTCAAGAAGAAGAACCAATAAATGTATATCTATCTATCTACAGTATCCCTCTATTATAATAAAAAAATCTTCAGACAAGACTAATCCTGCAACAAGACGTGACTTTTTGAAGAAACTTTTTGGAAGCAAGTCACACGAGACTGAGACTTTAGCCATGAGATTCTTTCAAGTCACACCCTACTTACAACTCATTAGGTGCATTCCGGCACTTAACCTGGTCAGACACCAATTCATTAAAGGGCTTACTTATGAACACACACACACACTTATGAAGGTCCAGTTTAGAATCACCCATTCATCTAAATATGGCAGTGAGAAACTTTGAAGTCAAACGAATTAACGTGAAAATTGTTGATCGGTTACACAGGAAATTGATTAAATGCGTATCAATAGACTATGCTGAAGCAGTTGGTGGTGATCATGCGGTAGATGAAAACATCAACTTACAAAATCCTATAGAGTATCTACAAGCTTTAACACCGTCCGGTTTTCCACTGGCCGAATTAATGTTGAAAGAGGGGTGTATCGTAATGTTATCTATGAGTGATGGACTATGCAATGGAACAAGATTACTTGGTCTATCTATCTATCTATCTATCTATCTATCTATCTATCTATCTATCTGTCTGTCTGTCTGTCTGTCTGTCTGTCTGTCTGTCTGTCTGTAATTATTACAAATAGAACAGTTTAAGGCCTCCAAAGGCAAAATAAACTGAAATGTCCCAAGAGCAACCCAAGGCACATGGCCAGGTAAGTCTTGTCCATAGTTGCAACCTGTCCATGGATGGATTCAATTTTGCATACATTTTAGATCTGGGATTGGAATGTGAGGGCATGTATGAAATACCAGATCGTAATAATCAATTATTATTATTATTATAATTATTATTATAATAATAAGCACATACAAACCAGTAGTGCATTTTTTAAAGACTGGTATTTCACTCATTATATTGGATTATAACCAATAAGCTGTTATTTATAGCTTTGTTTTAAAGGATTTTAAAAGGAAAGCTGTATATAATTTTCAAACAACTCTATGGTAGGCTTGTTAAGCAGTAGTGTCTATGTAGCAGATAAAGGGGTGGTTTTGAAAATTGACATATTACAATTAAAAAAAACACTAATCAGTTAGCAATGAAGAAATGTTTCTGTAGCAAACTGAATTTTACTGAATTATTTAAAAACTATATTTTTCCCTGTATTCATAGTAGGAATAACATGATTTAAGTAACAGACATTATGTATTTTTGTTAAAGTATCTGACTTTTTGTAAAATATGAACCTTTTCTATTAAAAAGATTATAGCTGGGCATTCATGCATATTTTATCAACAGTTTGGTTCTGCCACAAGACAAGAGCATAACAGACAATTAGAAAGGACTGGGAGAAAGACGTATAGCAAGAAAATAAAGTCAAAGTATAAACCAGAAAGCCTAGCATCAGTTTCAATATGTAATCCTAATCTCAAAGTTAACGTAATAGTTTGCTTTGTTTTTAGAATTCGTATTCACAGTCTTAACACAATCTTAGACAATATGAAGATGTCTGATGCTGGCTTTTATAACATCTAACTTGTTAATGTTGCATGCTGCACATCTCCAGTCATTCTGCATGACAATACAATAGCTATTTTAGATTAGATCAGATAAACCTTACTAATCCCAATGGGAAATTCAGATGCCTACAGCAACAGAAACATAAAAAACATAAAAAATATACAGACTGTCACAGCAGAAAATACATCCATCCAATCAATTGATAAATCAATTAATCAATCAATAAATAAATGTATATTGTGCAGAAATTTCAAAATGAACCTAAAGAGTTAATCGGAAGGAAGCATTGAATTGCCTGATAACAATGGGCAGAATAGACCCCCAGAGACGCTTCTTAGCACACTGGTGATTTGAGCCTGGAGTAAAAGTGCTCCAAGAAAGGGAGCAGATGGAAGGGATTTTTTAAGATGGCATTCAGTTTTGTCACCATTCTCTTTTCCTCAACAGCTTCCAGTGTGTCCGTGGTTCACCCTGTGATAGAGCAGCCTTTCCTGATATGTTTGTTCAGGCATTGTGCTTCTTTTTGAGCTCAAGTTGCTTCCCCATGAGACTGCAGTGTTGAACACCACAT
The DNA here is from genome assembly GCA_026402145.1 of Polypterus bichir lapradei. Classification (NCBI taxonomy): domain Eukaryota; kingdom Metazoa; phylum Chordata; class Cladistia; order Polypteriformes; family Polypteridae; genus Polypterus; species Polypterus bichir. The sequence goes on along the minus strand of JANRMT010062790.1, from coordinate 66,470,523 downwards.
TGGCTACTATGGGCTGGTAGAACATTTTCAGCAGTGTGTTGCACACATCAAAAGACCTGAATTTCCTCAGCAAGTACAGTCTGCTCTTGCCCTTCTTGTACAGCACCTTTGTGTTGTCAGGCCAGTCCTGTTTGTTGTTTATATGAATCCGTAGGCACTTCCATGTTCTCCCCCTGTATGGTGACTTGTCTCAGAGACTTTTTGGCACACCGAGAAGTCCACCACCAGTTTATTTGTCTTACTCATGTTGAGTTGCAGGTTGTTGTCCTTACAGTGCAAGGCAAAATCCTCCACTACCTTCCTGTAGACTGACTCATGTCCATTTTTAAAACAGTCTATGATTGTGGAATCATCTGAAAATTTCTGTAGGCGCAAGCACTGCTATTGTACTGGATTCTGCACAAAAATAGAAGCTGGAGAAGTCTAAAATTTACCAAGAAACAAGGACAATAAAGTAAAAGCAAATATTATAATACCAAGTTTATATCTTAATGTGAATACTGGATGTGGACTAGGAACAGGTAAAATGTGAAGCACAGACTTGAAGAGATAATATTCAGTTATCAAATGAGCCTTTAGAATAATTAAAAGGCTGACTCTTAAAAATTTTCTGATATATTTTAATGCTGTCTATAGTCAATGTTCTTGTTGTACCCCTGAGAAACTGCCAAATGTGGAGGCTGAATTGAATTCAGATTATGTAGTACCTCATGTCCATGAATTGGATTAAGCTAGTTTGAGACTGCTAGATTATGTAATGTTACATTAACCTTTGAGGATACAATGTTACAATTAAAGGAATTCCGAATTTTCCTGCTAATTCAGCTTTGGGCTAATGCATTAGATTTTGATACAGTAATATTAAAAAACACCACAGTGCTTGAATGCACATAAAAATTAATTGGCAATTGTATTGTCAGTGATGTCAAGTTGTGTACAGTGGTGTGTAAGAAGAGAGTAGCATGGAACCACAGTAACATTAAATATGGTACCCTTTCTGTGGTTGGTGTTTTAATATATATTGGTCTGTACTGTATATTTTTAAGCATTTTTTGAAATGATTTGTCTTTTGAAGCTTTGATCTGTTTTTGTTTTCATTGTAGTGTTACTTGTTTGGGAACATTTTATCAGCCTGATTGAAATAAACCACGCTAATGCATGTTTATTTGTATTCCCTGGTGCTTAATAAAACTAATACATTAGAATGAAGATTAATTAGAAGTAAATTATAAAAAGGGTATTTGACAGAACTCAGTTATAGTTCAAACTAGCAGGCAACATACAGAGGCAGAAAACTACTATGGTGCCCTAATGCCTTTAAAGTATTCAACTCTGTATAATGCCCTTAGAACAATGTCTTTTAACACATTATTACTGTTTTACTGGCTAACCTGAGAAAACATTAAAAATGTGTTTACACCTACAGTCCTCCCTTTTGACTTTTACAGCACTCGGAGCAACATACGTGATTCTTGTCCCCTGCTGTATTCTATAATAGAGCACCCCAAGGAGCCGTTGTGCTCAAGTTCATATCTAGAGGTCCTCTGAGGCTGCAGGTTTTTCTTCCATTCGCTTTTACAGTCAGTGAAGTCATTTGTACCTCCAGTTGATCTCACTGTTCAATTAGCTGATCTTTTTCTTCATCTTGTTCTGTATTTAGAAACAAGCAGTCGTATGTGATTCACATTCTGAAAAATTTGTATCATTACCAGTGTATTAATGTTTAACTCAAGTTTTTTTTTTTTTTTGTAATAATTTACCTTTTCTGTTTCATATTCAGAAAAAGATCATGACAAATACAACAAAAGCTAAATCCACGTCTGGAAAACCTTGTGGCCCATATCGATGTGTGGATTACTTTGACTCTCTAGTTACACAGGGCTTCCCCGGGATAGACACTTTGGACAACTTATTTGATCACGTGTTTAAAAAGTTTGAAAAATTAGAGTGCCTAGGGACCAGGGAGTTACTGAGTGAAGAAGATGAAATGCAGCCTTCAGGCAAAGTCTTTAAAAAGGTAAGCAAACTTTCAGTTTGTTGATATCATCTAGGGTGAATATAATATTTGAGCTTTCAATGGAAATGTATAGTATGTACAAAACAATTATAGGTTAGCTGTATACTACTGGTGAAAAATCTTAGAACACCTCCGTTTTTCCAGTTTTTCTTCAAATTTAATCGGTTGAAATGAAACGAATGACCTAAAATGGTGACAAGGTAAGCAATAAACTGCCAGAGGTTTAAATTTGAAGTTTACATTAGCAAAAACTGAAAAAAAGAAATAATCAGAATATTACAAATGGGCCTTCTTCAGGAAACATCTAATAGGTTACAACCTACAGATGTTCTTCAGCAAGTAAAGTAAATTAAGTCTTGCAAGTTGAAGAAAACAATTTGCACAGGTATCCCAGCTTCTGTTGATTACTTAAAAACACTCTGTGTATCTTAAAGCAGACTTGAAACAGACTGTGTTTATACACACTCTGAAGTACTGTTTGGGCAGTATTCTAATGGTAATGCCAAGAAATCAGCAATTAACAAGTGAAATGAGACAGAACATTATTACTCTTAGAAGTGTAGGTCTTTCATGTAGAGAAATTGAAAAAAAAATCCAAGTGTCAATATGGTGCCCTACACAATCCAAAGGCAACTGGAAACTGGAAGAAACTCTGATAGAAAAAAGATCTGGCAGTCCCAAAGGCACAGCCCAATGAGAAGATAAGTTTCTAAGGGTCATCAGCTTACGTGATGGGTGCCTCACAGCACAAGAGCTTCAAGCACAGCTTAACAGTAGTCGAAAAAAGCAAGTCTCAGTTTCTACTGTGAAGAGGAGACTTTGTGCTGCAGGTTTGACAGGACAAGTGGCAGTAAGAAGGCCATTCCTTAAATGACGAAATAGACCCTTGAAATACCGACTGTGGACTACTGGTGACTTGACAAAGTCTTAAGGACAGATGAATCAACATTTGAAATCTTCAGTTTACCACGCAGGGTGTTTGCACACCGTCAAGTTGGTGAAAGGATGGTTCCTCAGTGTTTGAAACATGAAGAAGGAAGTGTGATGGTCTGGGGTTCTTTCTGCTGGAGGCAGTGTTGGTGACTTGTACAGAGTGACTGGCATTCTGAATCGAAAGGGTTATCACATTATAGCTGTTGCATCACAAAAAAGTGGCAACTTTGATGAATCAAAAATTTGAGTAAAATTATGTACATTAATGATTTCTTGACTTAGTTTTTATTTGCTATTGTTTATTGCCCAAGGGGTGTAGTAACAAAGTCTGTTCCAACTTTAAGACAGAGAAACAGGGTTTTTAAGTAATCAATAAAACTTGAAATCAAAAATCTCCAGTCAATAAGTCAGCAAAGAGAATTGAAAAAGGTAAAGCATTTGTCAAAGGAAGAATGTATCCACAAACATGGACAATGCTTTATATATTGTGCCAGTTTAAATGATGGCACACTGATGACATTATGCCACGCAGCCGCCAGGATATATACTGTAGCAATGGACACCTGTGACTAAGCAACTGCCCTATAAAAATGGGAGTGTTTGTATAGAAAGCAATATGGAATTATGAATAAATATATACTGTATATACAGTGCTCTTTTTCAGAATATGATAAGAAAAGAACTGTAAAAGTAATTAGAAGCTTGTTTTTTTGAGGTAGACATTTATTCAAATCCACTGTGTACTGAGGCAATATTAATTGTTGGCTTTTAGCAGTTTCCCATTGACTAAAGAAGTTTCCCAGTCGAAGATGGGTAACACGCCTAGTGATAAAATAAAACTGTAAATGTTAAAAAATGAGCAACAAAATTAAGATGAAACTAAAAGGAGCAATTCCAAAAAAAAACTTTGAAATAATTTTCAATTATTTCAAACCAGGCAAAAATTCATAAACCCCATACTGTATCATGCCATTTCCAAGGCTGCTTAATCCTGAGCAGGGTCACGGGGGCCTGGAACCTATCCCAGCAAGCATAGAGCACTGGGCAAGAACAATTCCCTCGAAAGGAGCTATTCCACTGCAGGGTAAACACACTCACACTCCACAAACACACACATACACACACACAAGGGCCAATTCAGCGTCACCAATCCACCTAACCTGCATGTCTTTGGACTGTGGGAGGAAACCAGAGCACCCAAAGCAAACCCATGCAGACGTGGGGAGAACATGTGAGCTCCATGCATTTGGGGCACTGGGATCTGGGAAACAAATCCTGATCTCCTTACTGCAAGGCCACATCACGACCACTGTGCAACCACGCCATCTATTAACAAGATCATCAAGTAAGAGATCATCATGTAAGAGTGAGCATTGTGTTGAGGGGAATTTCATGCTTAACCCAGAAATCTCAGTTGGGTGGCTCTTGATGTCATCTTAAAATACTTGACTATACAATAAAAAAGCTAATTTTCACCTCACTATCCCAATACCTATGGAGGGTATTATAGCACTGTGATCATGCAGAATAAAATCTGGTTGATCATCACTTGGATATCAAGACTGTCCTCTGGATTTGAAGCTGTTTTAACTAAACTAACGTGAACTGATATTTAGATCCATATGTAAATAATTGACTTAGTATGAGATTATTTGCACACAAAGCATATGCTACCATACCACATTGCACTGATTCCTTCTTTGTGCTATTTATATTGGGGTGGATTGCTTACATTTCTTTATGGGAAGAGTTGTATAAAAAATGATGGATGTATATTTAGAGACCTGATCATCAATGGCATAGGTCCATAATAAATGACATTTTTTTAAATGGTTTCCTATACTTGCTTTAAAAGCTAACTCTGTCAAAGTGACTGAAATTACCAGTTTCAGACATACTGATAGAGCCCATAGCTCATGAAAAAAATGTTTTTCTAATCTCATTTCATCTTCTGAAACCCTGATGCCCTAACTACCTTAAGACTACAACTTTTATCAGCCACTTCCACAACTGACCTGTTGAATAGGGTCCATTTGGACTCCGTGTTTCCAACTTCACTCTGAACATGGAGGCCAGATGTTCCCAGGACACAACAAGGCTCGTCTAGGCTTCCCTGGTCTATCCGCTCTACTGTATGCAACCATGTCAAATCTAACACATTACCAAGTAGTATTCAGTTGACATTTGTATGTATAATTACTATATTTCTTTACAATGGAATCACTAGACATAATGTGTGACCCTATGCAACTTTCTTAGTGAGTCACATACAGGACTAAACTGGAAAAACCTCTGATTCATATTTTCAAAGTCTTAGCCACTAGGTGACGCTACCTTTTTTCAAGTCTTCCCAGGATGACAGGCAGCAGAGTATTTTAGAATAGCAGTCAGTCCTATGTAACTAGTGACATTCTGTGGAATATAGTGTCCCAAGGTCACAAATTAGAGTTGCTTTAGGAAATGTGGAAACTAGGGGGTGTACAGCTCCCCAAACCCTGGACACAACAGCCAGAGAGCGCACAAGTTCAGCAACGCACGCATTTATTTATAGTAGGGAAGCTCTTCTCTCTCTCTCCCAACAACAGTACAGTACAAGTACCCAGCATCACAGTCTACAGCACAATCGTTCTCTTCTTCACTGCCACTTCTCCTCCAGCAAGCTTCGTCCCTCTTCCTCTCGACTCTGGCTCCTCTAATGGAGTGAGGAAGCTCCTTTTATGTTCTATGTAGCTCATCAGGATTAACTGGAACTACTCCAGGTGTGATGGAAACCCAAAGTAGAGTTCTAAAGCTCCCTCTGGCGACCCCGACAGAGCCCAACAGGGCTGTGCCAAACTTCAACTTCCAGAGTGCCCTGCGGGAATCCATGGTGCCACAGCCGCAGGGGAGTGCTGCCCTCTAGCATCTCAGGGAAGGTAGTGAGTGCCTTGTGGATGGTCTCTGTCCTGGTCCTTTCATCCAGCTGCCATCCCAGCTGGGTAATGGCCATGGCTGCCTGTCACAGGAGTTAAAATGATTTGAATCTAGAAGTGAGTGTTTCAAGTAAAAAATATTTAACTGATGTGTGAGTTACTGAAATTCATCCATCCATCCATTATCCCACCTGCTATATCCTAACTACAGGGTCACAGCCAACCCAGGGCGCAAGGCAGGACACAAACCCTGGGCAGGGCACCAGCCCACCACAGGGCATGCACACACACACACACCAAGCACACACTAGGGACAATTTAGAATCGGCAATCGACCTAACCTGCATGTCTTTGGACGGTGGGAGGAAACTGGAGTACCCGGAGGAAACCCACGCAGACACGGGGAGAACATGCAAACTCCACGCAGGGAGGAACCGGAAAGCGAACCCAGATCTCCTAACTGCGAGGCAGCAGCGCTACCACTGCACCACCATTCTGCCCTGTTACTGAAGTATATAAAAGAATTACATTTATAACTTAACTTTAAAATGTTGAATTACGTTTACAACTTAAGTTTAAAATGACATTTTTTCCTTAAATATCAGTCTTTTCAGATGACTGGCTAAAAAAGAAAAAATGAAAAAGGTATTTAATGAAAATAGTTAATTTTGTAACAAGAGCTACAAAGGTTGAAAGGTAGTGCCTTTCGGTGGTGAACAGTAAAAGTCAATAACTGGGAGTGAATGTGTGAATAAAGAAATTAAATTGAATATACAGTATATGCATTTTTTCACACCCTTAATATTACAGGTTAAAACCCACAGAAAATGTGAACAGTTGGCCAGGGCATTCTTTACTTGTGAAACTCATATGAGATATCATTACTCTGGCATTTTTTAGCTTAGGACAATGCATCTTAAAAAGCAATTCTAAATATATAGTGAATTCTATATTTAATTTTGAAAATGCAGTATGTTAATGTACAGTATTGTGTTTTGCAGCTAATCCTGGGTGAATACAAATGGATTACTTATGAAGAAATGAATATTCAAGTCAGTCACTTTGGAAGTGGGTTGGCTGCACTTGGCCAAAAGCCGAAAAGCCTAATTTGTATTTTCTGTGAAACAAGGGCTGAGTGGATGATTTCAGCTAATGCTTGTTTCAGGTACAACTTTCCATGTAAGTAACATTTTGGTGTCTTTTTTTAGAGCATAAAGTGAAAATATTAGATTTTTTAGATTTAGATAGACACGTAGCCGTTAATGACAAAGCAGTATTAGAATTGAAAGACTGTAATCAATACCATAGTTGTACAAAGCTAAAAAGGCATCTAACAGGCATGGTTCCCATTTTTTAGTAAATCTAGTAAAAGCAATTTCTTTATTTCAGTTGTTGTTAGTCTGAGCTATTAAAAAAAGCTGCTCAGGATTTGCTTTAAATATAGTTATCGTATTTTTTAAAATGGCTGCTTTAGGATGAGGCATATTTTGCATTGCATGAAGAGAAGACAGTCAACCAGCTGCAGAAACCATAAGGTCAATTTCTACCATTGACTCTTGGGATAGTAATTTACAAATAATTAATCTTGCCTTTGTTCTTGATGCCAAAAGCATGTATATCAAGATATAATGCAGTATAAACCTTTTTTTCCATTTAAGTTGTTGACATACATGCAAATAATTACTAAAACCTTATAAACGCAAAGGCCGTTGTTTTGTATCAGAGGAGTTGGCCAGCGTTGGTGGCTGCCTATTTGGATGTGTTGTTTGAAATGTAAAAAGTTGCCGTTCAGTCTAAGACTGTGCTTTAAAATATATGTCTGTTTTAAAATATATGTCTTGTAAACAGTTAAATACTTCTTTTCCACAGTGGTTACACTCTATGCGACTCTTGGCCAGGATGCAATAGTTTACGGACTAAATCATTGTGGTGCCACTCATCTTATTACTAGTGTAGAACTCCTTGATACCAAACTCAAGGTAAGTTGTAAAACTTGACAGAAGAACCACGGTATTGCCCTAACGGGATCACAGGGCTTGAGACTGTTAGGTTATATAGAACTGGAATATTCAGAACTTTTAACCTTTATGGATATCTCACTAGTGAACATGGGGGTTGCATTGATAACTAGCTATACAACCATTTTTTTAATACTCATTACATAAATAAAGACTAGGATTGTCAGTTTTATTGACTGCAATACTTTATGAAAAGTATGTGTTACTTAATTCAAGCAATACACTTAAATACATGAGAGTGCTGAAACACAAGAAGAGGTTTACATGAGAATATTGCCATTTAGAAGGAAACTACTTTCAATTAACAATTCATTTAATCATTTGCAAAGAAGAAAATACACATAATTGTATTACATTTAGTCAGGTTTAAAACCATGTTGCATGTTTTTTTCTTCCTAGCTCACCATGTGTCCTTTATTTAGATTGAAAGTGGTACAGCCAGTGCCGGTTGAAGGCCATTTCGGGCCTTGGGCGGGGAGCAGGGATGGCTCTCCTTGGTGTTCATAGAGGGTAGTCAATATTAGAGTTCAATGACCTTTGGGGGGTTTTCAGTTACATAAACGGTGCCATTCAGGTGACGGTGCACAAACAGTACAACTACACTTCCACGACCAAGGGTGGGAGGTCCCCCTTGGAGTCCAAATGTGCACACCTTCAACTCTGTTTACCGAAAGTGGACTATATGGAGTGTGCATCACTTGATGTCTACTGCACGCATTCCTTAACTTTCATAAACGGAGCCCCTAATGGATTAACTTGTTCAGGCTGTAATCACCATTTTTTGGTGCGGGTACACCGTGTCACCATGCCAGATATTCTTGATATGTGGTAATTTTGAGTGTTTTTTTACCTTTGGCCATTTTGCCCGAAAAGTCCTATATCATTTGTCTAATTAAATGTTGCTCTTTGAATGTAGTGTGGTGTGGTGGATAAGGCTTTGGACTTCAAAGCCTGAGGTTGTGGGCTCACATCCTGCTACTGACACTGTGTGACCATGAGCAAGTCACTTCACCTACCTGTGATCCAATTGGAAAACCAAAAGAAATGTAACTAAATGTATCATAAATGTTGTAAAGGACCTTGGATAAAGGCATCAGCCAAGTAAGTAAAAGAATGTCTTCATGCTTTCACACCAAATTACCAAGTTGAGCATTGTACCTCATTATGTTATGTGAAACATGGAGATGGTTCCAGAAAACCAAAGTAGACACCTATAACTGCCAAACAATTAGCAAATCACAAAAGCTGACTGGCTCTCGAATTGAGAGCAGAACAAAAGGTGCGACTCATCTGAGGGTTTCGCCCCACAAATAAACTATAACTATCCAGTATATTGTATCATACAGTATTCTTAAAAAGTAGTTGGAACAGTGTGTAATAAATTAGCACTCCCTACTGATTTTAAAATACTGCCTGTTTCTAGATTAAAACCAGCCTTTTTCAGTCCTTATTTTAGGTCTACCTCAACACCTTCTTCCATGAAGATGGAGGCAGAGAATGAGTATGAAGTTCAACTCATTTTACACTCACTTTGTTGTTGTTCTGCAGTAGAATATTTGGTACATTAGTGAGATTATGTCTTGGGTCACCTGTACAGATTTAGATGCCCCCAGATTATTGTGGTTGTCCCATTCTTATTGCCCAAGTCAATATAATGAGTATGTACTGGCCTTGTATTGAGTTGTGGACTAAGTTACAATTCAGACAAAGTTAAAAAAATGTTTGTTGCTTTGAATACATTTTTAATTAGAGATTTTTTTAGCATTTGTGGGTGTTTGGGATATCAGATATTATATCTGCACAATTATTTTTGTCATTTTGGGTCTCATGAATTTTATATTATATATATATATATACACGAAGGATGTTCAAAAAGTTTCAGCACTTCTATATTTTCATTGGAAATGGTGAAGGCGGAAGTAGTAATTGGGCATTTCAATAAAGGCTAGAATTTTGTTGTAGGATTTTAAACTCCAGTAATGTATTTCATAATGTTGTAAAAGAATTCAGCCTTCTGTTCCTTCCTACTGAAAACCCTTTTCATTTGAGGATTGCTCGTATTGTTGATCCTAATATGTTGGAATGCCAAGGTGGCTGCCGAACACGCAGTTGTTTTATAATTTTATGTAATTGGGGACACAGAAGTCATTAAGGTGAAGACAAAATAACTTGCAACCAAGACCCAAAATGCTAATAAATTCTTGTCAAAATTATCGAGTCAAAGGTCCAGAACCCCGACTAGTTAAAATAGTCCTTAATACAAAGTAAACTTGAATGAAAATGATTAATTTTAATTTGTATTCCAATCAGCTATAAAATACTCAATAATTAAAAGTGATTCAGAATTGTCTGTCTGGTGTGACCCACTTACCTGCACACAAGTATATCATTGATTGCTTGGCTATGGGATTTTCTTGCACCTCTTGCTTTTGTTATATTTTGTATTTGATTACTTGTATACAGCATTTTCATGTACCTCTAGGTTTTTAATATTTTGTATTGTCTCTCTTCTCTGTGAACAGGGTGTCTTTTCTAAACTTCCTAATCTGAAGCATGTCATATATGTAGATAAAAAGAGCATAAATAAAGCGGATTATCCTGAGGAAATTCAGATAAACAGCTTTGAATCTGTTCTGGAGCTTGGAGCCAAACCTGAACACTGTAAGTAATGAGAAATATGATTTAAATTGATGTCTATCATTTGAAATGAATCAAAATTATTGTTAAGTGTTCTTATACCAACCTTTCTTAAGGAGAATCTCCAAAAAATGCTACTTAAGAAAGATTTTTACCATATGCACCAAACCAAAATTGCAACATACACTGTTTTAAAATCATTCTGGCACTGCCCTGGGCATTGCATTTTCAAAATTATTTTTGAATCATAGCCATACATTATAAAATATTTTTGTACATTATTCTTAAAAATAATGGTGGAACTTTTTGTTCTCTATAAAATGAAGAATCTTGGTATAAGCAATTTAAATTTCCTTTAAATATAACACATCCAAATCCTCACTGGTTTCAGAAGTCACCTAATTAATTAAATGGAGATTACCAGTGTGTACTCATGAAGGTGCAGTTGATTGCAGTATAAAATGCACCTTATCTGGAAGGTCCAACTTGTGGTATGTTAATGTCAAGGGCCTTCACAATGAAGACAAAAAAGGACACTCCAAGGAGCTCAGTGAAAAAGTGACTGAAAAGCACAAGTCGGGGGATCGTTGACTGTGGAGTCCAGTTAAAGCAGTCATTAAGAAATGGAAAAGTATGGCACAGCTGTAAATCTGCCTAGACAAGGCTGTCCATAAAAACTGAGTAATCATATAAGAAGGGTAACCGCAAAGAGACCTCTAAGATCTTTGAAGGAGTTACAAGCTACAGTAGAAAATTACAGAGACTGTGCAGATAACAACTGTTGCTTGGGTGCTTCACCAGTCAGTTGCAGCATAATGGGAGATTGAAAAAGAGAAATCCACTGATAAACAAAATGCTCATGAAATCTCGACTAGGCGGCACTTGTGAGACTTTGAAGTCAGCTGGGAAAAGGTTCTCTGTTATGTTGAGTCCAAAACTGAGCCTTGTGGCTATCAGACTAAATGGCGTGTTTGGCTTAAATCAAACACTCCACGTTACCACAAATGCACAACCGTGAAGCAAGGTGATAGCAACAAGCCCTGGAAGGCTTGTAAGGGTACAGGAGAAAATTAATGTAAAAAAATATAAGGAAGTACTGGAATAAAAATCTAACACAGTTTGTAAAAAACTTGCACCAAGGGAGAAGATTTGTTTCTTCGCAAGACCGCGGCCCCAAAAGTCTAAGCTATGCAAGATTGGCATAAAACCAACAAAGTAGTCCAGATCTCAGTGCAATTGAGAATTTGTGTATGGGCTTCAAAATATCTGGTCATTCACTATCTCCAAGCAGCCTTACTGAGTCTGATCAGCCTTGAAAAGAAAAACAGGGAAAATGTACGATGTCCAGATGTGCAAAACTGACAGAGACCTGTGCACACACACACTGAAGTGCTGTCATGGCTGTCAAAGGTACGTCAACTAAATACTGGCTTGAAGGGGAGCGACCAATTATTTTTTGTTTTAAACCACTTTACACTGATCTGTTTTTACTTTGACAGTAAAGAGTCTTTTTCTGTTGGTTGGTGTCAAAAAAAGCTGAACTAAATCCACAGGTTCAATGTTGTGTGCTAAAGAAAACATGTAAACTTTCAAGGGAGGAATACTTTTTCAAATGGTAACTGTGTAAAGCAAGGACATACTTCTTCTTCTTTTGGCTGCTCCTGTTAGGGGTCGCCACAGTGGATCATCTTCTTCCATATCTTTCTGTCCTTTGCATCTTGTTCTGTTACAACTAATCACCTGCATGTCTTCTCTCACCACATCCAAAAACATTCTCTTAGGCCTTCCTCTTTTCCTCTTACCTGGCAGCTCTATCCTTAGCATCCTTCTCCCAATATACTCAGCATCTCTCCTCTGCACATGTCCAAACCAATGCAATCTCACCTCTCTGACTTTGTCTCCCAACTGTCCAACCTCAGCTGACCCTCTAATGTACTATTTCTAACCCTGTCCATCCTCATTACACCCAATACAAATCTTGGCATCTTTAACTCTGCCTCCTCCAGCTCTGTCTCTTGTTTTTTGGTCAGTGCCACCATCTCCAGACCATATAACATAGCTGGTCTCACTACCATCCTGTAAACCTGTAGAAAGCAAGGACATACATTTAATCAAAAAGACCCATAAAACATATGTAACAATAATACATGATATTAGATATAATGGTATTTTATCTGGTAATTTAAAAAATGTTAATATTTTCCTGTTAGGTAGGAATTTCCTGAAATATTTGCTTTAACAGAAAAATACTGTTTTGAATTCTAATTTTTCTCATGTATTTTCCTGTTAGTTCCCTGGAACATCCTGAAATGTGAATTCAGGTCTGTTTAATTTATGCAATTTCTGTCTATTAAATATATTCTTTTAGCATCAGATTTTATAACACACAATAAACTAACAGAAACACGATTGTTTTATATAGAAGTATCCATTGGTGCTTTTTTAAAATTGGGAACCTAACAAATGATATAAATGAGGGTAAGGTACATGGTTGTATTAATTAAGAGTTGTGAAATAAGCTAAAAACTGAGTTTCTATGGTTTATATTAAAAATGTATCATTTAAATATAACAAAATCTTGATTAAAAATTAGGTCCTCTATTTACATTCCTGTATTAGATATATATTTGTGTGTTTAAAATGTTTCCTATATACACTACGTAGGGGGCGAGTCCCATAATAGTTGGGGTGCCAACCGGGCAAACCCTGTTTTAATTGAAACAAAATTAACTTAACATGTGCATGATAGTGCTATCAAGAAAATACATCACCCTCTAGTGGCGTTCTCTGTTGTCACAGGTCTGGAGTCATTTCTTACAGTCAAGCTCTTGGGTCCAAATGAGACACCACCTTTATATTGGCCATACCAGAAGGGGCAAGCTTTACTGGCCTCATTTCCCTCAAGGTACTTTCTGGGCATTGTGTGTGAGAAATGAGACAAGACTGTTAGTGACAGTGCCCCCTGTCATCCTAGGGAGGTACCACATACCTTAGGTGAGACTGGAAGGCGATCCACTGGCGCACATGCATGACAACTATCAATCAAAGGTTTGGGGTCATCCAGAAATTTTTATGGTTTTGGTTGGAATTGATACCTTTTTTTATCAAGATACCATTAAATTGATTTAAAGCACCACTGATCTTTAGAAATGATGGCACCTTGTAACACGAATGAAAAGAATAACAGGTTTCAATGGTGCTAATGCAATCAGAAAGGTTTCTCTAATGACCAATTAGCTTGTAATCATGGCGAATGAAGGATAAGCTAAGAGAGTTTACCATTCGAATACTGAAGGAATTGTCACTGAAAATGGGGCTTTGCAGTCATATGTGAATAATACATTAAAAATAAATAATTTCAAGTAGAAATAGCCATCATTTATTCCATGTTTAGATGGAAAGTAGCATTCTGAAAGAAAAACACATTGGGTGATTGTTGGTAGGATCAGCCTAACCCAACGTTATCCTTCATGGTACGTGGCATGCTAGTTCAGTGCTGTACTCAGGAACTGGTGTTCAAAACATATTGATAGACTAAACTAATGTAAGGCTTTTAACAAATGTTTTTTTTCCCTTACAGTCGTTACATGAACATAATGAAAGTGGCATGAATCACTGTTTTTGGCAACACCTCACTCCTGCACAATGTGTGCCAACCGCCAGTTGGCTTAATCATCAAAACTCTGACTCGCGTTCTATAAATGGGCTCTAACTGGAATTTTTCAGATTTGTTTTCTTGCGTGATCATTTGGCCAAATGCTTTATGTTACCATGGCTCTTTAATGTTTAAATTCTGAGACTGGTTTCTCTTGCACTTTCTTATTATGCAAGTTTATGTAAGTATAGTGTGATGGACAGCTGGGACAACAATATACTGGAAGGACTGGGGGAGCAGATGTGCAGAGGACACTGCCTGCCCTGCAGCGCTAGATGGTAGCTTGTCTTGGTTTGCAGCAGCACCTCAGATTCCTGCAGGGCTCCATGGGATTTGGAGTTTGGCACAGCCTGCTGGGTTCTGTGGGGGGCTACCAGGGGAAGTTGCAGAGCCCTACTTAGGGTTTCCACCACACCTGGGAATACTTCCAGATAAAGCTGATGAAACACCAGAAGTGCTCCCAGGTGCTGCATAAAAGGAGTCGCCTCACTTCACTCAGGGAGCCAGAGTCGGGAGGAAGAGGACGAAGCTTGCCGGAGTTGAGGTGGAAGGAGAAAGAGAAAAGGAGAAAAGAAAAAAGAAAATGCATTGTGTGCTGTGCTGTGCTCACTGTAACTGTGCTGAGGGTGGTGGGAATGAAAGGAGGATGTTTACCAAACCTAATTAAAAGGTGTTTGGGGAACTTGTAAGCCCCCTGGTGAAAACAGGATGTTGTAAGGATATATTTTATGCGCTTTAAGCTTGCACTCAGTGAAAGTTCTATGCAAGAGTTAATTTAATTGAATTTCCTTAAAGAATATGAGTATGCACTCTTTGTTTCTTCAGACTCTGTTTTAAAATAGTCTGTATCTATACATACATCAGGGGTATCCCAGTGTACAAAGTGTAACTATTGGTGAAACTGGCACAGTACAGGGAAAGAACCCAACACAGCCCAATAAAATCCACACTGGGAATCAAAGCTCATCTCTACAGTTTAATATGGGAGGATGTGCATGCAGGTGTACTTTGTGCTCAAGCAAAAGTTTGTAAGAGAGCACAAGAAATTGGCTGAGTCCAAGAAAGTCTGCCAGGTGGTCACAACTTTTGTTGTCTTGTAATGGGCAATGTGAGAAGAGATTTGAGACCATGTTGCTATTTCAGTGGTGAGCATTGGAAAGACCGGCAGGAGGCCATCACCTTTCAGCACAATAGATGTTAGCACATGGTCCATTTTAGACATGATGCCCAGATTCTGAGAGCCCCCGACTTTCAAAAGATGCTTAAGGTTCCGAGTTGCAAAGACTCCAGGGACAACTAAGAGGAGTTCTTGTGTCTATATATAACTGAAAAAATTAACTCTAACCCTGGGTAAAATTGATGATGAGGATATGTAGGAGGGAGAGTATGGCCCAAAGCTCACTTGTGAGGGATATAGAGGCAATAGTTGACATAGATGGTGTGGAGGAGATAGGAAGAGGCAATAACGGGAGTTCAAGGGAAAAATTACTTGGTTTAATACTGGATGACGCTCCACATAAAGAATATACACCGGTGAAGCAACATTTTCTTTTTTTGTACTTGGTCCACTTTGTGCACTGTACGCAATTGCAATTTGCAAACATATTAAATCTTAATATCAGGAAGTGATTGCCAAGAGCCATATTTAATGAAGAAGGGGGATATATCTGAAATGGTACATCCAAAGAGAGGTTATGAAGTCATGTATTAGAGTTTAGCCTACTTTATTCCACCTGGTCACCAAAGGCCAAACAGATAAGCCAAACCAACATCCTGGAAACTAACAGTACAGTAAGTAAGAATCAGGGACACGGGCTTATTTAATAAAAATGTGTTTCATTTTGTTCTCTAGTTGAGGACTTTCAAAATAAAGTGAGAAGATTACCACTGTGTCACCTTTGTCTTGTTTATTTTGCAGTGAGTGTTCCACCGTCACATCCTTGCTCATCTGATCTTGCTATTATTATGTATACCAGTGGTTCTACTGGCATTCCTAAAGGAGTGATGATTGCGCATAGTAATCTTGTAGCAGGAATGGCTGGTCAGTGTGAAAGGATACCAAACCTAGGGTAAGGACCTACTCTTTGCTTTTATACTTTTTATTAATCTCCAAGGGGAAATTGTCTTTTCTCATGACCTTTCGTGGTTATAGCATAGTGTCAGCTATTATAAGCACCATTGGAGCAATTTTCAGGTTAAGGGCCTTGCTTAAGGGCCCGACAAAGTAGGAACCATGCGTGAAGGAAAAAGTATCTGTATATTTAACTAGTTGTCCCCCTCAGCTCTGCCCATGGAGTAGTGAAATAGGACAAACTTTAAAAATCAATAAAAAAAGGTAATAATTTGTATTGAGAAGAATTTATATTCATAGCTTTTGTATCAGAGGGCCTCTTGATATACAATATTTTTGGTTTTGCTATTGGGTAAGAATGTAGCTGTGATCTCTTTGCCAGAAATGTAAAAAGTTGGCAAGTTATCTCTGGACAAGCTGAATGTAGGTACGCTCCAACATCAAACGCTGCCACTGTATCTGATTGTATTCAGCTTTGATGGGAGAGCATCCCCCATGTGGGGAGAAGAGCATGTGGCTGTGATATCTCTGTCAATGAGCAGGTACACACGGAGCTGTGATCTCTCTCTCTCTCTCTCTCTCTCTCTCTCTCTCTCTCTCTCTCTCT